>CM048820.1:50763196-51210950 GCA_026586065.1 Dioscorea zingiberensis
GATTATACTGAACTTAGTGTGGTGAAACTACTTCTATTCAAAACGCGATAGTCATATCTTCTCTTTTAGTAGTAAATTATTTTAGGTTTTAGCATCATGAACCATATCTTTTCATGTAGCAAATGTGTTCAGGTTTTTACCTGCAGGATTCTTTAAATAATGTGAATAATTGTTATTCCTTAAAATAAAAGAAGAGACAGTACATTTTCATAGATGTGACTACTCAAAATATTCCACATCTGTTTTAGGTTTAAACAGTAGTTGATGGTCTTCGAGAGACTGCTGGAGAGAGAACAAATTGTCTACAGAAAGAAATGTCCACTGCCTAGGAATTCACTTTACCAGTCAAAGAACAATGGGCAGTTCACATGAAAGAAACATAAAATAACTATAAAGAAGATACAGCTACAGTGGAAAGCAGCAGATGCTCCATGGAAGAAGGTTTTGGACACTGGTATGTACAACTCTGGAATCTTTTCTCTCAGCATTTACTCAAAATTTTGCCTTCTCTTATTACTAATGTAAACCTTGCAACATGGTCAATATAAGAATGGGATCAGAAAAATAGCAAAATGCTCAAAATTCCCTGCTCAGTCTTGGAAAAGAAAATCTATCATCTGTAGAATTCATTATCAGGTGGGTTCATCACAGTTGATCTTCTTTCTCACTATCATTTGAACATAGAAGTTTCCATTGGGTGTTTTAATCACTTTTTTTCTACTTATCAGGAGCGGCAATGAAACCAATCAACAATTGCATTCAAGATTATCTTCTACAGCCTCAACCACTCTGGAAGATGTTGATGTTGCAAACAACAGCCTCCTCTCCTCCATCCAATGTAAGACATGTTTCTGCTTTTATAAAAATGCATTCACCTGATTCCAGAATTTTAAAAACACGTGAACTGTTGTTTCCAGGTTCTCTGAAACTTGACCATGATGCATGCACCAATGTTGATTCTATGATTGTCCCTGCTCACGAGAAGTTAAGGGAGTTGAAAGGTGTGCATCATCACAAGATCATAGAGCTTTCTGAGAATGCAGGGAAGTGTTTGGTTGATGAATACATGGTAAGGCATCAATCATCTTTCTTCATCTACTTAATTAGAAAAAAATAACATTTACAGAGTCGTATCATCCTCATGATCTTTGTTGCCCTGCCTTCTCACTCAGGTGGATGAACCATCTTGTTCAACCCCAAAGAAAAGGGAGCTCAATCTGCCCAGCATGACATCTATAGAGGAATTAAGAACTCCACCTTTTGAAGAGCTATTGAAGTCATTTTGGGAGGCCAAGTCTCCTTCCAAGCAAGCCAATGGAGATGTAAAACATGTACATGGTACTCATGACTCCAGACCACCTCTTACTACCATAAATTAAAGAAAAATCTCAGTCACTATATATACTATATGTATCCAACTGAGTGGAATATTTAATTTGTTCAATTCTTTTGAAGCTTTGATGTGTCACAGAATGTAATCGAAAATATATATATATATATATATATATATATATATATATATATTATCAGATTATTATTCTCTTGTATGTAAACTGTATCCACTCTTAAACTCAATTATTTTTTTTATTTTCTGGCTTACCTTTTTTTAATGTTTTTGTGTAAATTAAGCATTCTCATAATTAACTGCTGTGGTACATGTGCAAAATATAATAACTTATAATGAGTTTTGACCTGGTTTTATTTCAATGCCCTAGATTTGAGAGTAAAAAGCAGCATAAAGACAAACTTCAATAAACCTAAAGCATTGGGATTAATGCCTCTAGCTAGAGTCTCCTACAATAAACCCACAAACCCTAATTCTTATAATTTTATTTTCTTTCCCAAGAACCTGTGCTTAAAGCATCAACTGCCTTGCAAACTGAATGAGCTCCATTGAAGATTCAAACTGCATGGTGGTAAGAGAGAGTTAATGAATGATCCATGAGTAGTGAAATCATCTGAACCCTAATTGTAGGGTTTGAATTCACAAGAGGGAGTGAGGAAGACTTTATCTCTTGTCATTTGAACCCTGCCGTATATATATGTATACTAGATTCTAGCATGCTACTTCATTTATTATATAATAGAGTATTTAAAGGACTCTAAAAAAGCTTGCATTTGTACCCAAGTACTTGACTGTTAAAAAGCACCAAAACCCAAGAGAGCTTCTTATTAGCTTGGAACCTTGTGTGAATTCTTCTTTCCTCTTCTCCTGTTTTCTTTTTGCTTTACTTGTTCCAATAAATGCATGCATGTATAGAAGGGACACGAGAGAGAGGAAGAGATGAACATACAGAGAAGAAGAAAGCCTAGGTTTTTGCGTAGGATTGACCACAAATTCAATAAAAGCTGGTTCTATACTAGTCCCTCTCAGGGTACTTTGGATGACCAGCTTTTAGAAACAAGAAGAAGCTTAGACACTGATAAGTCTTCCAATTTGTTAAGAGGGAACCAAATGCAGTACTGCATGTTGATTGACGTACCAACTTACAATAGTAGCTTCTTCTTCTTCATCCACACTAACAGCAACAACAAGAAGAAGATCACAAGAACAAACAACAACAACAAATAAACAACAAGATTAGTGATAACAATATATGGATGGATATTATAAGATGGATAACAAGGGATTAATATTGGAATTTAGTTGGTTGAAGTGGAGCAGGAGGGAGGGACTTGGAGGTGCTGCATTCATCTCTAAGTCCAGTGCTCTTGGTGGGGAAAAGCTCAAGAGTCTTGAGAGGTCTGCAGCATGGAGGTATCCCACCAGTACTGCCACTGGCATTCGCCATCATCGCCAACATCCATTCATTCTCATAAGTATTCATGCTGCTTGTCGATGCAGCCGCTTCTGTCATCCCTTCGACCTCTAACTTGCTCAGTAAATTCATTGCTTGGTTTGCATCCTGAATGAAAATTCATAATTAAACACTCGTAAAATGCTTGATAAATCATCAATGTCTAGCCATGAAATATAGCAGTTATATTTGTTATCCAAACCACAGAGCAAACCTCAGTGTCTACTACTTCTGATCATATAGTTTGTTCATTGTAAGAAGATTAAAGGAGAAGGGAAATGAAAAAGGACCTGGTGAAGAAAGATCAAAACCCTAAAACCTCTTTAAAGCTCAGTCTTTCATTATAAGAAAATTGAAGGAAAACTGAGTAGGCAGTGCTTCTGATCATCTCAAAACCCTGAAAACCTCTTGTAGAGTCTCTTTTACTTATTTTAGTCCCTTCAACTTGATTTCATATTATAGGTTGTTCAGTACTTCAGATCAAAAAGCCTAAATACCAAAACCCTAAAATAAAACCTCCATCTTGTAGCTAGAGAGCAGTAAAAAAAATGATCAGTCTCTTCAACTTGTCATTGTATATATATATATGGTTTGTTCATAATTAATTATATGAGAATTAAAATCAAATTATAAGGAGCTAGCAGCAGCAAAATTAATTAAAGGAAAAATAGACCTGCTGGAAGAGAAACTGAGATGGATTATGGAGATGATGAGGAAGAGAAGAAGGAGTAGGAGGAGGAGAAGCCTGATCATCCAAAGTGTGGACTAGTTGTTGTTGGAGTAGCTGATGGTGCCTGCTGAGCCTCCTCCTGAGCTTCTGCCTGTCCCTGGCCTTGTGGTTCTGGAACCAGTAAAAGACATTCTTCCCTTCTATCTTGCCATAGTAGGACAAGTGTGCTGTTATCTGCTGTATCTGAGAAGCATTTGGAGTTCTTGTCCCACTCCTGTACATCTCCTCCAAGAATCATCAGTTGCTCTGAGGGTGTTGGACACCACCTTGTTGAGGGAGCCTGAGGCATGATGATGATAGATAGATAAAAAAATATATATGTTATATCTTTGTCTCTTTGTCTCTGTCTTTTCTAGATCTCTTATGAGATGGTGGTACTTATAATCCCCTACTTATAATAATATGTAGTAGTGGATTGTTTGTTGCATGCGGACGCATATGAAAGGGAGAGGACAAGCAGGATATAGAGAGATGGGGTTATAGGGAAGGGGAAGGAGACAAGAGACAAAAGGTATGGTTGAGGGGCCAGAGAGGGAGAGTTTATAGAAAAAAGTCTGGGTGGAAGGAGAAAGGAGATGGAGTACTGTCATGCTGATGTTGCTGATCACAGAGGGGCATTCAATTTTGGTTTCAATGTTTTAATTAATTGCCTCTCTCTCTTTTCACTTTTCCTTCTTCTTCAATTCCTTAATTAATGTCTTGTTGCCTTGTTAGCAATTGTTCATCTTATTAATTTATGTATATATGCTTTCTTTTGTAATATAAAATATTACTAATGAATTGCTTATAATACTGTTAAAAGTTGTGGTGAAGAGAGAGAAGAGAATTGGAAAGTCACATCTGCTAACTAAGAAGGTGTAGGTTGGTAGTGGGGGTAGGGTGTCATTGATGAGAGGGAATGACACGCAGCTTGCTACACTCCTTTCTGTCCTCCATATTTTTAGAGTTTGGTGTATGAATTATGAGATCATGATGGACTGCTGCACATCTCTCTCTCTCTTTCTCTCTTATCAGAATTCTCTCTCATGCATGATTCATAAATCAAGTTTTATATATTTACTGCATGTAGAAGAATGAATCAATACCATCTTTGTCAAAGATATATGCATGCATGCTTTAATTAGAAATTTAAAAACAAAACACACATTTATGTATGAATAGATATATAATTGGCTAGCAAGGTTTAGTAATTATAGCAGAATTGTATATATATAAAATATAATTGTTGTGCTTGCTGCAGAATAATAAAAGTAACATTGAATCTCAATTGACTGATAAATCATGTAGCTGGAAATTAAGTGATTTGAGTTTACTAAATCAATGTGGGATTCTGCATGATAGAGGCTTGAATTGAAACACCAACCCCTGTAGCTGAATTTACATATTCCACTGGGACAAGATAATAATATCATCCACTTGTAGTTCAACTTATTGATTGACACCATTCAATTAATGTTTCTTTTTGGCAATTAATCCTTGAGCTCCCTCACTACCATGATCAACTTTCTAATCTCCTAATTAATCATCAGTTCAAGCAAATTAAATTAACTAAACACTTTAGTTCTCTAAAGATCAATGGCAATTAACTTCTAGAAGAGTTTTTACTTTTTATACAAGTGTTTATATAGGATGGATACAAAATTGTAGGAAAAAACATAGGTTTTGAAGATCAGTTTAGGGTGGGGAATCCAAGAAGAAATCTATCCAATATCTATCTATCCACAAGTAGGTAGGTAGGTACATAAAGTGTTGAAGCTCTAGGGTTAGGGTTAGGTTTTGGGAACCTAAGACATGGAGAGAGAGAGAGAGAGAGAGAGAGAGAAAGAGTGATGTGATTATAACTGTCTAGTCACACTTCAACAACAGACTAAGGAGTCCAAAAAACAAAAAGGACTGGTTTGTCTTATCATCAGAGATTACGTTGCCCTTTCTAAGGATCTTTTTCATTTTCCAAACCCTAACCTGACCCCCCAAACCCTAACCCTAAAGCATATTTTTCAGCTTGTCTCTGATAGAAAAGGGAAATTTTGCAATAAGGTCCCTGTTAGTGTGCATTTTGGGAAGACAAAAGAAAGCAAAGAAGAGGACCTGAGGGACGTACTTGGGGTGGCCCTGATGAGAGTGACGCATGCAACTCTTGATTTGATAGAGCATGGAGAAGCGAGTTGACCGAATATAGAACAAAACATATACACATTTAAATAAGTATATATTTTTTTTATATAAAAAAATCATCTTTATAACCTAATGCATGCATTTCACTCTAATCAAGGTTTTGTTTAATTAGTCACAAGTTATATATATATATATATATATATATATATATATATATATATATATTTACTAAGGCGACAAGCGATCAATCAATGAGCGAGCACAAGAGTTTCAGTTTGATCCCAGTTTCATTTCTACAGACGCCTTTTATCAGCCTCTAAGATTTCATTCCTGGATGTACTTCTTTACCCGGTTTTACCATGGTCCAAAGACAGAAAAAAAACTTTGTACCATATGGGGAACGCCCTCTAACCTGGGTGGCCTAAGTGCATACACCCTCACCTCCCTAAAGAAAGATTTGAAATCGGGTCTTCTGTAAATCGAATCCCTTACAAAAGGGACCATGCCACTAGGCCAAAAGGCCTTTGGTGCAAGTTATATATATATATATATATATATATGAAACATGGTTAAATTGTTCTATCAAATTAAGGTTTCAGAGTATGTTTGAGATATATATCTAAAGTTGAATATTTTGACCGTGGGAAATAGTATATTATATTTGTGATCATGTCAATAAAAAAAAAACACATACACACATTATTATGATGAATTCCTCACTAATATATTTTGTGGCAATGGTTATTTGAGTAGTATGAAATTATAATGTTTTTTAGACATTAATTAATTATATTTTTTTAAAAGGACTAATCAATTATTTTTAACATGGTGTTATGAAGAGGTTTATAGATTATATGCTAAAATATCAAGGAAAATAAAATAAAAGAAGTGATTCTTAATTTGAATGGTTAACTATGAAAAATAGAATAATATGTCTGTGAACATGTCAATAACAAAAAAACCACAAGCACACATTGTTATGATGAATTCCTCACTAATGTATTTTGTGGCAATGGTTATTTGAGTAGTATGGAGTTATAATGTTTTTTAGACATTAATATTATTTTTTAAAAGCATTAATTAATTATTTTTAAAATAATATTATGAAGAGGTTTATAAAGCATATGCTAAAATATTAAGGAAAATAAAATAAGACAAGTGGTTCTTAATTTGAATGGTTAATTATGTGTGAGTTTCTAAAAAAGGCTGCATGAATTTGTTATAAAGAAGTTGAAAGATAATATGGGAAACCACATGAAAAGAACTAAAGATGGCATCCAACATGCATTGAGTTGACTTGATGTAACATTTACACAATTTTTATTCACCAACGCTGAGACCAAGATCTCATGTCTCATGTCTGTGCAACACCCTCCTATGTGAAAGATACCTAATTTTGAGGTGAGGCTTTTAGCATCATCTCCTTTTTATTTTAATGAGATGTAACTGAATAAATAATATATCTCTACTTAAAATTAATACAAATGAACATATGATATGATTCAGACAGCTAAAACAGAAATTTGGATAATTAATCATCCAACAATAGAAAATAAATCTCTTCTATGAAAAGAACTTCACAAGTCAGGTTAGGAAGCTATAAAAAGATATAGTAGTCAGAGGATGAAAGCTCTCTTATGAAAATTTCTCTTATGAAAACCTTCTCCCTTTCGGGTTCTAACTTATTGTCATAGAGTCCCCCCCACCCACCACCCTCCACCCCCCACCCCCCATCGAGCCTTAGTGTTTTCTCTCATGACTCTCTCCTTTCTCGAAATAGGGTCGGATATGTGAAGACCGATCCTAGAAAAAGTCCTCAATCTAGATGGTTGATGAGAAGAAAAAGAATCACCGACAGTAACTGACCTCTTACCAAAAAAAGACAAGAATTCCCACCATTTTCAACCCATCTCTCTTGTTGATCAAGATCCGCTCAAACCCAAGGAAAAGCAGACATCTCGTGACTCAACAAATTCTTGGTGTTGTATAAGGGAATGATCATCTTCTTGAATAAGATGTCGTAAAGCCCAACCATGGCAAGAGACAAGCAAAATCACGTCTATGATCAAAATGAAGGAAACACCACAGGGTGCAATGGAGTCCAAGAAGCTAAAGAAACTCGTCAAGATCAACACACGATCCCTAGAGATGAAGTTCAAGATTCGAGATATAAGTTCTTGAAGAAAAGATCGAGGCAATAACTCGAGCACTTCAAAGCATGGAGAAACATGCATCTAAACTTTCGCCAACACCATGAAACACTATGACAGACTCATTGGAGACGAGGTGACGCTCAGCAACTCAAGCCTCGAAACCCAAAGACAGTATCCATATGAGGAGGGAAACAGAAATTGCCTCGTCAACTAATAGCACAAAATTACCTGAGCCATGACCCGAAAATTGTCCAAGAGCTCGGTTCAAGGTTTTTTCGCAAAAAACAAAAAAACAAAATCATCTCATAAATCCTTGATGCTTCGCTCCCAACGGGATTCAAAATGCCTTCAATCAAGACATATAATAGCACCTTTAATCTAAGCGATCATTTGGAGTCCTTCAAAACTATGATGTTGCTCCATAGAGCCCCTGACGACATCATGTACAGAGCGTTCCAGGCCACACTATGGAGCACGACCCAGATGTGATTCTCTAGTCTACCGCCGAAATTTGTCTCTTCTTTCGAAGAGTTGAGCAAACTCTTCGTGAATCATTTCATCAGCAGAAAGAAGAAAAAGAAGACATCGGTCATGTTGATGCGAGTGAAGCAACATGAAGGAGAAAGCCTTCCAAGCTATTATGTCGTTTCAATATGAAAATGCTCAAAGTCCCTGGTCTCAATCAAACCTTCACTGTATCTGCACTAATAAAAGGGTTATGTCGATCTTCTTTCTAGTTCTTCATTTTCAAGAAACAACCTAAAGACTTGGGTAAACTCTTGGCTAGAGCAGAGAAATATATGAACGCCGAGGAGATACAGGTAGTGAGGCGGGAAGAAACTAAATAAGAGAAACCAAAGAGGGAACTAAATAAAAGCCAAGAACCTCAAAAGCATTCCAAGAAACCAAGATTCTATCCCTAAGAAAGGAGTCAAAAGGGAGTAGTTGCTCGTTTTCGTAACTATCCCCCATTAAATGGCAACCAATAAGAGATCCATATGCAGATCCAGGATCATAGGACTGTTAAGTGGTTCACCAAAATGAAATTCATTTCCGACAGAAAAGATATGGGAAATATTGCAGATTCCATCAAGATCAGGGTCATGATACTAAAGAATGCATACACCTGAAAGATGAAATTGAAGACCTAATCCAACAAGGACACCTCTCTTAATATCTTTGAAGAGACCTACAAAAGGAAGACTCATCTTCTCTAAAATAAGGTCGACCTCCTACTAGAGTTATTCATTAAATTATCGGAGGCCTGGCCAACAGATACGAAAGTAGCTCGATACAAAAAATTATGCTCGGATGTCCACCTGAGCAGATCAACCGAGGAAGAAACCCCGAACCGCTCAACCTATTACTTTCTCTGACGATAACCTCGACAGAATCCATTACCCCCATGATGACGCTCTGGTGTTCATTGTTACGATCGCCAATTTAGAGATTAGATGTGTTCTCATCGATAGTAGAAGCTAGGCCAACATCATATTCTGGAAAAGACCCTATACTATTACAGGGGTCGTCTGACCTGACATATATAAGATAATGGACTTCAGGGGAAAACTGCTTAAAAGGTCATTCCATGCTAAGTACTTGAGGGAATATTATCAATATATATTTGTTGTGAGACTTTTCGTAAAGTCAATCCAATACCATTTTTTATGTATGATTAGATAACCACTGACTGGAGTCCAAGCTCAAGAGTCTCCACTTATTTTAGAGCCGAGCATACAGATCGTTAGTTCCCACATAGATATCCCTCACCCTTTTCAAAGCTCTCAACTATCTGATCATTTTTAGGGTACGAATTCGGTCCTGAGAGATCAGATCGACCTCATCTCTTTTCCGGGCATGCAGAGATTGATCGCTTAAACCATCATGATTTTGACAAGGATTCAGTCCTCAGGGATCAGATTGTCCCTATCCCTTTTTAGGGCACATAGAGACCCCTCAGGACTTTGACACGAATGACCATTTTCAGGGTTCGATCATTTGGCCCTTATTAGGGCAAGGACTAGGTCTAGAGGGATCATATCGTCCTGCCCCCTTTTAGGGCACATAGAGATTGATATATCGCTAAAACTCCCAGGACTTTGACACGGATTGACCCTCGTGGATCGATAGTCTTCGCCCACTTCGTGGCATATAAAGACTAATCGCTAAAACCTTCAGTACCTCGACACAGACGGCGCTTTTCAGAGTTCAACCATTTGATCCTTTTCAGGGATCCTTTATTAGGGTACAAATTTAGTCCTCATGGATTAAATCGTTATCGTCCCTTTTTAGGGCATGTAAAGACTGATCGCTTAAACTCTGAGGGCCTCGACATGGATTACGTTCTCAAGGATTAGATCACCCTCGTCCCATTTCAGGGCATGTAGAGACTAATCACTAAAAGCCTCAAGACCTCGATTGGGACGACCTTTTTTAGAGGGCTCTTTTTAGGGCTCTACTATTCGACCCTTTTCAAGGCACAACATTGATCCTTTTGGGGCCAAATCATTTCACCCTTTTCAAGGTTTGATCAAACTAATCCTTAAAGCCCTCAAGATCTGTTTGTTTCTAGTCTTTTTCAGGACTTAGGAAGAAGATCTGAAGGAGTTGATCACCCCCATCCTTCACAAGATGCAACTCATCTCTATCTTGTCCAAGCTTAGGAAGTTAAGTTGCCTACTCATATTTTCCTGGTTGTATTCAAAGAAATAAGTTACCAAGGCCTAAGATACTATATTACTTCAAATATGGTCAGGCTCGGAGAGATCAAGAACAAGCATTCATTCAAAGAGAGAAAAGTAGACGAAGTAAGTCAAATACCATGTCTTTATTGGTTGAATGAATCTTTTTTGTAAATTTATAGGTAAAAAGAAGGAAACAAATATACAAAACATGAAAGGTTTATTCTTGAAGAATGGATTGAGGTGCCTTAACCTCGATTGAAGTAGTAACATCAGGACTTAACTTTGTAACTTGACTTGATCGACCTACATCATTAACAGGATTGAGGGGAAGATATTGGAGGGCATCCTCGAAGTCTAGAGATAAAATATTAAACTTTGGATGTTCGAGAATGATCTCCTTGAAGATCATGAAGCCGTCCTGAGCTCCTTTGGCAGCATGATCGGCAACTTCGTCCTCAAACTCCTTTGAGTTCTTGAATTCTATTACCATCTTTGCAGTGTAAGCGTCGAGCTCCTCTGAGAATTCTTGGGAGTCCTTGAACTTCCCCACCCCCTTCTTTACCGAAAGCGATGAGCTGGTGTTAGTACTCCTTAGTCACCTTGAGGTCAGCCACCGCCTCCTATGCAACCTGGCACTTCGCAATTTCAAGCTCTTATCTCAAATGATGAGACTACACCTCGAAAGCTTACAAAAGGTGGTGGACACTCTTTATTTCATCGAGGATTCAGAGTCTTTCGTTCCTCTCAATCTTGACCTTTTTAGCTTTCGCTTTGGTTTTGAGGTCTATTATTTGGAGTTTAAGGTCGACGACCTCCATATTAGCCTGAGATAGCTCTATCTCGACCTTACTTAGCAGCTTCTTTGTGTGGCCTCCAAGTATGGGCTCCTTTCGCAATCGCCTGCCCATGTGGGCCATGAGGAAACTAGACTGTAATCACAGAAGATAGTTCATGATCAGGTGACTAAAGGGACCTTTATGATAATATCATGTCATGAACAATGACCGAACTCCCCAGACCGCACCTAACTAAAAGTATGTCACTTGGAGAGTTGGGGGGCAAGTGTTATTGAGAAAAATAACCATGAATTTCAAATGGACATGTGGTACGATCCGGACCGCTAAGGTAGAAACTTTGATAATCAATCATCCAACAACAGGAAATGAATCTCCAAGGGTGCCAAGATCTGGCGAGTCAGGTTAGTAAGCTATAAAGGAGATTGCTAGTCCTCTCGTAAGGGGACAAAATCACTCCTTTGGAAACCTCCGATCTTCTGAAAACTTTCTCTTTCTATCAATCTCTCTGAGTTCTGACTTGATCGTTAGAGAGTCCCTTGGCACTCAGATTCTTTTTTTCCCACGGCTCTCTCCCCTCTCAAAATAGGGTCACATATGTGAAGGCCGACTTTAGAAAGAGTAATTGATCTAGAAGACCGACGGGAGAAAGAAGAAGAATCAACAACCGTAACTGACCTCTCCCTTAAGAAAGACAAAAGTATTCTCACCATTTTCAACATATCTCTCTTGTTAATCAAGATCCGCTTAGATCTTAAAGAAGAGCATACATTTACGTAAACATATATATTTTTTTATTTATATAAAAATAAATATCCATTATTTCTAGATTATTTGGCTACCTTATATTATATATATTTTAATTGTAAATACATATGTTGGTTCGGTCCTCAAAACTGAAACAGGGAAGTATTGGAATGTACCACTAAAAATATTACAATTTTCATATTTATTTGGCTGCGCAAGAATATGGTAAAAACAGTATTTCATGCAAATGAACTCTTAACATATATAGCTATAATTAATTTTTGGTTTACCAATCAATAAACTATACATCTTCATGAGAGTTGAAAACTTACAGTTGAAATCAAAACCAATCTTAATTGGTGTAATAAATCCATTGCATGTGTCCATCTTCTTTATCACCGCATTCAAAGTAATTTAAAACTCCAATCAAGTTATGTCATGACTTCACACTGAACTCTTCTCCCTGACCACAAACACAAGAACATGTTCTCGTCTCCCCACATGGAGAACATAAGAGTAAAAACAAAAATTAAAGCTTGAAATGATCATTCTCTGTATATAGTTTTTAATGACTTAATTATGCCATTTATTATGGATTTTCCCATACCCTTTGGTCCAGTCACAAGACAATTACTGTTACTGCTCCCCCTCACTTTTACTGTTTGAGCAAACATGTACCTGTGATTACTAAATGACAGATATTTATTGTGTGAAGGTGCTTTCCTTTTGTTAAAGTTTCTGACTCGGTCTTCTTTATTTCTCTTCATTCTCGCTCTCTCACAGAGAAAATAAAGAGAAAAGAAAGAGAATTCAATTCATTGTGAGATTTATGGTGTGTATCTCTTGCTTTTAATTTGATTGGTTCCCTCTCAAACTAGTTCTACTTTGACGTACAGTAGATCATATAGATATATATATTTTGAAGTCTTGTAAATTCACTTCAACACCTCCGCTCAATCCAATTCCCTCTCTTGATTAGTTGAAAGTATAAGCTTAGGACCTCTTTGATTTGGCAGTTTTCGGCGTTTTCCATTTTCCACAAAAACACGGAGAAACACAAAAACACTTTTAGTTTGCTCTTTTCATAAAAATGGGAAAAATAAAAATACTTGAAAAATGAAAAATAAAAAAATAAAAATAATTATTTTCTACTGTTGAAAATGATGGTGGCATTGTTGTAAAACAGTTTTCAATAAATCAAACTAATTTTTTTTTATTTTTTAATTTTTGAAAATAAAAACGTAATAAAGATATTATATATATATATATATATTAATTTTTTTTATATCAATACTTAATATATATATTAGATAATAAACTATTGGTTTCTGGCGCTGTTTATTTTTTTTTCTTGAGGTCTTTAGAGGGTGTGTAGGGGCTTAGTGTAATAGTATTTTAGGAGCGTATATTTTGAGTGAAAAATAGTATTAAATAGTATCAGAGATTAATAAATAATTATCTATATATATATATATATATAAAAAGTAAAAAAAGACTGAAGTTTATACGTACATAGATATTGGTGGCATGCAGATGCTAATATTAGGTTGCAGACGTACGAAGGAATCAGCAAATTAAGACATGACTTGTGTCCCATCATCACTTAAATCACCTCATTCTCTCCTTCTACACGCCACCTTCTCTCCTCTCCTGTCACCCTACTTCTGCAAGGCAGGCTTCTACTACTAATAAATACTCACCATTAATTAACTACTCCCCTCTCAATGAACCAAAATAAGAAGAAAAAGAACCACTTGTCTTTACCGATAACATTCCCAGTGATCACACCACCTTTTCTTTCTCTCTCCCTATTAATTTGTATATGATAACAAAAGACTAGAGAGAAATGAAATGAATACCACAGTACTTATTGAGATGACAGCAATGGGGAAAGCACCACAACATGCACTACCTCGATATCCATCAAAATCTCTTGCCCAATGGTTCAAACCTCACTGATCATAAATGTCTCATGATATGTCCAACCATTGTTTGTTTGACTTGTTGAGTTGCATGCATGCAAAGAAATTCCATTTTTCATTTCTGTCTGATCAGTTGTTTGTTTGTCTTCTTCCTCCCCTGCTGCCAAAGAATGACAGGGAACTTCATTGCGCATTGCATGCATATATGTTTATATTCAACTTTGGAGAAGGCATCAGAAGGAAACAGATTGGAATTTGAAAAGTTGCATGCCTGCTTGCATGCATGCATGCAAGCAAGCAAGCATTTGAATTCAGTTTATATATATAATAAATCTATCTATCTATCTATCTATCTATCTATATATATATATATTAATTTATTTATTCTTTTTTATTAGAACTTTGAAGTAGGGATAAGAAGGAAACAAATTGGATATTTGTAGAGTTCCAATGACTGCAAGATCTAAACATGAGCTACAGATTCAATAATTAATGGTGTCTTTTCTTTTTCTCACACCAGGGTCTCAGTGGTGGGATTTAAGGAGGATTCACTGGTTGCAAGCATGAGCCACAGGAAAATGACTATTTAGTGCAGTTGATGTTGCTGTTCCATGCACTGCTTTAGAGTTTGACTTTCATGTTTTTTTTTTTTTTTATAAATTTAAAGATAGATGGTAAGAATTAATTATATTGATCAGAATACTTTATTTTAGATTATTTTACAGGTTTTTGAATCTCAGCTAATAAAGCATAAAAGAGCAATACTATATATGTGGATAAAACCACACAAATTCATGTGCCGAATCTGTTGATGATACCTCAGGATCATAAACATAGCTATCTTAAGGCATTATCAACCAATTCAGCGCATGTGTAGTCTTCTTGGCACATTAAGCATTTCAAAATATAAAAAAGTTGGATTAAAAACACAATAAAGTGTTAATTTTTAACAAATTTCTCTATTTTAGTTGGATGTAGTTTCAATTGCTAAACGATCAAAGTTGGAAGTGACAAGAAGTCTGATGAAGCGCAGCCTCAAATTTACATCAGACACGCCAAGACGGGCTGACAAGGTACCCAACAACTGCTTGAGGAGGGACATGAGGAGGCATGCAGAGAAACCAACTAGATCAAGAGAAATGGCTAATATGAATGATATATCGATCTTTTACTTAGTTTTGTAATGAATTCCTTTTATATAAATAAAATGGTAAATTTAAACAAAAGCTATATGGTTTTGCACTTTTTATGATTAGGTCTTGTGGTTTTGAGCTTTGAAGCTGACTTTGATGCGCGTAGTAAGCGCCCGTGAGTATATTGGTCTTGGCCGTTAAAATTGCTAACGTGACATTAAAAAATGATATAAAATAACCTTTTTACCCCTTATATAAAACAATCACTTTAGTACGCTGATGATATATGTTTTTATATAAGGGGTAGAAAAGTCATTTTTTATTTTTTTTAATGCCACATCAACAATTTTAACAGGTTGGCAAATATACTCAATGCGACAACACAAGTACTAAAGTCGCCAAAATCAAAACCATGATACCCAAATTGATAAAGAGGCAAACCTCACGGTAGTTTAGTGAAATTTCCCTAAATAAAATATGGTTTATCCATTTATTAAAAAACAAATTTCTCTAATTTTCTTATTTGCCCTTCCATTTTCTATCAATTTAAATTTTTTAATATGCCAAAATTTGGATTCGGGTGCGGGTAAACGGATCGGGTCAGGCTTGCGTGACCAGCAAGTTAAGCGGGGCGGATCCGGGTGAGGTATTGCATACCCGACCCGTTTCGAGGCAATAACCCGGTAATAAAAGCAAATAAAGAAACCATTTTTATTATACAGACGGATCGGAAGAACAGAAACGAAACCCTAGTTGAAGCCCTCTTTTTCTTGGTAATGCTTCCCAAATCCCTACATCTCTTTCTCTTTGTTGATCTTGATGTTTCGATCATATCTAATTGCTGTTTGTATCGTTTTAATGATTTTTTTTTTGCTATTATTAGGGTTTTTTGAGATCTAGAATTGTTTAGGTTGTGATTTTCTTGGTTGTCGAATTTGAAGTTTTTATTTTTTTTGGTTTTTTAGATGTGGATTTTAGGTTTGTTTTGACTAGATTGTTCGATTTTGGTTGGAGTTTTACTGAAAAATTTTCAAAGATTAGGGCATTGAATTGAATTGGAGAGCAAATATCAGAGAATACCACAGGACATAACCAAATGATTGCATATACTTGGTGACGGGTAGTGCCGATGTAGTTTGTAATTGTATATACTTGGTGAGGCATGAAATTTACTGTATTTTTTGCATGTTCCCAATGGTTCTTCCTTAGCTGGTTTGGTTTTTTGTTGGCTAACACATTCCAGACTGATGTTTCCCCAAAATCTTGCTGTAGATTTTGCTCTCAAGTTGGAACAAGAATGTGCGGGACCATTATGCTCTGCTTTGAAACTAAAGAGAAATTTATGAAAAATTAATTTACTGTTTATACTCTTTTTTTTTTTCCAACCCTAGCAGTGTTTTCCTTGGTGGCTTGGTGTTTTATTTTATTTTAAGTATGCAGTTGTTTCTCTTACCCTTGCAATTTGTTCACTAACCTATCTGTTATTCACTTGATAATTTTTTATATTAATCATATAAAAAAATGGTGTTCTGACTTGCTAAAGCTATCAGTGATACAGCTTATATGAAATTAATGTTCTAATGAAGCTACTCAACTGGTTTTCAAAGTAAGTTTGTGACATCAAAAAATGCTGGCATGTTAAAATACAAGCTACCTTGTAGAATTCCTAAAATTCCTATAAGATTGTGTGCTTGCGGGTTATATACCTAGGGGAAAATTGATATTATCCTTTAGGTTAGCAAATTGGTTCACAAATTGCATAGATTTTTATGTGTAATGCACTATTGTTTTGAGAGAATGGAGAAATTCGCACCAGCCCCAAGTCACCTTAAGTTTTGGATTATGGTACTAAGTTGTCTTTGTATTGCGTAAACTGAAGAACCTTTCACTTCAATTGGTTGCAGGGTAGCTGAAAATGGGACTAATCCGGAGCAGTTTCTCCTTTCTCTTGGGAACTGGCTGTGGCATTTATATTGCTCAGAATTACAACGTCCCGAATGTGAAGAAGCTGGTGAATACTTGGCTCTTTATGGCAAAGCACGTTGAAGAAACTTACAGAAAGCCAAAGAAAGATGAAGACTAATTCTTGATGAATAGATCTATCATACTTGATCTGAATTTTTCACATCAACAAAAACCAGGTCGGCCATGACCTGCGACAACACAACGCAGCAATTTCCATAATTTCATACAATTTTGAAATGCCTTTGTACTTGTTTAGTTACCAGAATAATGAGTCCTATTCTTATGTTTGACATGGTGTTAGTTAACTGTAAATTCCAATTCTTTAGTTCTGGAAATAGTTGTTGATATTCCCATACTATTCTGTCAATGTTTATTCCTTTATTTTTTAAGTTTCTTGTTTTTCTGGTCAAAAGAATATTAAAACTTAGCTTGTAAACCTCTTTTGAAGAATCTAAAGATTATTATGTCTGCTATTAATTTATAATGTTTGTTTTGCATATACACCCCTGCAAAGAAAGTAGCTTAATTTCATTCATTTTATTTTAGAAGGAATGTATATGCAAATTGATCCACCATCTACAAAGGACAGTGACAAGTTAATCAACTTTATATTATTCCATTTTGATCAAATGTTCACGAGGGTAGACTTGGATCAAAATCTACTTATTTAAACAACACTGAGAATTCCATCACTAAAGTGGTTCAATGATATATAGATAGATAAATATATATTCTTATCATCAAAGATTGCATTGATTCATATCATGACCAAGTTGAAAAAAAAATTAAAATCCACCCAAAGTTCTTTGCACTTGGCCTTCACTTTAGTCAAAAAGCTCAAAGAAAATAGCTAATCCCAATCAACTCATTCTAATCATATGTTGTTATTTTGTCTCATCAAATTTCAACAGGTCCCTTGAAAGCACCAAGAACTCTATTATTATTATTATTATTATTATTATTATTATTATTTGTTTATTTATTTTTATTTTTGTTGGCCTAATCCAAGATTTGAGCATCTTTCATCAATAAAAACTTTTATGGGTGCTTGATGGAATGTTCTTATATATATATATTTCAGTCAGCACTCTCTTGATGTTTCAACTTCACTCTTATATCTTGAGATGTGTAACAACACCTCACAGGATTCTCTCTTTATAATCCTAGTGAGGTGTTAAACCTTTCTATTTTTATAAAAGCAATGGAAACAAATGGAAAGCTTTAGCTCTCACTATACACACAATGATTAGAGTTTCATATTGTGTTTTGAGTATCAACTAAGGATTGCTTACTATATTCTAAGATAATATAAAGAGTTGATTAAAATATAAATCTAGTCTAGATTCGTTCTTAATTATTATTACATGCATCTAATTTTTTTTTTTATCAAGGCTAATTAGCATGATATGGAGGATTAGTGGGAGGTGGCCTTAATTAATAAAAATAAGACAATCACAACAATATAGAGCCAACATTCCCAACTTCTTGGAGCCTTCACTAAACCAAATAAACTTAGTAAGTGAGGAGGCACCAATTGAGCATGCCCAATTTCATGACATTTAGTTATTCATAAAAGTTTTCAGTTGTTTTTATATATTATCTGATTTGTCCTATGAATGGAGGAGCCGTGGAGGTTTGAAGGATCCTACCAAAAACAAACCCTCTATGACCTCAGTCTATTATTAACTTAAGCTGATCATGAGATGGAGATACAAAGACAAAAGAGATGTGATTCTTCTTTTAGCCACCCCACACCCTCCTTTAAACTAAAAGGCAACAAAAGATCAGAGCCAAGAAATATCACAAACACTTTGATCACGGATTGAGCCATGTCCACCACCACCATCTCTGACTCTTTCTCTCTGTTTCTCTAGAGAAGCTCACGGAGAGCATGAGGTGATGAAAGATAGATAAACAAGCTTGTTTCTATTACTTTGTTACAAGAAAGCAGAGAAAGACCTCACTGGTTTAAACTAACACCAAAAGCTCTCCCATTGCTTTCTCTCTCACCTTTATGCTTCTCTTTAGGAGGGGAGGTTCATGGAGAACTCGTCTAGAAAGTTCGCCCACATGCCATCGTCTTCATCGTATCGGGGATCTTCCTCCGTCTCGGCCTCGGCTTTCACCACAGTGTTCTCCGGCCTCCACAAGTATTCATGACCACCATCATAATTCACACAAGAATTAGAACCATATCCATAGCCATAGCCATAACCATAACCATAACAATAGCCATTATCCATGTTGCTGCTCTCTGTCTCGGCCTCGGCCTCGGCCTCAGTCTCTCCATTCCTAGCAAACCGGCCTCGCACTCGAGGCCGGCTATCGGCCAGTGTCTTTCTGCACGCATACTGTTAGACATATTAGTGTATTACTTTGTATATCTTTCTTTCTGCAGGAGGAGGAAAATTCACAAAACACAAAGGGGAAGTAGTATATACAGTAATTTTCTTTTGGAAGTTCCTCTGGTTGCGCTTACTGCGGTACCTCTCGATCCTCTCCTTCCTCTCTTCTGCGCTATATCGGCCTACCTTACCAGAGGCGGCGCCGCAGTCCTGGCCGCCATTGTCACCCAATGATTGCATCCCATTCATGAGCTTAATTTGTTCAAGAGAAGTTAAAAGTTAGTTAAGTTAGTTGGAGAAGTTGATGGAATTAATGGATCATATGGCACACAACTATATATATATACATACCTGAATGTCTTCAGCACTGAAAGAATGCCTTGAAGAAGCATCAATGAAATCAGAGCTTGATGAAGAAGAGGATGAGAAGGGATGAGGTTTGAAACATGGAGGTAGAGGGGAATTGAAGTTGGAGGAGATCAAGAGATCAGGGGAGGAGTCATCTTTGAGTGGAGTAGTGGTGGAGGAGTAGGAATAGACTTGGTGGTGGTGGTTCATGTTCATTGTGGAGGTTTTTGGTTTCTTGTTGAGTAGTATGTACTATGAGAGCATGAGGAATGGTGGTATTTGTGCTGTTTAAAGGGTTGGAGGCAGAAGGTGGTGGGTCCCATCTGAGGATGACGTGGCAGATGATATGTCAAAACCATTTTCTAATCATATTTAATAGTATCTCTGGGTTTTAAATTAAGAAGTCAGAGGATCCAAATCTAGAGAATCCTCTATAGAATATTTGACATGTTACAAACAACCAATTGAGTTTTTCTTTTTCATCTTTAATTACTATGTCATTGTCCACCTTCAAATTCAAATTTATTAATATTTTTACTAATGATATAGGAAAAAAATAAACACGTGATACAACGTTATAATTTGATAGAAAATTCATATCATATACGTGACAAAGTTTTATGCTGGCTGTTAATCTACTACAACTCTCCTCCTTTATCAGGCTTTGGACCGGTTCTGCTCACATACACTCACACATAAAACATAAAAGAAAAGAAGAATGACACTTAACCTTAAGTAATAACAAGTCTTTAGATACCATGACTTGATGATCTCTTTCTTGGAAACACACCTTCTTGTGCTAGAAAAGAGAGAGAGATGAGTGCCATGGATGATTAGGGGAAACTCAAGTGAAAAAAAGAGAAAGAGAGTTGACAAGGCCTCAATCAAGAGCAGAGGATCATTTTCAACTTGGTCGGTTCAAGAGTCAGCTCCATTAGGCCACACTCTCACATTGACATGACTGTTGTAGTCTATCATTTTAGACTTTGTGAGGTCCTAGATTTCCACCCCAATCATTCTCATATTGAAGATCACACAAACAATGGTGGTTTTCTACACCATGCATGTTATCTCCCCAAAGGTGAGAAAAACATTTCAATGTCTTCATTGATTCTAACACTCATCTATTAACTCATATATACTTGTCCTTTTGTAAGGTCTACATCATTGAAATTTTTAAGACCAACTTGAGAGTTTCATGTAATAAGGTCAACATGCAAAATAGTACAACCACTAACTACATCAGTAAGTGGGAGGAGCAATAATTTTATTTTATTTTATTTCATTTCATTTCATTCATTTGATGCTTGTCAAATGGCTTCAATTGGCATGAGAAGCATAAGAGATAAGTGTTTTATCTCAAAGTTTAAATATTCTCCTCTGATTGACCATTTGATGTGGAGTGGGATTTCAACAGAGACTTTTAATTGTTTCAAATGTGGCATCTAATTAACAACAAAAGGTTGAAGAAAGGTGGCATTGTATTTGTGGCACAATTGCAGAACACCACCAAGCAATGCAAATAAGAAATTTTGAGCTTAGTGCTCCAAATTATATGTTTGTCAGAAAAACTATGGAACTTATCAGTGGTCATAAAACTAATAATGATCGCGACGAAGAAAATGAGCCCCTAAACATAGTAGAGATTCAAGCAATTGTTTTGTAATTTATGCTATGAACAGATGTACATTTTTGGAGAATTTTTCCCACAACGAACTTGTAAAGTTATCAAATTTATGCTATGAACTAGAAGAATTGATTTAAAAGTACAAAACACCTTCACCATGTTCAGCTAAATTTCAGCTATGTTTGGGCATGAACTTAAACAAAGGTATGCTAGATTGAAGTAAAGACAAAACACAAGAGTTTTAAAATTTTTAATAATGGAAAAGAAAAAAAATGTTGGCTAAGAGCCAGAGGATGATGTTAAACTCTTTGTTTTTACATGGTTTTTTATATTTTAATTTTGTTATATAATAAACACATTTACAAGGTACAACACATTAAATATTATCTATTATCATTTAATAATGGATAGGTCATATGTGAAATATCACTTGTACCTTGTATATCTATATATAATAATATCTTTAAGGAATCATATATATTTTGTTTTACATAGTTTTCCTATTTAAATTTTTTATAAAATAAAATAAAATTTTAAAAATTATATCAGATTGACCTTAAATATTATCCATTATAATTTAATAATGGATGTAAAATATATGAAATACCACATATATATATATACATATAAACTTTGATAAAATATATAGTTTCATATTTTAAATTTTTTACATAATAAACATATATTTTAAATATATTATGTATATAGACTATATATTATATTTATGCCTGTAATAAAGAATAGAATTTTTATTAATTTAACAGTTAATACTTTTTTTTTGAATGGGTATAAAAGTTTTTTTTAATGGGTTAATTGATTGAACATTATAATAACTCACACATATTAAATATAAATATATATAATAATTTATTATATGAAATAAGAAACTTTTAGTTTTTTACAAATATTCCTCAAAACAAAAATATATATATAAAAAAATAAATTATTTATTGGTCCCTAATACTGTTTGTAGGAACTTTAAAATCAAATACACACATAATAGCAAAAAATAAATAAATATTTTTAAAAATCCCATGATAATTAGGACATTATTTTAGGAACCAATAATAAATTAATTATATAAAAAAACCCAAATAAAAAATAAAAATAAAAGTTGGTCCTGTCCAGAATATATATTCCCCAGTACGAACCTCTCCCCAGAAAACTCCTCCCCAGAGATTCTCTTTTGTATTCGATCGATCAATTCTTCTCCAATCTCCATCTCCAGTTCATTCGATTGATAGATCAATTCATGGCGGACCCTTCAAGCTCCGACTTCTGGATCGAATACCTCAAGGGAATGCTGAAGCCGGCGGCGGCCACGGCGGTGGTGTTCATGGCCGTGTTGCTCTCCTTCCTCCAGAGGCTGGGTCTGGAGGGCGAGATGATCTACGCCGTCGTCAGGGCCTTCCTCCAGCTCTCCGTCATAGGCTTCGTCCTCGAGTTCATCTTCACCCAAAAGAACGCCGCCTGGATCATCCTCGCTTACCTCTTCATGGTATCAATCAATCACTCTAGATCGATTCGATCAGTTGAATTGTGTTTGCGTTGAGAGTTAATTTATTAATTAGGAATTCGCTCGCATGAACTTCTTTAATACTTGTTTTGCTCCTTAATTTGGCAGGTCTCTGTTGCAGGGTACACTGCAGGACAGAGAGCAAAACATGTACCTCGAGCGAAATACATCGCGGGGCTGTCCATTTTAGCAGGAACTTCAGTGACCATGCTCTTGCTCATCTTGCTAAATGTATTCCCCTTCACTCCCAGGTACATCATTCCTATCGCAGGCATGATGGTTGGGAACGCAATGGCTGTCACTGGAGTCACCATGAAAAAGCTTCGTGAGGATCTCAAGATCCAAAAGAACCTGGTTGGTTTCTATATAAACTCACACTCCTCATTCAACTTCATAACAACAACAAGTCTTATCAGAGAGTTGGTTATTTGCTTTCAGGTTGAGACTGCTTTGGCACTGGGGGCAACACCAAGGCAAGCAACATCTCAGCAGGTGAAGAGATCACTGGTGATTGCATTGTCTCCAGTCCTGGACAATGCCAAGACAGTAGGGCTCATCTCTCTTCCTGGAGCTATGACCGGGATGATAATGGGCGGCGCGTCACCATTAGAGGCCATTCAGTTGCAGATAGTAGTCATGAACATGCTCATCGCAGCGTCCACTGTTAGCGGTATCTTCTCCACCTACCTCTGTTGGCCTGCATTCTTCACCAAAGCTCACCAACTAGAGACCCAAGTTTTTACTGCAGACTAGAACATGTCCCATGTATCTGTGTCAGTAATCAGGAACAGAGCAGGATCAGTCTGTTTGTTGTAATGTTTGTAGGTTGGAACCAATTTTTCTTAAATGAAGAATTGTGCACATCAAGTCCAAGCATTTGGCATATGAGATTAAAAAAAGCAACAAAGGATGATGATTTATTTGGATATGTAGACTTGCAAACAACTAGAACATCAAAGAGTTTATATCGTCCTCTTTGTTAGCAATAAGGCCACACAAATGAACTAGTACTTAAGTCATTAGGATATTACTGGTAGATTGAGTCATCATTTGAAAACATGAAATTACTTCCACTTCTTGAACTTGCCACCAAACATTCCATGTTTCCCATGCTTCCCATGCTTTCCATGCTTGCCATGCTTGAACTTGCCCCCATGGTGCTTGAACTTGCCCCCATGACCATAGCCATGGCCAACACCGTAGCCACCACCATGGCCAACACCGTAACCACCACCATGGCCACCACCGTAAGCACCGTGAGCACCATGAGAACCATGAGACATGTGATGTGCAGCGGCAGCAGCAGCGGCAGCAGCAGCTCCCCCAGCTAGCACTGCACCCATCCCTCCATGGCCTCCATGTCCTGTAAATTAGAGTTCATCTTATCAGTTATAAAAAATTACAATGGACTAGAAATCAAGCACGTCAAAGACTTGATCTTGCTTGAAGAGAGAACTAAACTAAACTGTAATGTTTCAAGAAGGTGCTTGATAGCATATTAACATAAAAGTTTCTCAATCCTGAAAGAACTGCATATTTCATACTGTTTATAAATGGTAGAAAGCAATGGAACATGCTAACCAATGCAACTAAATAAATGAACTCTAGCATTTACCTGACCAACTAGCAATAAACTCTTAATCACTGAAATAAAGTACTATGGCATACCATGAGAAGATGCACCAGGATATCCGGAAGGTGGATATCCTGATGCCGGAGGGTACCCTTGTGGAGGGTATCCTTGCTGAGGAGGGTATCCTTGCTGAGGAGGGTATCCCTGAGGGGGGTATCCTCCAGGTGCTGGAGGGTATCCTTGCGGCGGATAGCCTTGTGGGGGGTATCCTCCAGGTGGGTACTGACCTGGAGGGTATCCGGAATGACCATGAGAAAACAGGCCTTTGTCACTTTCGTCTTGATGCTTGTCCTTGCCACCTCCCATCTTTCTTCACTAAAGAAAGAAGCTGTGAAGAAGAATGTTAACAAGAGGATAAGAAAGCATGCATCTCCTAAGGTATTAATTGGACAGCACTAATTGTTGAGACCAATAGAATTTCACCGAAAAAAACTCAATTTCAAAGGTCTATTAACCTAATTTTAATTAAGAACATATCAAGACACAAATAACAATTCACAAAAATCATAGATAAAAAACGAATAATTTCAATAACAATCAATGATGTGTTATATTCTGATTATATTCTTTACCTCTCTGGCTCTCTCATTCAGGAAGTTTTATGATTTGAAATGATGATCAAAACTTCAAAAAGAAAATCTAGACTTGCATTTAACAATTAGACTTTTCTGAATAAATTCTAATCAATAACATCCAATGGCATGTCTTATGTACCCATTCAAATTCTTCACATCTCTCATTTGGGAAGTTCTACGACTTTAAATGGCAATCAAAACTTTGAAAATCTAATGCATACTACCCACTAGAATGTTTTTCTAGGAAAATGATAAATAGTCCTCAACACCTGCATCATGAACACTAAAAAAAAAAAAGAAATTTGCAAGCCTAGAACTCAGATCATCCCTTTTTTTATGTTTGGTTAACACAAACACTAAAAGCTTTATGTGAACAAATAAGTTGCAAAAGCAAATTTGTATCAACACCTTCTAATCATCCCTTCAAAACAAGGATTCATTGATTTGTACACACCATAGATTCATAATCTATACCTAATTTACAATTTAAAAAAAAATCCATCAATAACACCCCATAGTTTCTTTTCATTCTTTCCCTAAAAGAAAACCCTATTCATCTTACAACAATAAAACCTAAAACAAGTTATATCAAAACAATCATAACAATGGGAAGACCAAAGAAACCTATAGTAGATCGGATGATATCATCCAAATTCAGTCCAACAATTACATCCTGTTTTTCTTGAAACAACCTAAAATAAAATAGATCACAAGAATCATCATTTTTTCATTAAAAATAATTTAAAAATGTTGTTCACAAACATCTAATACAACTAAATTAGATAAAAAACGATCAGACGACATAACCTAATCCGATCCAACAATCACGCCACACTATTTTCTAAAAACAACCTAAAAAAATAGATCACAGACATCAATATTTTTGCCGATCAAAAACATCTAAAACAACTAAATCAGATCACAAAACGATCGTATCACATAAACCATAGATCACAAACACCACCTACAGGATACAGCATGTCAATCATAATCAATCATTCTGAACAAAAGAAAAGGCATACATAAATCATAGATCGGAAAGAGAGGGCAAATAGAAACACGCACCGAGATCTCAGAAGAACGAAAGAAGAGGTCGAAGGTCTCTCCAAGAAGGAAGATGGATATTGAATATAGGTTCTTCGCTGGCCTTAAAACCGCGTACGCAACGCGTTGAGTTCGTAATGAACATCTGCCACGTGGAATGTTTCTCGGTTCAAGAAAGCTGCTAATATTATGACAGGTGTTATATATATATATATATATATATATATATATATATATATATATATATAAGGTACCCAGAAAAAAAAAACATCTGTAACATAAAAATCAGATGCTCGAAAAAGATATAAATAGGCCCTTAAGACCGTTAACTTGCCGTTAATTTTAAGATACTTAACAATTACACTAAAATAAATACATACCCTAAAGTAAAATTTAATTTACCCAAGTCCCATAAACTAACACAAACACTAAAACAAAACTTAATTTATTCAATCTCTACTTTTCATAATTAATAATTACCCTTTTTAAATAGAAACACGGGATATAATGCGGCAAACATTTATCATTTGAGTGCATCAATGATTATTAACAAGTTAAAGAAATACAATAACATTATTGCACATGTCACTAATGATTCATTAGAAGGTTGGCTAGGTAACATTATGATTTAAGATAAGAAACATTTCCATCAAGTACATGAACAATTAAATAAGATCCAAGCTGGACTACTATTAGAACATCAAGCATCGCACTAATCCAAAGAATATGAAACACATTGTATATGTTAGAAAAATCACTCAAATAGAATGCTAACTCAGAAGAAAATCAACAAACACAAGAATAATGAGAAAGAGTGATCTGGCTTGGGTATTGGCGTGCAAAGCACTGCCTTAACACAGTTTCAGCCTCCCTCGTGTGAGATTGATGGCTTTACACCCTGTGCTAAGGTATATAAACCCACGACAGTTAGATCGTCTCCTCGCCTAGCATGTTCCACGAAGAGAGGCGTTAAGGTATCACCCAAGGTTAAAGATGCTAATGATCGTTTGAAGAAGCAAAAGGATGAAGAAGAAGGTTGGAGACTATAGTGGAAGTTCAAGAGGAAGAACAAGTGTGAATGCTCACTGTCGCAGCCAGGGCTTCCAAAACACACACACATATATAGCAGTGATTCCAATAGATAGAATTCTATCCGTTGATGTGATCCAAAGGACCATAAATTGAGGTGATCCAACAGTCCAAGATTGACCGTTGGAGGTCTGAAAAGGTGCCAAGGTTCAGATGTATAAGAAGTAGGCCATGGGCTGGCCCACATTCAACAATCCCCCACTACATCTATAACTTGGACATGGACATTGTGTAATACAAGGATGCAAATGAAGTTTGAAGAAATTTCAAACAACAAATTCCAAAAAAGGAAATAAGTAGTAGAAGGATTACTCACACATAAGAAATATAAAGATGAGACAAGGAACTGAGGAAACAAGGAAAATACAACCTCAGGTTTTCATAAGATTAAGCTAAGGTGTCTTTAGAGACTTTAATCTTAACCCTTTACTAAAGCTTCTAACTAATAGGGATAGTAGTGAACTAGGTCTTGAACTACAACCCTTTGAATCAGAATTCCACTCTAGTGAGGATCCTATGTGATACTTGAACAAAATAGGGTTGGCACATTATTGGCCATGCGCTCGATACTATTTTCATGGAGATTACTAGAGAGTTTACCATAATACTCTCATAGCTACGGCTTGACAACTATCTCCACATAGGTGAAATCTCCAGAGATATTTATAGTGTAATATCTCGCTAAATTTAGCCTTTGATCTCATTAAGAGTTATGCTTAATATCAAACCACTACATGAGAGCACACGCCATAGGAATGGGGTAATAATAATAATAATAATAATAATAATAATAATAATAATAATAATAATAATAATAATAAATGTATCTCAAATACATGTAGGGTGCTCTCCAAGTCAACCAATCTATAGCTTCCTTTTGAACTTCTACCATGGGATCTCCATTTAAAGAAGTAGGGTCACTACTGTTATCGACCTTTATGGGCTAAGCCCCATTCACCTCAACGCTTCAACTATCATTTGTCTCGATCGATAGCCCTTTAGTTAGGCAATCCGCAAAATTTAGCTCTGACTTCACATAATTAAGGCTCACAATGTTGTGCTTCAAGTGTCTTTACATTGACTTGTTCCGGATCCGCATATGCCTATTCATTTTATCATTTGTACTTTCACGCCTGCATAGCTCAATAGCAAATCTAGAATCACAGTGTATAGCAATAGGAGACATAGGAGAAGGCATGATTGGAATTTCAGATAATAAATTTCTAATCCATTTAGCTTTAATACAAGTATAATCAAGAGTAACCAATTTAGCTTCCATGGTGCTGATTGCATTGAGCTTCTGCTTTGCAGATTTCCATTGGATAGCTCCTCCACCAAGTAGGAATACTTGACCAGAGGTTCATTTCAAGTCAATTGTGTAAGATATCTAGTTGACATCTGTATATCCCTCTACTACATTGGGAAATTCAGTATACCTCAGTCCAAGAGATATAGTGCCCTTTAGAAATATGAGAACCCTCTCAAGAGCAGTCCAGTGTTCTCGATTTAGGTTACTACCTTACCGTGTATCTACTCACTTTGGATAATCGTGATATGCAATATAAAATATAGTTCTGTTAGACAAGTACATAAGGGATCCTATGATCTAAGCATAGAGATCTTGACCAACAGATTCACCCTGTTTTTCTTAAGATGTACACTGGGGTCATAAGGTGTAGCTGCAAGCTTGCATTCAAGATATCCATATTTCTCCAACACTTTCTCAGTGTAATGAGACTGAGATAAAGTGATGCCAGAAGTTGACCTAGTAAGCTTGATACCTAGGATCACATTAGCTTCTCCTAGGTCTTTCATATCAGACTTACTACTCAGAAAACTCTTGACAATAGTCACAATATGCAAATCAGTCACGAAGATTGGCAGATTATGAACATACAAGAACACAATCATACATCCACCATCTACCACTTTTCTATAATCACACATGTCATAGTTGTTTACAACAAAACCATACGAGATGATCGTAGAGTCAAACTTGGCATGCCACTGTTTAGGGCCTTGCTTAAGTCCATACAAAGATTTTACAAGTTTGCAAATCTTATGCTCTTCAGGTTGCTCCATGTAAATTTCTTCCTCTAAATCACTATTCAAGAAGGCACTCTTTACATCCATCTGATGGATTTCAAGATTGAAGGTAGATGCAATCGTGATAAGAATCCTAATGGTGGTAGTCCGAACTATAGGTGAGTATGTATCAAAGTAATCTAATCATTCCTTCTGATTGAACCCTTTTGCAACTAACCTAGCCTTGAACTTCTCCATTAGGTCTCAATTTTTTCCTGAAGACCCATTTACAACCCAATGGTTTATTTCCAAGGGGTAGGGAAGTTAGAATCCAGGTTATTATTGCTCATGATTGAGTGATACTCATCATCTATAGCTTTTTTCCAGAAAACTGAGTCAGCAAAAGCCATGACTTCCTGGAAAGTACCAGGAGTATCATCTATAATAAAAGTGACAAATTCGCCACCTAGTCTTTTCAATTCTGTCTCTCTTACTTCTTCTGGGTTCCCTCTACCGGAGTGGGAACTGATCCAGAAGGAGAGTGAGAGGTCAGAGGTACAAACGGAGTGAGACATACTGTTGATTTCAAGGGAAAGATATTTTCAAAGTAGAAAACATCTCTAGCTTCAATGATGGTGTTCCTGGCAATTTCACTCACATTTGAGTTAATAATTAGGAATCTTCAAGCATTGCTATCTAGAGCACACCCTATGAACACTGCATCAAAAGGTTTTGGGCCTATCTTTTTTTATTCTGAAATCAGGGATCTTTACTTTAGCCAAACACCATACTTTGAAGTAGTTAAGTAGAGGGACTTTTCCTTTCCAAAGTTCATAGGGTGTCATGCTATGGTCCTTAAAAGGTATTCTATTTAGAATGAAATAGGCTGAGAGCAACGCCTCCCCCCATAAGTTCTCAAGTACACCAGAACTTAATAGCATGGCATTTACCATGTCCATTAAAGTCCTGTTTTTTTCTTTTAACAACCCTATTTAACTCAGGTATATAAGGAGCAGTAAATTAATGTACAATGCTATTTTGTTCAGAGAACAAAGACATTGCATTAGAAGTATACTCTCCACCTATATCAAATCTAAGGGTTTTAATGGTTTTTCCTAACTGATTCTCGGCTTCAGCTTTGAAAATCATGAACTTGTTAAGGGCTTTATCTTTGGATTTGATCAGATAGGTATAATAGAATTTGGAGTAATCATCAATGAAAGTAATAAAGTATCTGTTTCTAGCTCTAGTAGGAGTCCTACATGAATCACAAATGTCACTATGGATCAAATCAAGTAAGTCTGTGTTTCGTTTGATGTGTTGGAAAGGTTTCTTAGGCAGTTTGGCTTGCACACAAATATGACATTTAGAACATTGATCAATATTTGATTTAGGAATCAAGTCAAGGTTCATTAACCTTTTAATGGTTCCAAAGTTCACATGACCCAATCTTCCATGCCAACCATTTGAAGATTCAATACTCTAGACAACATAAGATGAAGAAGAAGTAGAATCAGAACTTTCATTGCAAAATAAATCAGAAGGTTCACATACATTAAGTCCAAATAGCCCACCAGATACAAAGCCTTTACCAACAAAAAGGTTTTCCTTAGAAATTACAAGACAACTAGACTCAAGTACAATTTTATAACCATACTGTATAAGTAGAGAACCACTAACAAGATTCTTCCTAATGTCGTGTACATGTTGAATATCCAGTAGGGTGAGGACTTTTCCAGACGTTATCTTCAAGTCAATTAGTCCTCTCCCTAACACGTGCGCAACTGATCCATTTCCTAAAGTCACACTTCCTCCACTTGAGACCTGGTAAGTAGAGAACCAGAAATGATCAACACATACGTAGACGTTAGCTCCGGAATCAAGAAACCATTCTAAGTTTTGGTAAGCTAGATGAACAAAAGGAATGAAGGAAACTGACCTAAAGTGGGTCCTAGAGGAAGGTATACCCATCTCAAGTACATTCACTTGCGGTTTGGGTGGACTGGAGTTCTTTTGAATAGGTTCAGTCTTCCGAAAGAAGCAATCGCGGACAATATGGTTTGTCCTACCACAAACAAAACAGTGTTTAGTGTTTTTCCCGGCAGGTTTAGAATAAGAGGGTTTGGGTTTCTAAGACTTTTCAAGACGAGTTTGGGAAGGTTTGCCCTTAGCCTTGAAGGATTTCCCTTTAGGGGAAAATTGATGAGAGTTCTTAGAACTCTTAGAACTCTTAAGGTTGTCACTATGTTTTGTTAGATAGAATTTACCCTTTTATGGTTCGGCGGTCTTAGAGAATAATCGGTTTGCCTCCTCAATCCTGATGGTGTTGTAGACACCTATAAGGTTCAGAGTGCCTATCTTATATTTGAGGTTGTTTGCAAAACAAGACTAAGATGGAGGGAGTTTGTTTAAGAGAATAGATATGGCGTGACTCTAGTTATAAACAGTGTCACATTTTTCTATTGCACTTAGATAGTCCTTGAATGCATGGATTTGCTCACCCATGTCCATTCCATCTACCATCTTGTAGTTTTCAAACTCTATGCTCAGGTGATAAATCCTAGTGGCATTTTCAGGTCCATATTCCTTCTCTAAGGCAACCCATATATCCTTGGTAGTATTGTAATCAAATATTTGTTATAAACACGGTCAGAATGAATGTTGAGGATTCTATGGCGGTAGTGAAAGTCTATCTCTTCAAAGTTCTTACTAAGTGGCTCGGTATCACAGGTTGACTCATAAGAGATTGACAATCATGAGGGGCATCAAACCCAAGTACAGAGGAGTCGGTCATGGGTCATTGACAAGGCTGATTGAAGTCCTAAGGTGATAAGCCAAAATTCGGCTTGGGTTTTCCACCTCCTAAAGTTCATCTTGCCATCAAATTTTTCGGGGCGGCAGGAGGTATCAAATTGTGCACCAGATATTGTATATTAGTGTGTGAAAATCAAGGTTATGGGACAACTAATGTGACCGCAGAAATTGAAGCAATACAAGTGTAAATAAAGCAGAAATTTAGGAAAAATTTCAGCAGAATATAACTAGCGTATAAGTAGAAATATAACATAAATACATGCAATACAGTAGCAGAAGTAAGATGGATCTGGAACAGTAAATTAGTATAAATTTTGGCACAGTTTCAGTATGAATTTATGACATTAACTGATGTACAAAACTTTAGAATTTGCAGGATTAATAACCAACTAGGTTATGACAAGGTTTGGGCTTGATTAAACCGAAATACACCAAGTGATTCAACCACAATGTTCAAATGTTTTCCCAGGTATAACCATAACAAATCAGAGAATACTTAAGCACAATATGGCATCCTAATTTAGAGACATGAAATTGTGTTAAATTGTTAGAAAAATCACTCAAATAGCATGCTAACTCAGAAGAAAATCAGTAAACACAAGAAGAATAATTTGGCCTGGGGATTGGCGTGCAAAGCACTCCCTTAACACAGTTTCAGTCTCCCTCGTGCGAAATTGACGGCTTTACACCCTGTGCTAAGGTATACAAACCCACAACAGTTAGATCGTTTCCTCGCCTAGTACGTTCGATGAAGAGAGATGTTCAAGTATCACCCAAGGTTTAAGATGCCAATTATCGTTTGAAGAAGCAAAAAAAGGATGAAGAAGAAGGCTGCAGACTATAGTGGAAGCTCAGGAGGAAGAACAAGTGTGAATGCTCACTATTGCGGCTATGGCTTCCAAAACACACTTATATATAGTAGTAATTCCAACGGATAGAATTTCATCCATTGATGTGATCCAAAGGGCACAAATTGAGGTGATCCAACAGTCCAAGATTGATCATTGGAGGGCTGAAAAGGTGCCCAGGTTCGGATGTATAAGAAGTGGGCCCTGGGCTCACCCACATCCAACAATATATTACTGAGGGTCTATTTGCACCGTTTTCGAGCACCACACGGTAATTTTTGTGCTTAGGATGACCATAAGGACTTATATGTACATTCATGCAAAATGTGAGGGGCTTTTTGCACCTTTTACCTATAAATAAATAAATATATATATATATATATATATATATATATATATATATATATAAAACTTAGGGTGAGTCACCAGAGTTTAATATCCGATAATCCTGGAGATTAGACTGTTTCATGAAATTTTTGCGATTTAATAGATTAGAGATAACTCTGAATAACCTATTTTTAGATATAAACTACAAATTTTGAACAATTTAATTATAAAACAAGTCATTCTTATCTTTAGTAACTTGCATATATATATATATATATATATATATATATATATATATGAGTTGGAAGGGAAGGGATGGGAAATGAGATAAAAGAAACAATGTCACTCTATGAACAAGCATGAATAGTTGCTGAATCACCATACAATGAATGTAGCCATGAGTAGTATACAAATGGAATTTCTGCTGTTTCTGATGAAAAGGTTGCAGAAATACTGCAACCCAAAACACTGAAGCAAAGCTCACACATTAGGAACCAACCAACAAACAGATAATGCCTCAGTTTGTGAATCAAACCACAATCTGGTTAAAAAGTTCCATCAATGGGAGTGGTTTGTTAAAAGAAAGAAGAGATCAAAGGGAATTCATGTTGGAAACCCAGCTCGCATGTGACTGTATTGCTTTTGCAATGCTGGGCTCATGCATGAAAATATTGATGGCTTTTTAGGCTTGACACCATAGAGGAAGGACCTGAGAGGGATCTTAGTCTTGCTGGAAAGGTTCCTCATGGGGTATTGGTGGTGATTGCCATGGTTGTTTCTCTGTCCAGAGAGTTCGAAACTCTCCTGCAGTTTAGACAATGCCTTCTCGACTTCCACTTGGAGACCTCTCACATGATCTAATCCAGCCTGCAGTTCATTGGAGACCTTGTTGTTCTCCTGCTGCATGTTCAGCACCTCACCTTGAAACTTGGCAGCTTGATAAGCAGTGAGCTGCACTTCTCCGCCTTCACTGCTCTCCTTAAGAACTCTTGCAATCTCGTCTTGTATGTCGCAAAGGGATGAGAATCTCTGCTTCAGTTCACCTCTGAGCATTGCATTTTGTTCTAACCATACCTGAAGCTCAGTCTTCAATTCTCTCAGCCGTTTGTCAAGTGGAGAAGATCCTGGAACACTAGTGCTCTCTGGTATCTTGGCATCCTTCAGTTTCTCGATCTCAGTTTGAAGCTCCTCAAAAGTAGTCTGGAGTTTCTGCACAGTGTGGTACGTTGCACTGAATCTTAACCAGAACTCAAGGTTCTCCTCAAGCACACCATCAATGTCTCTTCTGAATTTTTCAACTGTCAGAGTTGTCTGTGGTTCTTCAATACCGTGCACATTCATTTCAACTGGAGGGGGAGTTGCAGCATCTGCAACATCAGATGCTGCACCTGTTCCTGCTTTTGACTCTGCATTGTGATCTTCTGGTGTATCGATGTTTCGCCACTTTGAACTCAGTGACTTTAATTTGGAGAACCGAGAAAAACTCTCAAGCTTGTTAAGGAATGGGTTTCTGGCTTTCACTTGAGAAGGGTCATTATTTTCATGAGAACTTTCTTGCAACAAGTTCAAGTTCTCCCTCAGCAGTCGAATTTCTTCATCTTTCATTGCATTGGAACTCTTCAGTTCCCTCAGTTGTGCAATTATCTCGCCAAGAGAGTCTTGGTTTTTCTTCTCCACTTCTGAGAGCTTCTTCTTCATTTCCTTGTAGTTCCGAAGAATTGATGAATACTGAGAAAACATCTTTTCTCTGCCCTCCACTCCATTTGACAATAAACGCTGCAAGTTAAGAACACCCTCTTGGTCATCTGGTTCATCACTTAGACAAATGCTATCATCTGCAACTAATACAGATTTCTCTGTAGTTCCCTTTTCCACTTTGAGAATCTTCAAGTCTTTTAAATCTTCACCAACTTGAGAGCCTGTATGAGATCGGGCACTCTCTTCAATTAACTTATCCCGTATATCCTGAATGCATGGAACTTCTTTTTCTGAAGCACTTTCAGGCTGAGATCCTGTCTTAGAAGGAGTGCAACTTTCAGCATCTACTTTACTCTCCTTGCCTTTGTGATTCGGAATTTTAGCAACCTCTTTTGTTTCCCCACCCTTAAGCTCACTAGAAATAATTTCATCTTGACTCTTAGGAGACTGCAATTTTTCTGAGAGATCATTAAGGCTGTGGCAGGCTTCAGTGAAGTGAGTACTGAGGATGTTCTTTTCATCCTTGACGCATTTCTCAAGATCCTGAATCATTTGTAACTTCTCTTCTGCTTGTTTCAACCTTACATTCATGATGTTTGAATCATCAGTTTGAGTTGTTTTCTCTTCTTCCAATCCCTGCAGGTGTTTCTGAAGCTCATCAGTTTCTGATCTCAGCTTTCTTATCTCTGCAGTCTGTGATGAAATAGTAATTTCCAAACTGATGACTTTTTCTACCAGCTCATCAATTTTCTCAGCAAGTTCCACAACAGATGCTTCAGAATTCATCTCAAAATGCTGTTTCACTTTATCACAGAATGCCTGTAACTCGAGCCTCTCTGGTTTCAAAACACAGACTTGTTCCTCTGAGTGAGCATTTTCCCCAGAGACATCCCTAGTTTCCATCTGAGGCTGACTAGGTTGGCCCCTGAGAGCTTTCAACTTTGCTTCAGCTTTCTTGATTCTCTCATACTCTATCCGTGCCTCTTCTGTTGTTCTATTCTGTTGTTCCTGCAAGTTAACTAAGGTATCCTCACAAGACTTCAGTGCTGCTGCGGCCATCAAGGCCCTTGCTTCATCATCATCAATGACTGAACTAGTACTGAAATGATCTTGCAAGAAACAAACCTCTTCTTGCATCTCCGAAATCTGCCGCTCTATGTCCAAGAACTTTGCGAATCCACTCTCATAAGAGCTTTTGATGAACTCCCTCTCAGTTTGCAGAACCAGGATTGCTTTCTGAAGCCTGTCAATCTCTTCCTGTGCTTTCTCCTTGCTAATCTGAGAAGTCACTCTCCTGTGCTTGAGCTTCTTAATGTCTGACTGCTCAAGTCTAGTTTTGTTTCTTGAGCCGATTTGAGGAATTTCTGCAGGTGGTTTGTGAATCTTACTGGAATCAATGGCAGTGATTGCTTTCGGCAAACCATCATCATCATCATCTTGGATTGCAAACTGAACTTGGTCAGGAAAAGCGGTTGCTATGGTGTGATTGGCCTTGTGCAGTTCCCCGGAAATGCGGTCATACCTTTCAGCCAGCGCTTTGTATGCCTTGTATGTCTCCTCCACATAGTTCATCAGCTCTGGTCTCTTCTTGTAGTACATCTCCGCTCTCTTAGCAAAGGAATCAGCCTCCTCATCAATAATTTTCAACATTGATTTCATCTTCTCCTCCATTTCTGTGAATGGACAAAAAATTTCAATTCTACATAGAACTACGGGGAGAAAAGAGAGATACTAACCACATTCATGTATCCAAGTTTTGGCATTGGATATATATAGTGACTAAATCATGCATCTAAAGAATAAATGTAGGAAATAGATACAGTGCAAGCAAGATTTATGCATTGTCCCAAGTTTTGAAATCTCACAATCTATCTATCTTGTGATTCTGAATCAATGGCAAAAACCTCCATTGTTGCATACATTGATGATTGATGTGTATAAGCCTTAAACTACGTTAGATCATACATGGATACCAACCCAATAAACTCTTGCAGGTGATACTCAAATCCTCGCGCAGATAGAATAAAATGAAACAAATGACATGATTCCAAAACAATAACACAGAGAATGTAAATTGAAATATGAGTAAAAGAAGGGAAAAGAGGAGAAAAATAACCTTGGAGGTTGTTGTCGAGCCATTTGGATTGGGAGGTCCGGATGTGGCTGGCCCACCACCATGAGTAGGCATTGCTAGCAGCTCGCTGCAGCATCTCTCCTCGGCCTACCTCCCTCCTTTCTCCTCACCCAGTGCTGATGGTTACCATGAAGAGATTACCATGATGGAATGAAGGAAAGAGGAGGTCAATGGAGGAGATGGTTAGAGATGGAACAAATGGAAGGGAATGACGCACCTCCGACAATGAAGGACGACCGGGTCCGACGTTAAGTTCTCAGTTCTGGAGACCTTGCCATGTCATCCGACTCCAACGTGGAGCTTTGCTGGAGCTTGCTTGGATTTGGTTCGTATCCAGCTTAATATGGCCTGGGTCATATTTAGATTCTGCCTCACTGGACTTCCCTGTTAATGAATGAAAGAAAATGTAAAATTCTGGAAATTTTCATCTTTGTAATTCTAATGAATTTAATTGAGAGTTCTATCATAATCAAATCAAATGAGATCCCTGAGATGATGGAGAGTCACATACTTACCACATGAAGGATATTCACCGGGAATTTGATGCTAGTCGTATATATGATGTCACACAAACACATAATATATATTAATATTTACATTTCAGTGTTTAATGTAAAATAAATCACATGGTTCTTCTACAAGAACAAAACAATCAGCTCCTGTTTTTTACTTTTTCTTTTTCAAACAAAGTAGTTGAACCATTATTTCATTAGAATGAATAAAACGAAAGCGGTAGCTTGGCCATTGTGTGGCCAATAAATCACTATTTCATTGGAAAAACTCAACACCATCTGCAGTATAGGTATAGGATGTGCTAGTCTACATCAACAATCTTGCACAGTAATCTTTGAGCCAATCACATGCAGATCTTAGAACACGAAGCTCGCCTTCCAAAACATCTTTTGCCATTTGTCTTCTACAAGTGGATCGGCTGTGATCATTATGAAATTGTGCTGATCCCACAACCTGTTGAACAGATCAAATACAAATTCAACAAATTCTTCATTTTGTTTTGAGGTTGAAAAGAAAAAACCATATCAAATCCAGACCCAAATTTCTAGAAATAACAATTTACTTGTTTCAAATGAGTATTGGATACTGAGGTTGAAATTTAAGAGGCCTGCTCATGATTATGAGAGTAAATAACAGATTTCAAAAACACATCTTATGGACGTTTCAACTGAAAAATTCTATTTCTTATCTAGAGTTTTCATCATATAAAACTATCAATTATATTGATTGTCCTTCCTATTCAGAATTGGAATGTAAAATATCCATTCTAGTGGAAATCTGGAGAGAATGTACTTTTGTTCAACAAGTTGCCCATGATTTACCTTGATTGCAGCATCATGTGACTCAATTGTGTGTTCAAGTTGGGCAAGCAAGATGTGATGAGACAAGATCTCCTTGCTCCTGTCCTTTAAAGGTCGGCGAGCAAGCCGTCCATCATTCTCAGCAGCCTCGGCTTCCAATGCTTCAAGTTCTGGAGGGTAAAGTATAATCATGACAAACTTTCCCCAGTAATAGGGTATAATTCAAAATCATCCCTAAAACTACTCATCAAGGATGAAAGAATCACTCAACCTTCCTTTGATGTGGCAGATAAAACTCGAGAAAGTGCACGGAGAGCTTGTGGAATGCCCTTTCCTCTGTTGCTACCAGCTCTCACTTCCCTAGTCAGATTTTCATAATTTAGACTAAACTTAGCAACATGACATATTGTGTGAATTTAAGATGGAATAACTAACTCACACTGATAACAAAAATATCACAAATCCCAAGTTCAGATATTGATCTTGAAATATGGAACATAGAAAGATATGGCTTGACGATCAATTGGTAGTGTCCATATTAAGTAATTATAGCCCATAGAATATTACTTGTACATGAAATGATAGCAGATAAAGAGATAAGAGTAAGATAAACAAAACCAACACCAACTTGAGTGTGAAGAAATTTCCCGATGAGTTGGAACTACATGCATCTGCCACTTTTGGTGAGCTGTGTTTATTCCAAAGTTCCAATTTCATTTTGTACAAAGGGTCAAGTGAAGATATATCCATGCATATCTGAACCTGAACATAAATTGCACCAATCTGTCAGAATTAAGGAAACAAAGTTGGGAAACAAAAAATGAGCCTCTAAGTTTCAAGTAAATCAATGGCACAAAGAATCTGAGTTTTCTAAAGAGCATAAAGAAATCTATTTTGTTAAAAAAAAAAAAAAAAGCCAGGTGCTACAAAGCTCCTGCTATATGCGTGGGTCCTAGAAAGGATTGAACCACTTGAGTCTATTGTACACAGTCTTAGCCTGCTTTTTTTTTTTGCAAGAGACTGTTTCCATGACTCGAACCTGTGACCTCTAGGTCACATGGCGATAACTTTAATGTTGCGCCAAGGCTCTCTCTCAAAGAAATCTATTCTGTACTCAGAGAAATTACTTTCATTCTACTAACAAAGTCCAGGTCTTACTTTATATTAGATAGTAATGATAGTAAGATTTTCAGCTTGGCAGATGCTAAGGAAGATATACATAATTTGAAGATGTACCACAACATGTTAAGAGATATCTTCTATATCATTATACTATAAGTAACTTTATGCTCAACCTGCAAAAGTAGAATTGTCCGCTCAAATGATAAAACCAAGATAAAAAGGCATCATCCCCCACCTCATTGTGTACAGTGTTAAAGAGAAAATAATGGCCAAACTTCAGTTTTGCAAACATTTCACTGAAATAATTTTGAGATCTCATTCTTTTGATGAAACCCATTCTTCAAATTAAAATAAAAAAAAAGAACTTGATAACCCAGATGCAATCAGGTGACACTATTTATGATAACAATCATAGTCGAGGGTTAGGACATTATTTAAAGATCCCAAATATGGCGCAGTCATAATATCAGCTACAACAACACTATAGTACATGAAGGAATCACATTAAACCTGATCATGGATGTTACACCGAAGAGTAAAACCAAAATCCAGTAGGAGTGTTGCATTTGAAAACCTCCCATATCTTATCAGAACCTGAAAAAAGTTGAAACTACTTCAGTTCTACAGTATAAGGAACTGCTGGAGCAAATTCATAAAAAGAGCCATTTAAATGCATTACCACCCATTACAAAAGGTTCATGTTACCAAGCTTAGTTGCTAACCGGCATCAAGATATAGGATATGTTGTCCAATTGAGAGAGAACAGAACAATACACATATATTTGAACTCACTTATTTGTACTCTTGTCAACCCCCGATGAGGGCTCAAGCACAGAATAAAGCCACAAAACTATAGGGTCACCCCCACAAGTATGCAAGGCATCAAACACCTACTAACCTATTATGGTACAAATCATACAACCCATAGTCCTCTAATAACAATGATTGAGTTTACTCATCTAGCATAATGTAAAATAGTTGATACAACATCATTACATTAACAACAAGTCATCCACAATCCAACAATAATAAGATGAAAAGTCTCACTCATACAACTTAGGTCACACAAAACTCAAATAAGCTAAAACAAAACAATCTAGTTACATCCTCCACGATTTAATTTCATTGACCTTCAAGTATCCTCTGAACTGGAAATAGAAGGATGTGGGCTACACTAGCTCAGTAAGAATCCAACACACTATCTAGGTGGATCAAACAAGTGTTTAAAATATTCAATGCAAATGAATAGATGCTATGATCTTGAAACAATTCAAATCCAAAACACACTAAAGTCATTTCAATCAAGCTAATAATAATGCATGATTTCCAAACAATAGCATTTGGGAACACAAGCTGAAATTCATTTAAAAAAACAAAGAATAAAAATGATAGACAACACTTTTCTAAAATACCAATTAGATTAAGCCCACATTATTCCTTGTGGTTAGGAATACAATGTGTCAATATATAACCATAATGACTGGGTGTTGATGTTTCCAATATATACCCCATTGGCAGGATAAAGATTCCAATGTTTATCCCCATTGGCAAGGCATCAATCATAGTCTCATTGTTCTTTTAGACCAAAACACTAAATTCCAACAAAACCAATAATTCTTGGTGTCCAAACAATAGTATGCAAAGTCTAATGTTCATAAATCAAGTCATTTGGAAAATATCAATTAAATAAAACATTTGTGTTCAATCAATACATTTGTCAAATATATGAGTTTGATACAAATTTGTATATAAGGTCATCATATGCATACAAACCAATATATTTTATGAAAACACTAGAAGATGGAAGAAAAATTATCTTAACTCCCAAAACCCGTGGCCAAGATACTTTTGTATGCCTCCAAAGGGCAGGGCAACCAGTGCTACAAAACTCTCGCATTATTCGAGATCCGGGGAAGGGTCGGATCACTTGGGTCTATTGTACGCAGCTTTACCTTGCTTTTTAAAGCAAGAAGTTGTTTCCACAACTCGAACCCGTGACCTCCAACAACAATTTTACCGTTGCGCCAAGGCTCCTCTTCTTTTGTACACCTCCAAATCGATCTAAATCAATCAAATAAACCCTTGAAACCTTTGTTCTTAGGGCTTCATTTAAGATAGAGAAAAATGTGATATTTTCTAATTTGATGATCTCTTTTGTATATGTTATGGGGGAAAATATTTAAAACACGTGGCATGATCATAAGTACCAAGATGAGAAACCAACTATCCACGAGTGAATCTTCTTCCCATAGTTCTTATAGAGTTAAAGGGTCGAAACAAAAATGTTATCAATCACAACTGACCTCTCCCTCAAAATCACCTAAAGCACTTCTTCACCAACCACTTTTACCCATTGATCAAGATATGCTCCAGGAGGTACAGATCGTTGCATCAACAACATACAAAACCTATTAAATTTCTACAGTCATTCTCCATGGAATAAGATAATATCTTTTGTACATATATACCTTATTAAATTTGAATTCTGCAACCATTATCCATGGGATGAGAGACACAATCTCTTTTGTACATATATACTCCATTAAATATGAATTTCTATAGCCATTCATGGATTAAGAGAGATGATATCTTTTGTATATTTATGCCCTATTAAATCTTGATTTTTGCAACCATTCTTCATTCTTCATGGAATGAGAGAGATGATCTTTTCTGGGCCGTTTTGCGTATATAACCCTCTAAAAAAAATTTATATTTTTACATAAAGTTCCTATTGGTTCTAGTTATCCTTACATTTTTACATAAACATCCTTGGAATCTATAAGTAGTTTTTTGGAGCAAATTATATATGCTTTCTTGCTTTATTAGAAGAACCATTTTTAGCTTAAATAGGCTAGAAGCTCATATATTTGTTTATTTGATTAAATTGGAGGCATATAAGAAAGGGAGTATCTCGGTTAAGGGGGGTTTTTGGTGTTCCTGCCATCCGCATTGAACATTGGACCCATCCGCATTGAACATTGGACCCATCCGCAGGGAATAATGTGTACTTAGCTTGATTGGGATTTTAGAAAATTGATGCCCATCATCTTATATTCTTTGATTTATTGCACAAATTTCAACTTTGTTCCGAAATGCTATTGTTTGGAAATTATACATTATTATTGGCTTGACTGAAATGACTTAGTGTGTTTTGAATTTGAATTGACTTATAAGATAATAACATTTATTCATTTGCATTGAATAGTTTAAACACTTGTTTGATCCAGATAGATAGCTTATTGAATTATTACTAGGCTAGTGTTGATTCAAAAGATGTTTGAAGCTCAAGGAAATTAAATTGTGGAGGATGTAGCTAGATTGTTTTATTTTCGCTTATTTGAGTTTTGTATGACCTAAGCTGTATGAAAGAGATCTTTCATCTTATTATTATTGGATTGTGGATGACTTATTAATGTAATGATGACGTATCAACTATTTTAGATTATGCTAGATGAGTAAACCCAATTATTGTTATTAAAGGAATTTGGGTTGTATAATTTGTACTACAACAGGTTAATAAGTATTTGATGCCTAGCATGTTTGTAAAGGTGACCTTATAGGTACATGGTGTTGTTGTGTACTGGAGCCCTCACCAGAGGTTTGGAGTGTGGCATCAGAAGTATAGGTTTACTGCTATTGGAGACGATGAGAAAGAGAGAAAAATAGAAAATTTTCTCAGCAACTAAGATCAGGGTGAATAGTTAGAGATAGTTTACATTGTGCTAATATACAAGGAAAGGGGTATTACAATTCTTGAGTTCATAAATCCATATCAAATTTCCAAATCACATATAACCAAATCAATGAATTGCCAGAATATGGCTGTGCTATATAACAAACTATGGATTAGAATACAACATTGAACAATAACATCCATCTATCAGCACATACAACACACAGAAAAAAAATCCATGTAAACATGCATGTTTGATATATACCAAAAACAGCAGTAACAAATTTGTGTTCCAGAAACACCTAACCATTTTCAATCAGATATCACAAAGTTGGAGCAGCTGATTAAGATGACAATTTCATTATGCTTCTCAAGTTAAATTGACATAAAGGTCACTCATGTAACCTAAAACAGGCATAGACATAACACAAAGCAATAACAAACAATAAAAATGAACAATCCCTGCACAATCTAACCTGTTCACTAGCAGCATAATCTCGATCAACAATAACCTGCAAAATTAAGCAATGAATAATAGTTACAATCAGCTGATACACAAAACATCAAAAAAATGATCAAGGTTGTGCTTCATGATAATGTAACAAAACAAGTGGTTGTACCTCTGAAATTTCTTTTTCTTCATCACTTAGCAGGACAGCCTCTGAAACCCCATCATGATTTAGAAAATCTGCAAAAGGAATCTAAAAGCTATGCTTCAAACTATAAATTTAAAAGAATAACACATAAATAGTTACAAGGTAAGTAAACACTTTAGCGTCAAAAAACAGGTACCAAAGAAACACCCATTGACGTCCCCCATGCTCGAGATTCAACTGTCAGATCCCATTAACTTATCAGCACAAGACCCGAGTTTACTATAACACACAATAGTGAAACAAAACAGGAGGATAAAAATACAAATGATAGACAAGTCAAAGGAATGAATAATATAATGTGTGATTTTTGTCTCCATATGCACATACACAAAAACAGGAGACATGGAAGGCATACTGCAGGTCAGCTTCACCAGTAAGAGAAACTAACCCCAGGCAGTTGCGCACAATTTGAAGATTTCATAAGCTAGGCACCTTTAAAACTCCTTTATAAGGTATATTGAGATTCATGATAAATTGGATTGGCTTGTATATGGATGCCCACATTAATTGTTTTATAAACACTTCCAATAGTTTCTTGCCATCTAACATGGATCCTAGACAAGAATCAACATTGTCCTTTCCCATGGAGGATTCCCAACCAACATATTGAAGAACTTTGAGCTCAAACTTTACTTTTGATCACATAGAAGCTTAATGAAGAAATCCAAACATTAAATAAATATCCAGTAGAACCATAAAATACACAACTGATGATGTTAACAAGCATTTCAGCATAGTATGTCCATGTGAAAAATGCAATGCTTTCCATAAATGGCCTACCATACCCAAGCTATATGCATGCATAAAGTCCTCCAATTTACAATCTTCATATATTTGAGGGACACAGCTTAGGGCCTGCAAGAAATATATCGTCCAATATATTACTGAACCAGAGTTTCATGAAATAGATTAAAATCATGAAATAGCACTAAATGTTAAGGGAAATAAGAGGAATAATATAAACTGAATATGAAAAACTAAAGCCCACAACATACAATACTATGAAAGATTATTCATCATAAAGAAATGACAACAGCACTCCCTACAAATCCCCTAAATATCCCCATTGGTTCAATGAAAGCTAACTGCCATACATTAGAAAAAAAAGACAAAAAAAAAGAAACTAAGATGTACATAACTTCTGTGATTTTCTAGTTTGGTCATTTTCTATGCTACAATCTACTTATCCAGATGTAGATCCACAAAATATATCTTGAAGATAAAAAAAAAGGAAGATAAAAGTCCTTATTTTAAAGTTCACGCCAAAAAGTATCTCCTTACAGGGGAAAGCACAGTTGAATTTCGTTGAGTTATTGAATATGAAAACCTTAGGAAGCTTGTTTACGGGTCAACACCTAGAAACAAAGCATCTAACTAGCATTTAAGCAGCTTTCTACTTTTCTTAGTGATAATAGGCAGGCCCCTCAGTGAACACAGTAGTGGAAATTGGTTGAATAAGATGCCAACCAATACAACGTAGGCAACAAGGGTGTTATGTAGCTTACAAATCCAAGGGATATTTAACTGGCCCCAAAAGCCACCACAGTTAAACAAGTCTTTGATGACCTATTTGCGATATTGTCAACATGCATAAATTATGGTTCAGATAATAGCTCAAATTCAACAAAATGCAATTAAATGGAATATTATATACATTACCTAGATCATCTCTAATGCACTAGGGCTTGTTTGGATGTAAATTAGATGAAATGGAGATAGAAGAATAAAGTAGACTGGGGGATAAAGGTATCCCTATTTAGTAATTAAATTTAATATTCGATTATACTGAACTTATCCTCATCCAAACTTGGTTGTTTAGCAATTTATCCTTGGTTTGACTCCAAATCCAAACAAGCCCTAAAAGTTAAAAGGCCTAGAAAAACTGAAATGTCTTTGTTCCCAAGTAGATGTCAGATGGGGAAATACTGGACACGAACATATTCTAGTAGATTAAAAAAACACATGAAAATCACATATGTATCCATTAGATTATGTTTGAAATTACTGGACTCACAAGAAGAAATACATACAGCTTCAATTGATGAAAATTCCTTCTCAATAAAAGTCTTTTTATCCATAGTCTCCTGGTATACTCTGCTTTTCCGAAGCATTTCTAATTCATCTTCACTCCAGAATATCTGGAATCATTGACATAAGAACTGCTGAGATAGCAAGAATATGCACCAGAATTGAAGTTTCAAGGTCTAAATATATTCAAACCAATTACAGAAGTAATGAAGTAAAAGAACTAACACTTACAATAACTTCCAAGCATATTAGCTCATGAACACATGAATAATGAAACATAAAAAAATAATAAAAACCACAAAGACAAGCAAATTGAATTAAGAGATTTCTCTGATTTTATGTGGTGCTTTAGAATTTATTCTGACCATTTTATACTAAATGGACACAGTTTGCACAGTAAATCAAAGTGGAAGTGTGTTACATGCAATCAATAATTCCTTCAGTAGAATCTATAAGAAAAACAAAACAGAATAATGCAAGCATATATACCGTGTTATGCATCTCATCAATACTAGGAAGCCTCTTGATGTACGGCTCCCATTCAGAATCCTGAAGACAAAAAATGGATTACTTGCTATAGTATTTTCATATTCTTTTACATTAATTTCTCCAACATTGCTTAATTGCACTAAAACAATATAACAAAACAGCAATAATAAACCCGAATTCCTGAATCTCTAAACCCTATGCATCAGACAAGCTTAAGCATTAAGATGGAACCTGTCCCAATTTCTTCTCAGCTAGAAGAACTAGAGCAACACGAGATACATTAGTGACATCACGAACAAGCGACTCAATCTCAGGGAGTAGGTTCTCTTGTGTGATTTGCTGCAAAAATATCACAAGTAAAAAACCACATCTTTCCAACATCACAGAAATCAATGAAAATTAACATACAACGCTGAAGGGAACCCTCAAAATGCAATCACCAGCTCGAATGGACTTGGAAGCGATCAAGGACCTACAATTAGTGCAAAATCTCATTATCAAACTCACCGCGTTGAAGATGAGGACACGGCGGGTGGTCAGAATCCTAACCTCCCGAAGTTGGAGAATCCAATCGACAGCATGGAGGATATCTCGCTGCCTGCTTTACGTTGCAGCCATGGCAAGAACTCATCGCACTCTCTTATAGACTGAGGAAAACCGTTGATTGATTGGGTTGCCGAACCATATAGGGAATAAAGAGAGAGAATGGGAGAAACGAACCTTCGATGATCCGGCGGAGCAGGAGTGATCCCGGCGGAGGACCGAGAGAGGAGGAGATGATCGGAAGCGGAGAAGGAGATCGAGACGTGGGATCCTAGGACCGACGAGCATCTCCTCCACTGTGAGCTCTGAAGCATTGAAGCTTCGAGCGCAGGATAACGTTTTTCTTTTTCCTTTTTTTTATTAGAAAATTAGAAAAAAAATTTAGCGGGCTTTTTAAAACTCCCAAAAAATAACACATACCCGCCAACGCCACGTCATCGATCCATGTGCTCATTTAAATTAATCTAAACCGTTGATTCTTTAGAATCAACGGATCATACTAACTTGAGCGGCTTTTCTTGGATCAATCTATCAAGGACCTTCCCCCTAACGGCTTCTATAAATAACTCGGTCCTCATTGACACTTCATCAATCATCGCTTCTTCCCCAAATCTCGAAACCCTAGAGGGGATCCTGAGCTTAATCCAGCCAATCCATCCATCTTTCAACGATGTCAGGGCGTGGGAAAGGAGGAAAGGGGCTCGGCAAGGGCGGGGCTAAGCGTCACCGTAAGGTTCTCCGTGACAACATTCAGGGTATCACTAAGCCGGCGATCCGCCGTCTGGCTCGTCGTGGTGGAGTGAAGCGTATCAGTGGGCTGATCTATGAGGAGACGCGCGGTGTTCTCAAGATATTCCTCGAGAACGTGATCCGTGATGCAGTGACGTACACAGAGCACGCTCGCCGGAAAACGGTGACGGCGATGGACGTTGTCTACGCGCTCAAGCGCCAGGGCCGCACTCTCTACGGCTTTGGTGGTTAGGGTTTTCTTAAAAAAAGGTCTTGCTGTCAAGAAAAACAAGGAAAATATGGTTTTTAGTTTAGATTCCAGTAGTGTACTAAGATCGATGTGTAGATCTTGGAATTTGGTGTTGCTTTGCATCTTCAATTTCATATATTAGTCTGGTGTATGGCATTGTTCTTCACTTCTGATCCTACATTGTTCTTTTTCCCCTTTTACTTTTCTTTATATTAAAATTTAAAGCGTTTTTACAATTTATATCTAGTTCCTTGAAATTTTATCTAATGTAAATCAAAATTTGGTTTTTTAGTAATTTATTTGATGGATTGAAGTCTGGTTGTTTATTAATTTATCCTTTGAGTTATTTATCTGATGAAACACACCTGGAGATGTTAGTTTATGGTTTTCATTAAAAATTGGATACTGTGATACAAATTTCAAAGTTATGTTATTAACCCAAACTAGTTACTGTGATAAAAATTGGTTACTGTTAAAAATTGGTTTTGAAAATGTGTGTTTATAGGTATATCATCACTATGATGTTTGGATCATATGTAATTTTTTATTTAATTTTAATTGAATGTATATAAGTATTAATTGATATTAAAAATATAAGTTATTAGTAAACTTTAATTACAAAAACATGAATTTGATTGTTTCTTATTCAAGTCATTTGGTGAATTTTGAGGTTCAAACATTCAAAATTTAGGGGACATAATGGATGTGTGCTAAGTTCAGGTTTGTTCATATGATTGAAGATATAGTTTAATATCTATTTCAGGGGAAATTATTTTATTAGTCCTTAATACTATGCACAGGTAAATTTTATTTTTGAGTGTTTGGTTTACTGAAAAAGGTTCACATATAATTTATTTTACATCAAGCCACTTTTCTTTTCAAAATTTTTATTTATGGTAGAATTGGCGTGAGTTGAAATCTGACATTTGTTAAAATAACCTCTCAATTTACCAAATTTATTGTAGGGGTTTGTTTGCGAAATTGTTGAACTTTGTAATGTTTTTGTAGAAAAACCCAAAAAATAAAAATATTATTTATTTTTTTCGGAATGTGTATGGGGAGAATTTCCAAAATTGATGTCATTTTGCAGAAAACCCACTCAATTTATCAAAATTATTATAAGGGTTTTTTTTTGTAAAATAACATAACTTTGTGTCGTTTTTTACCGAAAATTTCAAAAATCCAAGTATCTTTTGCAGAAAACCCATACATTTATCAATATATATAAAAAATAGATAATAGGGATAACCTCACCACTTACTTTACTAGATGAACTTACAAACCAAACAATGAAAAATTAAATATATTATTTTTATTTACAGGAAAACAAATAATTTTGATGTAAGTTAAAATACAGTAATTTAAGTTACATGTAATTACACTTACATTATAATTTGAAATATAGAAAACCAAACAGCCTGTAAATCTCTGCACAACCCCACCCCCACTCAGGGATCCATAGGCAATTAAGTAACTATTCAAAAATGAATAATTAAATATCTATTTCATCTTTTGAATTGCTAGTCTTTTCACTTGATCAGCATATCTGTTCATCATTTGTATACCTAGTCCTAGAACTGTAATAGTGTTTGGTGTCACCTGAGCAACCCATGATGATGACAAAGTTATATCTTATCTTGCTGATGTTGTGATTTGTGATTGATATAAAGATGTTTCACTTTCCATTTGTCATGTGTGTGTACATATGAGACATGATTTAACTTGCATGAAATTTTATTAAACTTGTAGTAAGGACCAAGGTTGGAAAGTGCTCTCTGTTATCATGTACATTCATGATTATTCATGTGTGGGACTCACTGGTGGTACAAACAAACTGCAATATGATTTGTTTATAACTAAATCTCACTCTAATTACTTCTTTTTTTTCTTCATTTGTTGCAATCACATCTATCATTTGTTTATAACTAAATCTTTATTTGGAATTGAAGGTCATATGATTTTGAATTCCTATAGGCTACCCTCCACTTTATTTTTACAAATTACTTGTCATGTTTGCCAAGGGGACTTTGTCGCAATGGTAAAATTGTTGCATGTGACCTGAAGGTCACAGGTCCAAGTTGTGAAAACAACCTTAAAAAAAAAAAACTAGATAAGGCCACGTACAATAGATTCAAATAGTCTGACCCTTCTGGATCCCACTCCATATTCAGGAGCTTTGCAGCATCAGGCTGCCCTTTACTTGTCATGCTTGCAAATATCGAATTTCGACCTGACATTGTAACCAAACAACAGATTGAAAGTTTAGATCCAGGGTCAAATTTGACAAATTATTATTACCAAATTTAATTTTAGCTTTAAATTACAAATTAGATTGAAACAAACAAGTTTCCGAAGAATAAAAAATCTCCCATATTAAATAAATTGTATCTGTCCAAAGTTAAAATAAATAAACAAACAAAGTCCAAATTAAACTTCTTTCTAAGTAAAGAATGGGTCAATTAATTTAGGTAACTCCCCAAACCAAGACTACAAATAAATCATAATACAGCATAATTCCAAGTGGACCAGCACAACAGTAGATAAAAGGAAACAAGTCTCTTCTTCTCATTCACTTTCCTTCAATCCAAAGCTTCTTCTTCAAACTTCCCCTTTACATACACACACACTTTCACTAGGAAAAAAAGTAAAAGAAGCCAATAAAGCAAGCAAAACAGAGAGAAAGAACAACAAAAGAAAGAGAAAGGATCAATGAGCTCAGGGTGCATGAACTCAGTGAGCTGTGTGGATGCCAGAGCTCCGGTTAGAGCCAGCTACGTCAACCTCTACAAGTGGCCGGACTCCGACGCCGAGTTCGTCCGGTCAGTCACCGGAAACTTCTCAGAAACCGCCACCACCGGCAGGAGGAGATGGCCGGAGATCCCCAGGGTGGTGGATAGCTATTCATGCAGGCAGATGTATCTAAGGAGCTACACGTTCTCTAAGAAAGAGAGTGTTCCTGAGAAGACTAGGAAGTGTTTGGCTAAGGTCAAGGTGAGCATTAATGGCAGTGTTAATGGCTATGCTTCTAATAGGAGGAGTAAAGAGAGGATGATGAGCAACAGGAACAAGAACAAGAACAAGAACAAGAAGCAAAAGAAGGGTTGTGTGGTGGTGGTGAAGAAGGTGTTGTGTTCTTTGTTCCGGCGACTTCTCTTGTGCACCACCTCAGTTGAGGTTGCAGATAAGCACTACTCCTCTTACTGATGAGGATTCTCCGTTGTTTGTCTTCTCTCCTTCTCTTCTTTTTATCTTTTTTTCCCCTTGAGTTTCTTGAATGGTTCTTAATTAGTTTCTTTTTCTATACTATGTGTATAAGCCTTGGAATTCTCATTGAAGTTCTTGTTTTTTTGTGTGTGTTTTTGTTTGTTAGTAAAGATTGTGAAGCTAATTGTAGTGTGGACAAGAGTTCTCTGTCTGTTTCTTTGTTTTACTCTGTTTGATTGGATAGAATATATATGTTCTCATCTTCTCTCTTCTTCTTCGTCAAGTTCTTCTTTTTGGGGTATTTGAATTACTTCTTTTTTGTTCATTGATAGAGATTTTGAAGTTAATTAAACTTGTGGAGTAGAGTTTCCATTCTATTTCTCTCTTGTTTTTTCTGTTTGAATTGACAGATAGTCTTCTCTCTTCTTCTTCTTCTTCAAGTTCTTCTTTTTGGGGTGTTTGAATTACTTCTTTATTGTTCATTGATGGAGATTTTGAAGTTAATTAAACTTGTGGAGTAGAATCTCCATACTAATTCTCTCTTGTTTTTTCTGTTTGAATTGACAGATAGTCTTCTCTCTTCTTCTTCTTCTTCTTCTTCTTCTTCTTCTTCAAGTTCTTTTTTGGGTGTTTAAATTTCTTCTTTTATGTTCATTGATGGTGATTTTAAAGTTAATTAAACTTGTGGAGTAGAATCTCCATTCTGTTTTTATGTTGTGTTTTTTTTTCCTGATTTTAAATTTCTCTCTTCTTCTTCTTCTTCTTCTTCTTCTTCTTCTTTGTTTTCAATGTCTACTGAGTCCATTAATGAAAATTCTGAAGTTAATTATACTGTATGTAGTAGAGTCACCATTCTGCCTCTTTTCGCTCTAGTCTTTTTTCCATTGATTGTTTTCCTTCAATGTTCATGTGTTTCTTATTTGTCCAAATCAGTTACCAGTGTTTGATTTCTAACATTTTTAGGATTTATATTTTAATTACATAAATTTGGGTTCGAGTCTCCACTCGCACAAGGTATTGATAGGTTCCCTACTTAAAGGTGTTCAACACGTTGAACTTATTTCATGGTAGAATTCTTCTCTATGTAGAGTGTGGGCATAGTCTTGCATTGAGGCTAATTACAGCCTTTGAGAACTGTTAGATGCATGCGCCTTTTAAATCCCTTGTTGTCATCTAATTTTTTTTTTTTTTAAAAATTAAATTTGGGTTGAAAAACACTATTTCAACTTACATCTAAATCAAACATAAATAAAATATACAATAATAGAATAACTCTATTATTTCTACCAAACTCCCATCAAACACAACTGAGATAAGCTCTATCTCAAATTTAGATTATGTGAATTTAATTGAGAGGGTTTAAAGATGAGATTCATGCATGGGATTAAGAGATTGAAAGGTGGCTAATTATATGATCAACATGACAAGATGGGGACTAAAGAAGTTAGTTACATAACTTTGGATAATCAAGTGTGGCTGCATGTGGACATGATTGGACTATTAGTCCCTTTAGTGGTGAGGCCACTATGAGCACTAATCTAACCAACTCCATTAGCTAAAGTTTCACCCATTGCTTTATATCTTCTTTATTTATACACTAGACTTGGTTATTTTTTTTGACAAAGATGACAAACACCCCCACAAGGGAAATCAGTGATGGGTACAGATGTGGAGCCCATCTCAACACACCTGAGCCCTCACATGTGTGAGCGGGGGTTCGAACTTGGTTTGTCCGAATGAACACACCCTATGTAAGAACCCTCTATTAATAGGCCAGGCTTGGTTATAGATAAATAATAAACAACATCAACCCATGCTCAGTTAGGGTTTAGCATTGGATGCTTGTTATTATAATATTTTACTATGTTAGTATGTTTAATGAGTGAATGAATTGGGACAATATATACATAGATGAAAATTGAAATGTTTGTTTGTATGTACATGTTTTAAATTACCTTATATACTAGGTTAAATTCTTATCTATTATATGGTTTTTTTTTATAAAAACACTCAAATTATTTATTTTGAATTGAATTTTTTTTTAACCTTATGATGTGATGTAAAGAGTCTCTTCAATTTATGGTTGTGTTTGGTTGTCCGAAATTATTCTCAAATTTGACTCAATATTCTAATTATTGTGACAACAATATGATGTAATTAATCTCAAAATCCCGTTTTTTCTTCAAACGATTTTGTCAAAATCCATCGTTTTCAAATCAATGGCATTTTCTAGTATTTCCAACCAAATATTTCAATTCCTACCTGTCAGAGTTTCAACAATAAAATTGAATTTAATGATATCGTAGTCCTAATCACATTAGTTTGACCAAGCACAAGGTTGATATTCAAATTTTTCAGCTACATGAATTCTAAATTTAACTAACCAAATATTATTTATTTTATAATAATAATTATATTGATTAATTCAAGTCACTCCGACATTCACAAGAAAAGTTAGCTTAGTATATTCCTACTCACAAAAAGATACTGGAGGCTTGTGGTAGATTTCTAATGACTTGTCCGTATCTATTGAAAAAAAAAAAAAATTACAGTCACTCAAATAAAAATTTCTTATTATTTAAAAAAAAAGATTTCTCACTTATTCCTATATACATAGAGAGATGATCTCATGGGTTCGGTTCTATGGGATCATCCATGGAACCGGCTCAAGGGAACATTCCATCCATAGAAAAGGCCTCGAGATGTGTGCAAGTCAAACATTTCGAGGCCATATTAAAAGGTATCTCGAGATGTGTGAAGCACACACATCTCAAGGCACCTTTTGTGGATGGGATATTCACATGGGTCGGTTCCATGGATGATATCATGTAATTGAGTCCATTGGATCATTTCTCTATAATAATGGACCTAACCCAAAGGAGTTTTGGTTGGAGATGTTGGGCCTTACGTATTTGGTACTTCAAATGGGCCTGCTCGGGCTTGGTTGCTAATAAACATAGGGCCGTAACAAATGATAAATAACTTAAATAAAAAATAAATCCCAATTTTATTGCAAAAAAGTTTTAAAACTTTATTTTAAAAACCAAAAAAACTAAAAATTGCAAAATGCATATTTGAAAAGTTATTAGCAAAACATCCATAATTTTATGTGGTGGTAAGAAGCAAATATTTTATTTATAAAAAAATTAGCATATACACAAAGAAACAATGGTACAGGTGTGGCAGCATGTGGAGTTTGGTGCCGCGATGTGGGATGTCCCAATGCGAACGACTGTGATGGAAGCCCTAAAGAAAGCAACCAAGACTTGCGTAAGCCCATGACGAGGAGTATCGTATTCGAACGCCATCACGGGCGGGACGACTTCGAGGAAGGAAAGCCAACAATTGCTCGGAGCTGTGGTAGAAGTTGGGGTCTTGAATACCCCACCGACCACCACGGGAGAGGGGAAGACCTCAAATGAAGAAAGGTGGACCGAGGTCCACTTTAAACGCAAGAGAAAGACCTATCCGAGCAACGACACGAGGCCAGTCTCGAAGGAGCAGATACGCCGAAGACAAAGGAAGACCTCGTTGATGAGACGAACTGCTCCGGGGATAGAGAAGGTTTGTGGTAACTACCTCAAACCGGGTCAATGGTTGAGGGAGTGTAACCGACGAGAGGTATGATGCTACTGCGAAAGGGAATGACATTGGCAAAACGCCTATCGACAAACCTCGTCGGAGCGCGCTCGGTCTGAAGCACTAGCAAAGGGGAAAGGCCTAAATTGAAAGGGAAACGAAGCGTAAAGAGGTGAGGAAACTCCCAATGCAAGAGGAAAGGCGAATTGAGGAGAGATGAAAGCCAGAAATCCTTGCCAGAAGACATTACTAAAGAGAGTGAGGACTAACCTAATAGCGAAGGGCAAGGAGAAGATTCTTACAAGGATGGACTCACAAAGAGCAGGAGAAGCTAATCTGTCTGGTCATCAAGGGGAACGAGTACCGTCGAGGGATGCAATTGACCACCGAAGAGCTTGGCTGGAGCAAGGTAAGGAGACGCATTACATCTACTTAGACTTAAATACTAGCATGATGGAAGGGAAGCAGAGTCTTCGGTCGTATTCGATTGTGACGATGGTCAAGATGGTTGAGGGGCTAGCAGACCACAGAACGGTGCCAGAGATGATAGCATAGCAGTTCTCGCCGGTAAAACCCTAGATAGTGAAGCCTTTGAGCAATGGGCGAATGGTGGTGGGCTTTCTTTAGAGGAGTTAGCCAGGGAGGTTGAAAAAAATGAAGAACATTGGAGAGCTGTCTTCACCCTCCAGTTTTGGCCTTGGTCGTTGGATCTTAGCTCGCTAGAACGCGCCAATGGAGAGCTGCATTGGATCACTACGAAGAGGTTGCCCCTCTTTTGTAGACATCGGGATATGATAGCAAGGATTCTTAAGCCCACCAGAGAACTAGTGTACCTAGACGGAGAAGGTGGATTCTTTCCTGGTGAAGCTAGGGTGGTGTTACGGATCTGCAGGGGACGACGACTCCCCTACATCATAAAATACAACATAGGGAGCCATCACCACACTGTTAGGGCGGATCTTGAAAGGGGAGATCACTCGTTGCCATGGATGAGGGCCAACAATAACATTGTCGGAGATGTGCGACGAAGCTCGAAAGCTAAGATGGAAGAGGGAAAGAAGGTAGGGGGTTCATCGGTGAGCCCCCTGATGGTCCAACGGGTCATACCCACCCCAGCGCGGCTACCCGGGTTGGAGTGTGGCGTGCAAGACAAGCTCCCCTGGTCAACGATCGTACTGCTAGCGCTTAGAGGAGCAGAGTCGCGGTCAAATGTCATGCACTTGTCGATCCCCCATAGGATGTACAAGACCATCATGGCACGCCAATGAGGATCCCTTGATACCCACATGGATGACAGAGGGTGAACGGGCAAGGACACTCAGCACACAAGGCATGAAAAGCCGCAGCAACATCCTCGTATATTACTGAAAAAGTAACAACTTCGGAGGTCGTTGAAACCCAAGATGCACATGCGTCCAGGAAGAAGTAGGTCTCCCTATTCGAGTTGGTCACTGACGAGGTAGCATACCAACACGTGTCGATGAGGGGAAGGCCATAGCTCGTGTTGGTTGCGACGAAGGGGCAAGGCGCCCCCATGTGTCTCAAAAGCTAGCGTTGCTCGCTGACTCAGGGAGTAGGGAACATATATGAAGGTGGAGATGACAACCAATAATGAGAATGGTTTAAACATGGAGCTGCACTTGGCAGCTAGAGAGGAAGCTAACAAGGCTAAGGAGGTTGATGAGGTGAAGGATAAAGGTGATGATCTAGACCTCTTTGCGGAGGTGGAGGATGAGATTGAAGCCTTATTGAGAAAAGAGATGGAGTGGTTTGACGTGGCACGGAAGGAAGTTGATGTGGGAGCCCAGGAGGCAGACAAGGCAACACTACACATTGAAATGGAGTGCCACGCCTACCAGCAAGTTGAAGTGTTACCTATGACAACTGACTATGATGATGTGGTACTCCACATAGATGATGACATAGCATTGCACGCTAACATAGCACTTCCCAGGACCTACCAAGATGGCATGGCATCGAACGTGGCAATCCACATGATAATAGGAGCTGACATGTCATCTGACATGGAAGGCCACATGTCAACAATAGTTATTGATAAGACACACCACTTAACAGGTATGGTGATGTGGTTTCCCATGTAGTTCCCAGATCATTAGTAGCTTGGGTGGAGGTTCGCCACGTGGACCATCCCACTAACTAGGCAAAGGAGAAGTTGGTAAAGGGGTCCCATGAGAAGGTTGAATGGGCTCTTGGAGCTTTATATCATACGCGGCCTGGGAGAAGATTAAGTAGGGGAGAACACAAAAGAAGAAGGAGGACATCAATATCATAGGTAAAAAAAAACCTAAGAGAATGAAGGCACTCAAGTAAGGGAGCACCAGGAAACCCAAGCCGCAAAACCCACAAGAAGGAGCGAGAGAACAAGGAAGTCATACAGCTTTAGAATGGAAAAACGGATAGTTTGTAACCCCACAAACTCACTCAGGAAGAGCACCATCACATACCAATCCCCACAACGGCAAGCACATCCGTCAAAGAAAGCATCCCTAGCTTTGGTCAAAAGAAGCCTCCGATTCACAGAGGGTGCCATGCCGACAACGGGGGAGGGAGACGGGACATTTGGAGGCAACTAGAAGTAGCCATGATGCAGCAAGACCCTTGTTTTCATTTTCACTGTATGAACCTATGTAACAAGGGATTGTATGTAACTTAACTCAAATTACCTTAAATAAAGGTGATTCATCCACCTTTTCAAAAAAATAAAATAAAATAAAAAGATAGCATGGCATAATTCTTATGGAATCATTGAAACCAGTTCCTATGTAATTAGAGTAATGTGGGGTGTTCGGTAAGTTTTTTAGGTAAAGAATTCTTATGAAATTTGTTATATTGGAGGACCAAAATAAAAGCTCCCTATGAAAATTGCCCCATCCGACCGACCTCTATCTCTTTTTCACTCCCACAGACTTACACTTTGAAACCTTGATATGTACCTTCTTGAGATTTTCTAGCTATTTAAGGACAAATTTTTTTGGGCCATTTGCCAAAATGGCCCTGGTCCATTTATTTATTTATTTTTTTGGCCCTAGGTTGAATATATTTGCCAAAATGGCCCTGGAACTGCGCAGTCAGCAACCAAACTGCTGACTTGGATGCAAAACGGCCTTTGAAAGGCCGATTAGCTTAATCGGCATTTGAAAGACCGATTTGCTCCATACTCCATGAAAAAGAGCTCTATGGAGCTAATCGGCATTTGAAAGGCCGATTAGCTTCAAAGAAGTCCTCTTCCTGGGTTGTGTTGAGCTAATCGGCATTTCAAAAGCCGATTAGCTCTAGAACATCATCTTTGCAGCTGATCGGCATTTGAAAGGCCGTTTTGCATCCCAGTCAGCAATTTTGACAAATATATTCGACCTAGGGCCAAATAAATAAATAAATAAATAGACCAGGGCCATTTTGGCAAATTGCCCAATTTTTTTTGTTTGTAATTGTAGTTTTGATTTGAATATGGTTTTAGTGTTTGGATTGGAGCATACTTTCACTATAAAACAATTATTTACCTTGTGTAAATGCTAATACGAGTTCAATGAATGCCTTGCAACTTCAAATCCTAATGCATCACTTTCATTTTTTTTTTTGGTGAAGTGAACTAAACTAATAAGCTAGTTATATAATTCATCAACTGATGTAGATATGTCCCTAACCATTTTGGTGGTTGTTGTGTGTCTTCATATTCCTCATATATTTTCTGTTTGCCTTGATTTCATTGCTAAATTGTCCGCACATGTGTTAATCTCCCTTGGTATACGGTTAATTTCCCAATCTCTGATCTTTCTTAACATATCTTGATACTTGTAGTCTTCCTTGTCCTCCAATTTTGATCATTCACTTCCTGTTGTTGCAGCCTTTGTATGTATTGGATGTATGTAAAAATCTAGACTATCACCCCACCATCTATGTCAGCTTCCTTAAGCCTTCTTTCATGGCCTCCATCCCCCCTTGGAATGTTGATTCAACTTCATAGTTCTGGTCCCTTTAATGCACAGATTTCCATCATTAGTGGTTATGACATATCTAATACCTGCAATTGCGGTCTTATATTTTCGTGAACTATCCGTAAACAATAGATATTTGCACTTTACCTTGCTCCAATACTCTCTCTCTTGGTTTCCTTTATATTCAATCGACCTCTATTGTTGTTGGTATTCTAGAGTTAGTTTGACAATCATGCTTGCAGCTATGTGGGGATTAAATTGCTTCCCTCTAAACACCAGGTTACATCTTGCCTTTGAAATCTACCAAAACATATACCCTCCTATTATTCTTTCTACAACAACTACTTTGTGTGTTCCTTATTTCCCTCCCATAGTCCATTATCCTACTTCCAGTCCTCCACTATCTCTATCCTAATGCTGCAAGTAACCTACAATTTTAATCTCCTCTCATACCATTTTAACCCACCTACATTCTTGAAAAAGGTGAGTAATAAATTCACTAGTTAAGTTACAGAGAGGACATGATCTCAGAACACCACAGATCCTTTCCGGGACCGTGTGTCACACCCGGCCAGTCAGAGTGAACCCCGGCCTAAGGCTGTATAAAAACATAATTAACTCATAATCAAACTAACTTTAAGGAAATATGAATTCGAGTACAACATTATTACAACCCATAATGTCTTAAAACCTCGCACAAGTCTAGATGGGAGATTACATGCTCCCCAAATTAAACAACATGAAATCAAATAAAAGTCGCGGGCCAGGTGGTCAGAGCCAGACTAAGGGAATTCAAACCTAACTCCACCCTAAGCATAGCCATGACCCTGCTTACTTCCTGCACAAGATCAACAAGTAAAGGGTGAGCTACAGGAGCTCAGTGAGGGACTAACACCGCTGTCAGGTTTACAACCTGTATGCCTTCAATTTCAATCAATAAAATATCAAGACAAACTACATAATTCTGAAAAATAATTAAAAACAAGGATAATAGCATGTTAATGACAATGCAAATCATGGAAATGTTTAATGAAGACATATAGCATGCTCTTGATTGGTTCTTTAGTCCTTTATAATCAGAACGTGCATTAATTTCCACAAATGTCCTGGCTGACCGTATCATACCAGTAGCCTTCCGGTAGCATCGTGAAGGTGACAAACTATGGAAACAATCCTCGTCTGAGGGAAATAAATTCCACAAATGTCCTGGCTGACCGTATCATGTTAGTAGCCTCCCGGTAGCACCGTGGAGGTAACAAACTATGGAATTTAATCCTCATCTTCTATCATGTTAGTGTCATCTACACTTCTACTCTCATACAACGGCACCAGAGTGGAATGTACCAAACCCAATATCTCTCCGGTCGAGTCAACTCATCGACCGTAAGCTATAAGAGTATATACGTATACTAGGCACTCAAAAGTACGGGAAGGGGGTTTTTGTTTTCTTAGAATCAGAAGGGTTTGAAAACAGATAGTTGGACGAATAAAAATGGAACCATATAAAACCACCCCTTCTCTACCTAGTACCGTACTCTCTTGCTCTATCTTAGAGCCACATCTGGCACAGGCATGTATTCGAGTATGATGTAATGCACTAACATGTTTATCATGGCAATTTCTAAAAATGTACAAAGTTTCCACATGCTTTTCATGAACATGATTTCATACTTCGAATAAATCGGTAATCATGCTTGAAAACTGAAAAGCATTTCATAAATCGTAACGATCTCGTAACATGCAATCCAAAGATCAATACGATGAAAATACAAATCAAATGAAGAGATTTACAGTGGTGTTCCCTCACCTCAGTATAGTAGATCCCTAGGCTTGGTCGGGCTCTTCAGCAGCGGTGACCTGACCTTTGCCCCTTTCTTGTCCTAGAGATCAAAATACGGCTTTCTTTAGAAATTCGGAAACCGTATCCTCATTCCATAAATTTACTTCACATATTAGAATATGATAGGTTCTATTAAATACACTTGAAGCATGATTTCCCTTAATACGATTTCGTATTTATAAAGAATGGAAAATACGGGCTTGTCCCACTAAAGGTTTAGCATAGTCCGCTTGGACCTTTCATAACTTCCGATCCGGAAGCCCGATCGGATCGATCAAGTATTCGTTACAAAGGTCTCGATGACCTTTCTAACGATATAAAATACTCCCCGATCGGGGAAGCATCACGGGCTGAATTCATCCCGGAAAGGGACAGCCCGGCATTAGTTCAATGAAAATTTCGGCAGAGTTTCCCCTATTTCTAGGGCTCCTAAATTTATACAACCATTCAACACATTAATTTTAAAGAACACATAATATACATGGCATCTCAAACAACCTGCAACAGTCCAAGAAATCCTTTAATTCCTACAGATTTTTCTTCCAGATTTCAGCCATCTACCCATTCATAACTCCATTAACCTCTAATGCCTACCAAGCAAAGTTCTGGCCCTCACTTCAGAGCCTTTCTCTTCAATTTACTAATTTCCTTGCATTCAAGGTTAAGAGAAGCTCACAAAGGGTTTGAAGCTCGAACTTGGGGTCTCCTCGCCGTATCTGAACCGAGGAGGTGGTGGTTGAAGTGATGCTGGCCGGTGATGGGGTTGCCGGTGCTCAGGAGCTCACCGGAGCTGGCTCCGTCCGTGAGGAGATGCTCACGCGACTGTCCGTCATGGGCTGGAGCTGCTGCGTGGAGTGAAGCTTCAGCGCTGATGTAGAGCCTCGGCCGTCATGGCCGGGAGGTGGCGGTGACCGGCTCGCCGGCAGTGAGCTCGAATGAGGGAGACGGCAGCGTGAATGAGAGAGGGTACGAGAGAGAGAGAGATTTCTTTTCTCTCTCTCTGCCTCCCTTCTCTGATTTAAAGACAGAAGCTTCCCCTTTTTTTTATTTTATTAATTTAATATTTCATCATGATGTCTAAGTCCTTTCCTTGTTGACTCATGCGTAAACTTCATTGCATCCGACCAGATCCGCTTTATATGGATCTGGGTGATTAAATTTTATTATTTTATTATTATTATATTTCTTCGTTGCTTCCTATCAGTGGTCACGGACCCTACTGTAGTTTCACGGTCGCACTACGCTCCCGACCGAGATCCCGGCCTTCCGGCTTTTGACTCGCCAATCCTACTTTATCGGGACTCGTATTTTTGTCCCGTATTCCCGACCAATAAATGGAGGTTAATTAACTCTTATTAAATCTTCTAATTAATCAACCGTAATTAAGCTCTCTAGTCCATCTCCGACTATTCCATGTCCAATTTGGCCTGGCCCAATACGGCCTTCTCGGCCCAATTGGTTACGAGTTCGGACTTTAGTTTCATAAATTCCTGATTTTATTAAATTTAGTTTGTTAAACTAATTAATCTAATTTATGTGTTAATTAATCCCATGGTTTTCTCCAGAAATTAATTATTTAAACTTTACTCTGTAGGTTTCATAGATAGTTGTAGTCAAAGACTTCCCTCTAGTTCCTGGGAGCCACCTCTAATTGTCTTCTTCCTCTTTTTGTCTAAGTTGCTTGTTGTTGATTATTTGTACCACAATTACTGGGAAAATATCCATTATAAGTTCAAAGTCCCACTGGTCTTTTGAGATGAGTTGCCCAACCTGCATATTAGTAAGCTCGTAGTTCATGTTAATAAAAGTTGGTTTGAATTGTATTGCCATGTCAAATAATCAAGGGTAGTGTAAATGATCATTATAGGGCAATTTTACTCCTTATTGCATATGTAGTCTTCACTAATGTCCTAAATACCCATAATATTTTTGGAAATTGTGGTGGTTCCCAGATTCTAAGTGGCCCATATTTTTGTCTCATAACTTTAACCAATAACTTTTCGATATTAGTAACTAGATCTAAGACACGTTTAGCCAGTAATGTTGCTTTCATCAGTTTTAATTTTTTAATACCGAATCCACCCTCTGTTTTGGTGTTGGATATAGTACTGCTCCAACTGATGAGATGGACTCTACTACCCCTATTGTTACTACACCATATGAATCTCCTAACTAGTTTGGTTATACTCTCAAGTATAGTATCTGGAATGGCATAAGTATTGAACCAATAAATAGGTACAAGCATAATGGCTAAGTTAACTAGTGTATAGAAGTTTAAGGCTTTCCAGTGTGCTAGCTTTTTCTCTACTCTATCAATTAATGATCTAAACTTGCACATTGGTATTCTATAAGGAGAGATCTAGCAACCTATATATCTAAAGGGAAAGAGTCCCTGCTTTAGCCTCAGAATTTCAGTTATTAATTTTTTTGATTTTAGATTCAACCAAGAAGGGAATTAGGCTTCTAACCATAATTAGCTCTCTGACCTATTATATCTGTGTACAAGCCTATATACATATTTAAAGTTCTTTTGAATTTATTCTAGTAGCAGTACAACAAAGCAAGAGATCATTAGCATACAATATGTGTTTTACAAATAAAGATTTATTGATTATGACTCCCCTAAGCAACTGTATTGACCGAGCCTTGTTAAGGATATTTGTTAACACTTGTGAATAAGATAAACATGAAAGGAGAGATAGGATCTCTCTGTCTAATCTCTATAGCAGGTTTAACCCATTTGCGAACTTCACCTTTAATAATGAATGCAACTATTATGGACTCAATAAATGCCCTTATCCAAGTAGCCCATTTACTAGAGAAATTCATTTTCATTAGCACAACATAGCATCACATCTCATTATATCATAAGCTTTTTCCTTGTCCATTTTAATTACCATTATTGGGTGTTGGGTATGAGTTTCTAATGAGTGTGCTAATTCTTGAGCTAATAATATATTATCAGAGATGCTCCTACTAGTCATGAAAGTTGTTTCTTCTTTACCTTTTAATGATGGCAACACCCATCTAATCCTATTTAATATATTTTTAGTTATAATCTTGTAGTCCATAGTGCACAATAATATTGGCCTATAATCCTTAACAATTTGAGGATTCTCATTCTTAGGAATCAATATGTATGTTTGGTTCCATCCAGTAGGTAATTTATTATGCTAAAAAAGGTATTGGATTTCAGTTATCATAGATTCACCCACTACATTCCAGTAAGCTCTAAAAGATTCCACATTGAGATCATTAGGTCCAAGAGACTTACCTTTGGGCATTTAAGTTAATTGCTTTGAAAATCTTATACCTTATGACTGGTTTCATAATTTCTTTTCCATATTCTGTATCAAGTGTTGGGAGGTCATTTGGTAAGACTTGTACCAGTCTATAAGGTTCCTTGTGTCCTTGTGTCCCTTGTCCTACCATAACTTAGAGTAGAAGCTAATAATTTCTTCCTCAATTTCCACTAGATCTAATATGACCTCATTGTTGATCCTATTATGGGACCTATGTACTCTTGTTATCTAATGAAAATATTTTGAGTTATTGTTCCTATTTTAAAGCCACCTACTGTAACACCTCGGATTTTTCTAAATAAATAATAAGATAATTTTTGAATATTAAATGAGGTTAATTAGCACAAAAAATAGATTAATTATTTTAACCTCAATTAAAGGAAAATCGGGAGTTAATGGACCCAAAATCCAGCCTCGCAACTATAGGGCCAAGAGAAGGCCTTATTGGGCCAAGCCACTTTTACTTAGAATAGTTGGAGGTGGATAGACAACAAACCCTGATTAATTAAATGGAAAATTATTTAAATGATTAATTAAGTGGGAGATACCAGACAAAAGTTAGAGTCTTAGTAAAATAGATCTGTTCAAGGATTGAGGCAACCAGTTATGCTCCAGTATACCCGTGATAGACGAAATGATAAAGCCTAGCTACGTGTGGCCGACCAATATATGGAAAAAGTAAATATTGGTCTGGTCTAATAATTAAAACCCATGTGATGCTACAGTAAACATGTGGCACTTATAGGATTTTAAATCTATTAAAATATTTTATTCTTCTTATTATAGAAAAAGAGATGAGAGGAGAGAGAGAGAGAGAGATTAAAATTTCTCTCATCTTTCCCCCTCTCTCGAGATCTTATCTTTAGAAACCCTAGCTCCCTCCCTTTTTTCTCGTCTCCTCTCTCACTGGCGACCTCATCGGCCATTCCGTGCCCAGCCAACGTTGGTCGTGGCCGCCGCCCGCGAGCATAGCCCCCAGCCCAGCCGTGGCCGCACTAGACTTGCTCGCGTGCCGCCCCGTAGCCGGCTCCAGTGCCCTCTTCTCCTGCAATGCAGCCATGCTGCCCCAACGAGTCTCCGACAGCCCCAGATTCGTCGGTGGCCAGCCTGCTTGCCTGCCTCGCGCGCAGCCCTGATGAGCGCCACTGGCCGCCCCGACGAGCACTATTGACCACCCCCAAGCCTTCCTCCGCCCATGTGCGCAGCTAAGCAGCCAGCCCTCCTTTTTCCGGCGAGCTCCCCTCCGGCTACATCCCTTCTTCCTCTCTACAGTGAGCCCTAAATTTTGGGGAAAACCCCTATCTTAAATAACTAATTGTGGGCATGAAAATATTAAACCTAAATTCATATTGTTTGGGATTTAGGGATGAGATACTATGCTTGTATGTCAGTACAGGGGGGTTAAAATAGTTAAAGATGTATGAGTTTATGAAATCCATGTGTAATGGATGTTTTGGAGAATATTTGTATAATTTTCGGGGCTCTAAAAATAGGGGAGGTGTTGCCCAATTTTCCTTGAAACTTCATGCTTAATTCTCCATGTTATGAGTAGCATTTGATTAGTTGTAAAGAGCATGTTAGGAGGTCCCAATCTATGTTAATGATGAAGATAATTACATCTCTTAAGAAGAGTAATTTCCTTATTCCCATGCCCTTAGAAGCATGTAATATATGTTAAGTAAGAAATCCTGCTTTAGAGAGCTTAATGTCTTTACCATATTCTATTGAGTCTAAGTTAGAGTTTAAGCTAAGAATACAATTTCCGTATTCATGGATTTCCCTATTTCAATTATTAGGGAAATGTAAAGGTAAAGTCAAGGGCAAGGCAAGAGCTGCCGAATAGCCAAGCCAGCCTTAGAGTTTACTAGACTCAGGTGAGGGAACCAGCTGTACAGTTCATACTTTTATCGTATTTTTCTTACAGTGTTGATTTTAATTTAAAAACAATGAGTTAGAGATTTTATGAAAATTTCTAGAGTTTTGGAAATCATTTCATGCATATTGATAGATCTCCAGTTGAGGATAGATTCCTCTTTCAGAACTTATGCATAGTATTTAGTAACAGAAACAAGAAATATAACATGAGAAATATATATAGCAATTGATGGACAACACTTTACCGATATACTTGCCTGCACCAGTGGTGGTTCTTAGAGAGCTAGAGAGTATGGCATTAGGTTAGGGAAGGGGTGATTTATAACTTTGATTTTTATTACCGAACTATTTGTTTTAAAACCTTTAGTTTTCATGAAATAAAAACCCCCTTTCCATACTCTCAGAGTGCCTAGTGTATGTATATAAATATAGCCCGATGGTAGCGAGTAGAGATCGACTGGAGGGCTAAGGTGTGGGATGAGTCCGCCTGCCCCCACTCTGGTTCTGCGGTATTGAAGTAGATGTGTAGTTAGTGATTATAGTATTGTGATTAGTAGATGACTTCGTATTCCCACCTCCCGGTAGCAAGTAGAGACCGACTGTGGAGGCTATTGGTACATATTATATTACCAAGGGAAATTTCGGTATTCATTCACACTACAGAGGATTAAATAATGAGAAAAGCATGCATGTGACATGACATGAGATTTTTTTTATGCATATTGGCATGATTATACCAGATTGAAGATAATGCATTGACTAGCATCTTTAGTTGCACAACATTTATCTTTAGTTACAGTATTTATCTTCAGTTACTTTTATATGCACAATTTTATGCTACTGAGATTACAGTTTTATTTTGATATACAGGTATAGTTCTACACCCGACAGTATTATTCCTAGATCACTGAGCTCGAGTAGCTCAGCCCCTTTTTCATGATGTTTTTATGCAGGCGATAGACAGGAGTCTAAGTAGAGGATTTTGTCTATTCGTGAGATTATTAAGGAATGTTAGTAGTGGGCTCTGACTCCCAGTGTTATGTTTCCTGTTTATGTATTGTTGTTAGGAGATATAGAACTCTTACTGTATTTGAGACAATTATGTCTAAATCAGTACTTTTATTTGGTATTATAGTAAACAGGATCTTGAATTCTGAGTTATGTTATTAGCTGTTTGTTTTATTAGCTTCCGCACATATCTTCTTTATTCTTGATTACCAATTTTACAGCCTTAAGCTCAGGGTTCAACCCTTGATCTGGCTTGTGTGACACTTGTCTCCTGATTTAGAGATGGGTGTTACACCTACCTTGAACCTCTCAGCCCATAAGGTAGTGTTTTGTCTTAACAAAAACTGTTATTTATTATACAATATCCTCAAAACTCTTTCATAGCTACCCTTTTCACTAGTTTCACCATCGTTATTTTCAATCTAGTGATTTCCTCCTCGATTTGTTTAATCATATCCTTTAGACTTTGTGACATCTTCCTACATTTTTTAGTAAGGTCTTTTCTCGGGTTGCTAAATGTATGACTAATATCATGCATTATGTTCCTTATACCCCCAACTCATCATAACTTAGCAATACTATTATGGCATTCTAGTTCTAAATCCAATTATTTTCAAGCCTAAATGTCCTATTCCCTCTAGTAATTTTGAAATTACACTCAAGTAGGATTGGACTATGGTTTGACTGAGACCTAAATAACTGATTAACCTGGTATGATATTGTTTCCTCACCCCATAATTCATTTTCAATTATTCTACTTAACCTAGCCCAAATTCTAGCTTTCACTTTCTGCTTGTTACACTAGGTGAATAAAGAATTAGTATATTTAAGTTATGTTGGATTATTATTCATTGAAAAAGATTTAAATATTCTTATTTTGGTACCTTTGTTTTGATTCCCTGTGCCTCCAATCCGCTCCTCTAGTCCTTGAACAACATTGAAATTACCCCAAATGAGGCAGGCACCCCCAATTCGTGATAACCTACTTAATTCCCCCCATGTCTACTTATGTTCCTTTATTAATTGGCTATTGCATACCATAGAGAAAAGCCAGTTCTTGTTACTATTAAAAGACATTACCAAATGATGTGGATGTAGCAATGGGCATTACCTTCCCCAGCTCCTTCCATAGCACGATAATTCCTCCCGAGAACCCAATTGCTCTCATAGTTGCCTAGTCCCACTCTATTCTAAATCTTTGACAAAGCCTTCATACCCTTTCTACATCTACTCGAGTCTCCACTAGGTATACTATTTATACTTTTGACTCATATATCAGGTAAAGGATTCTACTCACCTTATTAGCCCCCCCCCCCCCCCAACAAAAGAATTCTAAGAAGTTTTATCATTCAATTACAAGGTTTGCGGTCCCATATCCCCTTCCTGGCTCTATTCTGCCCATTTTCATGGTAATCCCTGGATCAGTTGAACCTTTCTTGTAATTTCCTTTCCCTCTCAAGCTCATGTTATCTCATAGGTCTATGTCCATGTCTTTTTCCTACACTATCGAAGTCTCCACTTCAAACGTCTCCTCCTCTCCTCCTTTGATTTGTTCCCCCTTTTCTTCGCTAGTGGCCCTTCAACTTTTGTTATTAAATTCAAGTAGGGGTTAGTCTTGTCAATCAACAGAGGAGTTTCATAGTCTAAAGAATTAAAAACTTTTCTTTGAAAGCATACTATCCCTCCCCCTTTTTTGAGGAAAGTTATTAACTTCGATGATTTGTGCGTTATGCCTCCCAAGGTGCCACTGTGGCATAATTCTGCTTTATTTTTTAAGTTTTGAATCATCTCAAACTGTCTCAATGCCAATGTGTCCATTACTTCCCTTGTTTAGAGCCCTCCTAGTTGGGAACTGTGGCTCATGTGACCACTATTGGCACCCCTCTCTCTCTCTCTCTCCCCCTTGAGCTGTACGTGAACCTCTTCCATCCCTTGCACATGTCTCTTTGAGACACCTCAGGAGTGCTCACCATAATCATTATAATCAATGACCTTGCCTCCACCCTGAGTGGCCTCAGAAGTGTGCATGTTTCTTTGAGTGGCCACATGGCCCACAACATGAATGATCGTGTGTACCTCCCTTGTGGAATGTGTTCATCTCCAATCTCCTGCTTCCTATAGTTGAGCGTTCTCTAGTTGGCATTTTGACCTCAGCCCTTTCACCTTCAAACCATCATCCATGGCCCAAAATTCTTGCCTTCCTTTTTTCACCACAAACCCCTTCAAAGACCTACTCAACGGTATATCTCTTGTGGGATTGAAAATACCTGCCTGACATCATGTTTGTGAAGAAACACCAAGCGATATATCGAATCACAAATGTCATATTTATTTTGTTTTTCCATTCCTAATAAAGGCAAGCCTCTATTATTAATTACACCAAAAGTTATTTCGGGAACCTCTGATTAAGGGATCAAGTACAAGTAGAGGTAATGAATAAAAAGAATATATTTATTATCATTTATATCCATCCTCCTCTCTTTTTATTTTTTTCCTTTTATTTTATTTTTTTATTGTTATATATATATATATATATATATATATATATATATATATATATATATATAGTAGTGATAGGATGAGGCGGCCGCAAGTGCGACCGGCCTCATCCTATCACTAATTATATATATATATAAATATATATAAAAATTATATATTATATTTTTTATAATCTATTTAGATTTATATTGATTTATCTATATATTTTAAACAATTTTTAGATATGTATATATAATTTTTAAATTATCTTATCCTCAGAATACATGTATATATATACATATAAATTTTAAAATTATATATACATATCTAAAAATTGTTTAAAATATATAGATAAATCAATATAAATCTAAATAGATTATAAAAAATATAATATATACTTTTTATATATATTTAGTATATATAAGTAGTGATAGGATGAGGCGGCCGTAAGTGCGGCCGGCCTCATCCTATCACTACTTTTATATATATATATATATATATATATATATATATATATATATATATGGGATTGAATTTTTTAGCATGGGGTTTTGAAGCTGTCCAAGGTAACATCCATGGCCTGTGCATTAGCATATCCAGTGCTTGCCAAGCTATGTTCCAAAGCTCTTTCAATCAAGTCAAATATGATTTCAAGGCTCTCAGTGTTTTGCAAGTATTAATTCATCATGAGACCACTTGTATTGAGTTAACAAAACCCATCTCTTCAGTTTTGTCTTTTGCAATTTTATGCATGAGCTTTGTTTGTTGTTGCATAATGCTATTGCTATTATGAGGTACTGTCAATTTTTTTCTTCATCTTGGTGTCCCATAGTTTTTTAAATCATTGCTAGTCCTTTCAGTCAAATGTGAAGATATTATAGACCATCTGCTTCCAATACAAGTTCTTCATAGAGTTGAGAGGCTTCATTATTAAGTCCATGATTGAGTTTGAAGGTTTGCAACTTTATGTGTAATTATGCCAAGTTTGTTATCGCATTCTTTGAGGACTGCTTTGGCACCATTAATATTAATCAATTGCTTTTTGAGAGAAACTATTATGGACATGGCAACAAGTATATATGTGTTGAATGCAACTACCTCGAGGAATTATGATGACTTTCAATATTCTTAACTTCTTTAGATATGGAGAAAGCTTGAAATTGTTTGATTTCTCATTGATTGGCTGGTCACAACCTTCTAGGGAACTCCAACTCTTGATTCATCAAGTTTTCATGGGAAGCAGCTTCACTATTTAGAAAGGCTAACCCTCTTAGACACTTCGTCGAACAAGTCATGTGCGCATTAATTTTCAACAATTTTGAAATCATTATCATTTTATGAACATATCTTAAAACTTGTCATAGATGCTCCACCTAATATCACATATATGGAGTTTTCTGCACATCAACAACAGGTCATGAATTTATTTTTTTTGAATGGTGGCTAATGGGGAACTGTACTCACTAGTTTTATCTTCCTTCACATTCGACACATTAATCACCAAGTAATAAGCGGGTAAAAATCTTGGTGGGTTACTGAACAATGGCATTTTTTATTTCACTTTGGTTAACAAATTTCAATTTGTTTATTTTTTTGGGTACCAAAAATTAATTTTGTTTCACCGGGAGGGTACCTAGGGGATTTCGGCCATTTTAATCCTACGTGGCCGCCAGAATCTCCACGTCGGATGCCACATCACCTCCATCTTCCTCCCCCTTCGAACCTCATTATTCTTCACCTAAGAGTAGGCCCGACAACCCATCCTAGCTGCGTGAGTGTTCTTCTCCTCTATCCAAACATAAGATATGTTTTTCTCTAAATTGGGATAGCTTATCAAAATCTCTGACAAGAACTGCCCAATTGGCGACTCCATCTATAGTGGGGCTATCGAAGAGGAAGAAGATGAAACCCTAACACCCGAACTCTTTCCCGAGTTCACTAAAACAGAAGTCCTTCGCGGCTTCTTATCTACTGAAATAGAACCAAAACCCTGAACTTGAGAATATAAGAAGTGCGTCAAGATTAGATTTTATGAGATTTTCTCGAGTTTTGAATCATGTAGGATGAAATCCAATAACATAGGTGGATTGTAGGAGCCTAACCTTGGACCAAGTGGTTGAAAAGAAAATGAGATTTTGGACCTACTGCAGATCTAGAGACGAATCGCCAAAGTGGTAACAACATAGAGACTGATTTAGTACCAACAACGCCTTCATGGATCGAATTAGCTCTCAAGAGCTTCTTTAGCGCTGCAATCGAATCAAATCCTACACATCAAGAGAAGAAATTGAAAGAAACAACATTCAGATAAAGAAGAACCCTCACGTCGCTCTCTTGGGTGAAGAAGAAAAGGGTTCGAAGTGGGATGAAGATGGAGGTGATGTGGCATCCGTGCGGCCACATAGCATTAAAATGGCCGGAATCCCTCGGGTACCCTCCCGGTGGAACAAAATTGATTTTTGGGACCCAAAAAGAAATAAATTGAAATTCGGTAACCAAAGTCAAAAAAGGCCATAGTTCGGTAACCCACCGAGATTTTTACCCGGCAATGAGTCATGCCCAAGAGACGTAATGCTAGTGCATACATTGAGAATGCATGAATTTCAACATAGAGCTGTCCATGACATTGCGTTCTTCACAGGCACCCATAAAATAAATACTTGATGGGCATTACATAGCTGACCACACTCGGAATATAAACTAATCAATGAGCTTGCTACATATCAAAAATCAAACTTTATTTGGTAGGGCATAAAGCGGCATTCCCATGAACTTACAATGCATAAAATATTGGTTTCATTCATCAAAGAACAACCCTATCAAACATGTCATTTGTTTCAGCATCACATCTCCTATTTTTGAAGATTAAGAACTTCAATATATTGCACTTAAAGGCCTAGTTCCAAGATTAAGGGTTCTTTCAAGCATTTCATCAAACATATACATGGCGTTCTTAAGAATGTCGGCTTTCAAATAAATATGTATTGGCACAATCATGAAATACATTCAAACATCTTTAGAAGATGATACTTTATCATGATTGGCTTCAATTTCTACATAGTTCATGGCATTCTCAAGGTTGAACCAATTTAAAACCTTTACAATATTTTATCAACGTAACCAATTTAAAACCTTTACAATATTTTATCAACGTAACCAATTTAAAACCTTTACAACATTTATCAACATAACCATTTTAATCTCCTCTGTCAAATCTAGGACTGTAACATCTCCCTTCATCATCCCAGTATGGCTCTCCCCAATAGTCACACCAACATGGGAAAACAACTCCACAACTGCAAACAGCTTGCTGTAGTACTTCTTAAGTTCATTCACAAGTAGGTGGTTTCCTGGGGGATCAAAAATGCGTATGGTGCTGCATCTAGCCCTCACTTGTTCCTGTATTTCCTGAATATCTGAAAACAACTTCTACCCAACATCACATCACCATATTCTCTTCAAGTTCTAAGCATCTCCATCTTGACAAAATTTTCTATCCAATACTTTCGTATGACAACTTCAACCTTCTTCATTTTTTTGGCTTCTACAACAACCCTTTTTTGTTCATCATCTTCTTCTTCTCATTTCTCTTCATAACATCAACTGCGTCTTCTTTTCCTTTTTACGATGGTAGCAGGGTGTTGGATGATGCTCGAGGATGTAATTATGGAATCTATAGAGATGAGGACTTTGACCAATTACTTTTGGTAATGGAAAAGGAAGAAGCACAGATAGTACAATTGTTGATGGTACAACTGTTGAAGGAATAGTCGTTGTATCAACTAGGACTATAATGTTATCCCAAACCTATTAAATTGCCAAAGCAAATTTGGTACTAGGGTAGCAGATGCAGGGGTTACAAATGTCTCTGAAGGCTCCAAAAATTGAAGAGAGAGTAAAATTTTTTGCAAGAGGATTATCATCATCCACACCATTACGGAATGTCACTTTTAGACATTTCCTAAAACAAGTCATATGCGTACTGATTTCCGACATAAAATGAAACCCTTACTATCTGATGATTTATATCATAAGCATCTCAACAAAGTACTTAGAACATACAAGCAAGCATTAATGCTATTCTTCTATTATTATCTTTTCTTTTATCATTTGAATCTCCACTTGTTGAGCAATACCAATGATAGGGTCTTTGGGATGGTCATATTGAATCCTATTAAACTTCTCGCAACTTCACCTTCTCCTTGTTCTAGTTCCAAACCTGCAGAGGTCTTTCTGATATGAAGCTTGATAGAGTGCCTTCAAACAAGGATCAGGCTGTCGAGATGAATGCAAACGCTGCAACCAGATATTCAAATCTTGTTTCTACTCCGTTTTATAACCTTTTTCCTCTTGTTATCTTCATTAGCATACTCACCTTTATTGTTGTTATCTTCTCAATGCTTGTCCAATAGTTCTGTAAGCTTATGAAATTGTTTAACCAGCACTTCTCTATTTTGCGAGCTTCAAAGCAAGGGTTATATTTTCCCTCTAGCCGTTTAGACTTCCATCGTGTTCTTTTGTTCTGGAACCATATGGCGACCTAGCGAGACTGCAAGTCAATCTCTGTGGTCAGTACTTACAACTTCTTCCAGGACTCCAGCTTCGTCGGTGTTTCAAACATTTTTTTTAGGGACTTGATTTGTTGTTCTTGCATCTTCTTATTCCTCTCATTCCCTTCTTTTGTCCCAATATTCAAAGAAAATGAATCTCCTTCTTCCCACATAGAGAATCGATTTCAAGGTACTCAGAGATCCCTCTAGGCCTGTTGAGTATCTCCTTTGTCTCACTGATGAGGAGCTCCTCGTGCTCACTAGGAAACATGATACCAGAGAGAGCCTCATATATGACAAGGATGCAGGAGAGCTTCTCTGATGAGCGGTGGTAGATAGAGACAACGTTCCTTAAGTTGAGTAGCTACATGACACATCCTACGTGAAGCACTCATCGCGAATGATAGAGACTCGGTGAAGATTTAGTCATAGATGCAGCGCTTGCTCTGGAGGAAAACGCTTATAGAGACCTTGACAGTATGGACCTATTTTAGTATCTGATAGTCCAGAGTCTGCACCTTAATGTGCTACACTTCATTGATGTTCGTCCAATCACCACCAAGAATCAAAAGGGACTTACCGCTGTCATAAACTTGTAGAGCTCCTTATCATACTTTGAGAGAATCATGCGGTCAGCGATGGAATGAAGGAGCAAACCAAAGAATAGCTCCGACGAAAGGCTAGGAAGAGGTGCTGATGTGCTCTATCTCTCCCACAAGTGCACGGGGTCGATCAAGTTGTATAGTACCCCAATAATAGGGTAGTCAAATCCATAGGGACCAGCGTTACTAGTACTAATTTGCCTTCTTTTATCTAGCCTAAAAATATGGATGGTAGTCTAATCCTAAGAAATCTAAAGATAACTAAGGTGAACAATTGGAAAATCTAAGGTAAAGCAGTCAAGAGAACATGACACCCTGGATCTCTATTCCCATGGGACTCCCTTGCTTGACTAATTTCCTAATATTGGCTATCTAATTGAGATGTTCTTGGACGATGAAGAACCCTAATTTAGTTTTAAACCCAATCTCTTGGCGGCCAAACCCTAATCCCATACAACAACTCCAATCACCCTACAACTGCATTAGGTTTTGTGATTCCCACTATTAGGGTTTACCCTAATCTGGAGAGTGTGACACCATACACCTGATCTCTCGTTGTGCACTTACCCCCTAGCATCTATGCCCAGACCTAGCATGACCGAGATCTCTCTGCAAATCAAGCAACTTATTTGCAAATTAAGGCTCTCACACTAGCAATTTGTAAGCATTAAGCACACATAGATGGTTCGTAAAAACAAATCAAAAACATTATAATAGAAAAGGAAAATAGTTACAAGTTCATCATAGGGTTTCTAGAATCCGAGGCACCACTGAAGGTTTAGCCTCTCATACTATAGAGTTCCATCGCAAAATCTAAAGAGATAGACATGAATAATAGTACTAATGAAACCAAGGAAATCTCTCTAAGCATTGGACTCCTCACCTCGACGTGACCTTTGATCTCTCCCCGAAACCCTATCCGTCTATAGAAGAATCGCCAAAAGTCCTTTGATAAGTTGCATCTAACGGCCTCGTATAGATAGGAATTTTACAAAGCAAAGGCATGTTTAGGGCATCTTTAGCCCGTGCTTATTTCTGGAATCTTTTGGAATCATTTCAATTTGTAGAAATCCCAAGATCAACATGGCTTGAGCACTGGTAGAACACACCCATCCTTTTTAGAAGCATGCCCGTGGTTTGAGTAGATGAATCGTTCTCATCAAAACCCTAGTTCTTGGGGTCAACACGCCTTGAGCATGCTCGTGCTTGGGTCGTGCTCTTCTCTGGAATATGCCTTTTCAGCTCTTTTTGTTCCGAATTGATTCGATTTTTGCTTCTTTTGTCCTGAGTACCTGTTTGCATGCTTACAAACAAAAAAAAAAATAAAAATACCCAACAGAGCACAAAAATAGAGAAATCTATGCAAAAAGACAAGCAAAGTACATATAAATATAATATGAAAATGTGTATGATTATGCACTTATCAGGCGCATAGCAGTGTCTGTCCTATCACCATCACCATCTTTATCATCCTCGAGCGGAAGTACCGTAGGTTCTTCATCTTGCTGGCAATGATGGTGTAGTTTAACAGATCGGCTTGGGCTTTAAGGATGGCATATTCTAGCAGGGTGGCTAGTTTGGCGTCGACGACAACGGCATCAACACCACCAAGCTCCGATATATTGTTGTTGTCACTTCGGGGACAAAGGGTTGGTGTATGCACGACAAAGGTCATCATAGTTGGTAAGGCGGCAGCGGACGTGGGACATGGCCGGAAACTCGAGACAGGCCAAGAAGACTAATACGGCGAGACCTCGGGAAAGAAGGGGTAAGATCCATCTTTTGCTCTAACCTCTACTTCTTCTTTTTTAGCTTCATCGTTGATCAATACACTGACTTGACCGTCGGAGTGGGACCAGAATAGAAGGCCCGCCCCATCTCTTCTCTTGTTTGTGTCCCCTTCTTTTAAGTTCTAGGTTCAAGTTCCCAGAGTGGCCTCTTAAACTCCCTACTTACACTATTGCCGATGATCATATCACTGAGTTCTTATTCAGCCTCACTTTTATCATATGAACTTCTTATCCGTTGATCGGAACTGGAGCTAATTTCGAGGGGAAGCAGGTTTTCACGTCAATAGATTGGCGCAGTCTATGGGACACGAACAAGAAGCTGTATACACCATAGGAAGAGCTAAATGAGCCAAGTCCAGCAAACCAATGATGAATGAGTGGGGGATCTCAGCGCCCAGGAGGTTGTAAATCCCAGCCAGGATTACCACCTTGAAGTAGTTATCCAGGAATCCCGTTATTTGGCCCTGGAGCAGAAGTTGGAGGTCTTGATGCAAGCCCTGCTGAGAATTAAGAAGCAGGTCTCGCAAACTTTATCGCCTCGGAACCCCTTCCAAGATTCTTCAGGAGGGAGATAGAGGTCGGATGTTTGCATGATGAGATCTAGAGGAAGGTCAGAAAAAGGGAAGGACTAGGTGCCCTCGGAGGAGAGCAGTTCAAGATCATCGTCATCCCGCCAGTCGTCCAAGACCCTGTTACTATCGCGACATGACGCCATCTCCGGAGGAAGTGGGGAGGTCTCAATGTTCAGTCATTGACCGTCTTCTTTATTTTCCCAGGAGATCATAGAGGTACCCCTCCCCCCTAACCTCCGACCTCCCTCTATGGAAATATATGATGGTACCGTAGACCCAGCCGACCACTTAGGGGCCAACAAGACCATGATGCTCATCCACGCGTCCTCGGATACCATTAAGGGTTGGTATTTCCCGAAAAATTTACGTGGAGTGGTGCTGATTTGGTTCAAGTGCCTCCTTCTCGATACTATTGCTTCATTTAAGGAACTCTTCGACCTCTTCGTCAACCACTTAGTTAATGGTAAGAGGCGGAAGAAAACCTCAACCACCTTAATGAGCCTCAAGCAGCAGGATGGGGAGAGTTTGCGCAGTAACTGTTTATATATAAATAATATAACATATGTCATAATAGAACCCAAATCCCAATTTAAATAAAATTCAAATATATCTTAATCCTAATGTGGATATATTTAGAATTAAAATTTAAATGTCCTAATCTTAATTGATTTAAGATTCCCTCTTCAAATAAATTATTCGGGTTATACATCAAATACCAAAATTGCCCCCGAGAAAATATCTCGAGGCAACATGGCAAATACCAAAATTGCCCCCGAGAACATATCTCGAGGCAACATGTCAAATACCAAAATTGCCCTTGAGAACACATATCTCGAGGCAATCACAAATTACAAAATTGCCCCTGAGAACATATCTCGAGGCAAATGCAAATTACGAAATTGCCCCTGAGAACATATCTCGAGGCAAATGCAAATTACAAAATTGCCCGAGAGAACATATCTCGAGGTAATCCCAAATCTCGAAATTGCCTCCAAGAACAAATCTCGAAGCTAAAAAAATAATAATAATAATAATTAAAAAAATGCTAATCCCAAGGCATCATGGGAATATCAATCTCGAGGCGAGGTTTAGTTTAAGATTTAATTAAATTTAAAATTTAATTTAATTAAATTTTAAACTTTGATCCTATCTAGTTGTTAGGGGGTTGTGATTTCACGGGAAGGGTTTAACTTCTGTGAGGATAAGGATGAAGAGAAGGTACGAATCTTTTAAAAGGGGAGAAAAAAAAGACAAAGGGGGATTTTGGTTTTCTCTCTGGCTCTCACTCAGACAAAAAGGAGAAGGCTTTGATCTTCTGATTGTCTAAAGCCGAGAGGGGAACCAGAAAAGGTGACTTTCTTTTCCTTTTATGATATATATGTAATAAAGCCTTAGATCCCCCACCCGGTTCTGGTTCGTCGTGAAGCTTCAAGGGGACATAAGTACACATAGACATGAGGGAGAGTGAGGATGGGGAGTCATAAGCAGGAATTTTTTTTTTTTTTTTTTAAAAGTGTGATAATGTAATATACTATATGTCATATGAATAAAAAATTAAAAAAAAATAAAAATAAAAAAAAGGTCCTTTTCTCCCGTTTCCTCTTCTCTGCGCCTTCGCGGCGAGAATCTTCTGCACCGCCACCATCAAGCTACCGATCGTCGTTGCTTTTTCCCTCGAAGGTCGATGCCTCAATGCCCTCTGACACTAAGCCAGATCCGCCGTCGTGTCCCCGGAGAGGAACTTCACCGTCGCTGGTCTGTCTCAGAAACCCCAGCCGCCGTCAAAGGAAAACCCCACCACCTTCTCCCCGATCGTGGCTATTTTGTCTCAAAAGTCCCTAGCAATCGTCTAAGGAAGACCTCACCGCCGCTGCCTCAGGTTAACGAGCCCTCTGGACTCCTGATCGATCGTCGATAGGACCTTTGAAAGGGTTTGTGAACTCCTGTGCTTTCAAAGACCCATCCGGATCTGCAAACCTTCCAGCCACCGGAGGGAAGTTTAGCCGCTGATGTATGAGCCTGACGATTGCCGCCCGAGCCCCCTGAGCTGCCTCTTCTCAAAGTCGTCATCCTCTTCGCCCGATCTTTGCTCCGTCGCCATGTCCGGAAGGGGAAAGACAGAAGAAGCCCGATGTCGCATCGTCGATTCGTTCCGTCAAGCCGCCGTTGAAGTCCAAGGTCACCCTTCGTCACCAAGCCACAGGAGAACGCCTTTTGCACCGCTGCGCCATCCGACTGCCTGAGCTCGACGAGTGCTCTCCGATGCCTTCTTGTTTCGCTAAAGACTCAGCCAAATTACCGCTGCCACGCCGGAGAAGGGTCACTGTCAAGCCTTGAAAGACCACCACCACTATCGCAGGGAGCTCCTATGATGCTGCTGTCGCCCTGTTGCTGCCATACTCGTCGCCACTGCCGCCGCAGCTGAAGAATTCTGGATGATTGAGAGATCTGTCGCTGCTCAAAACCGAAGCTGGTTGAGCCGCTGGAGAGGATCGTGGATCGCTTGCGGGTTGTTAATCATCTCAAGACGGTCGAGGATTCGTCTGATCTCCGAACTGCCCATGAAGAAGTCCAACCCGATAAGAAGCCCAGATAAAGGATGCTTTTCTTAATGATGTTACTCTTAAAGACGAAAAGCAAGAAAAGTTTAATGAAATTGAACAGGAGCTAAAAAATTGTCTCAGAAGTTCAGTGAAAATATTGAGGATGATGACTACCACGCCACTGCGTCCTACTTGAAGCTGGGGCAACAGCTAGAAAAGAAGATTAATTTCAGGGAAGTCAGTTAACACATCTTTGTAAAAGGAAGAGAAAGAATTTCCAACAATGAAGATGATCCAGTGAAAATCACGGTGCACACAACCCGTTCAATGAAATGCCTTGAAGAAGTCCTGAAGATTGCTGCAGCTTGCATATAATTCATGGGAGCCCTAGTTCCCAGTTATGCCACTCCCAAGACCTCTTGTCCAGTTCCGCAACACGAGGAACCCAATTAGCCATCAAAGAAGCATGCCAAGATGATGCTGCTATGCTGCTGTAAAATAAAGAGAATGAAGAGGGGAAGAACTGTAATTTTAGAAAATAATACTGGGGTCACAACTTCCCTCCATTTCATTTGCATTTGAAATTCCTATAATTTTGAAAGTCTTCAATAAAGTTGTTTCATCTTGTAGAACTGTTAACAGATGCTATGCATCGCTTGAGAAAGATACCAGCAAGGTAGATTCGCTTATGCAAGAGAATGACTTATGGAGATGATGAGGCTACGGTATTGCTGCAAAATAAATTAAAGAGAGAGGGAAAGAAGGCAATGTTGTGAGAATAAAAGAGGTAGAGGGTGTAAAAGAAAATAGAATAGAGGGCTGTCATTATAAGGAGGAATTGTTGTTGCTGCTATGTTGCTCCAAAATAAATAAATAAATAAATAAAAAAGAAGAAGAAGGTGGTGCTATTGCTGCTGTGTTGCTCCTACAAAAACTGAAAATGCTGTCAAATTGAAGCCAACAATAAGCAAAGGGGCTGAAATTAAAAGGGAAGCTGCAGCAAAAGTTTTGATCCAGTTAGAATACAAAGTGAAGTGCAGAAATGTTCACATTGTTATGTTAAAGAGGATGATTGCAGACTTTGGTCAAATAATATTCCAAAGTTATGAAATATTTGACATTGTAATAGAGGCAAACTGCTATTGCATGCAAACTTTTGTAGAGTATTTCAATGTTTAGCCATAATGCTCAAAATGCCTTCTTGAAAGAATCTGGTAATGGGTTCTTTAGTGATATGTGAAATGGGTTTCTTTGGCTAATATTCAATGATGGAATATTAATGGGAATGTTCATGCATTGCTGTGGAGTATGGAGCCAAGTATGGTGAAAAGCAATATGCCATATCTAATTCTCATTGGCTAGTCAAAGCCATGCTATGAAGTAGTGAAAATTGTTCTAGGAGTTAATCTATGAGTACCTCTAAAAATCATCCGGAATGTGGGCATATTATTCCCCAAAACTTGATGACATTATGATATGAAAAGAAAGGAGAAGAAGGAAAAATGAGAATCCTGTACAATGAGAAGCCCATACACTTTATTCCATATTCATGGTGGGCCCCATTTGAAAGAGGAAAGGAATTGGTCAACCTACTCATGAGATGGGCTTCTAATTATGAAGATGGGCTTTATGAGATGGGCTTTATATTGCGGCCAAAATACAATTAGAAGGAGAGTGGGTCCATTAAATTGGTGATAAAAAATTAAATAATAAAAGGGGGAGAGGAGTTCTGCAAAAAAAAAATAATAATAATAATAATAATAAAATAATAATAATAATAAAAAGAGCTTGGGCCCATTTTATGAAGAGTGATGAAATGAAATGGGCTTTCATTAAAAGAGCTGGGCCCATTTTATAAATAGTGATGAAATGAAATGGGCTTTCATTAAAAGAGCTGGGCCTATTTTATAATAAAAAAGGGGGTGATTTGATGAGCATTTTATGGTTGAAGTGCATAGAAATTTGAACTCATACGCATGTATCTCGAGGCAATGACGGGAGATGCAGATCGAGATGGCTCAAAGTTATAAATCCCAAAGGGGTATGAATCTCAAAGCTGGACCGACATTATCTCGATCTCAAGCGATAAATATTAATCCCAAAGTGACATGTGATCAATGAAATATAAACCCGAAATGGTGTCAAGCATTCGATGAGAGTACGAACCTCATAGTGGTACGAATCTCAAAGCAGTGGTGGAGCACGCATATTAAGGTGGCTAAAATACAAATGGTACAAATATCAAAGCGGCGGCATAGCGGCACGAATTCAAAGGCTACGGCGAGGCATACAAGGCGGTGTCGTAAAGATAAAAATAAATAAATAAATAAATATAAATATATATTCATATACCCATGATGATATTCATATGTAATAAACTGTCAAGTTCTGCAATAAATTTTATTTTGCATTGCCTCTACTTGTCCATTTGCCCTTAATCGGAGGTTCCCAAGACATTGTCTGGGGTAATTAATAATAGGGGCTTGCCTCTATTAGGAATGAAAGAACCCACTCAAACAAATATGACATTTGTGCTTCGATATATCGTTTGGTGTCACACGATACCAGGCGGATATTTTCGATCCCACAGTAACATACACCAGTTCAACTTGGAGATGCTAAGCATCCCGAACCTCAATCAACCCATCACCACCACCACATTCATAGAAGGGATGCCCAGGTCACCCTTCAAGTTTTCCCTTGCCAGGAAACAACCGTACAATCTCTTAGAACTTTTTTCCCACGTTGAGAAGTACATCAATTGTCACGCCCCGCCCCCAAAATCCCGGCCACCTGCATCGCGTATCGCCATACCCCGAAAGGTGGACGGGCCCCACCCGAATACGAAGCCTCGATGATCATCAAACAAATAAAACATGCAAAGCGGAATATATCAAATCTAAAGACATAATATAAATATGTCTACACAGCGGAAACAAAAGTCTAAGGGTATATAGTCCCTCGAAACTTAACACCATAAAGGCAATACAAGGGTCTTCTAACAAATGTATCCTCACACAACAAAAAAAACTGGAGGTTGACCAACCTCAACAGCAAATCCCAGTAGTCCCATGCAGTGCTCATGTATCCCGCGTCCTACTCCTCGGGACTTGAAAAAGAATCAACAAGTGGATGAGCTTTCGAAAGGAAAGCTCAGAAAGTACCCCGCAGGGAATCAAACAGGTCATGTCACAAATATCATATGATAAGCTAAGTAAAAGCAAATCAAAGAAAAACGTCATATCAAACCCGGCATGAGAAGCACAAACCCTACTGGCCAAACCACCTGGAGTCTCAGACCTACCCCAATGAACATTTCAAATGGTAGGGACTCCATAACCACAATCATGTCATCTCAAGAAGAGCAACTCACGTGAAGCTCGCAAACTATCCCCAGGGCAGTCATCAGCCTCTGCCGATGTCGACCAACTCGGTTCTCACGAACCCAAGAGTCCAGTAGCGCTACAACTCATACATGTACATACACGGCCAGCGTATCATCCTATTGACGGGCATATAGGACAGCCAGAGTATCGTCCCCCTGACAGGAAAGCACGAACAGGGTGTCCACCTACCCTGAACGGCAGACAGGAGCCACACGCTCTACTGCACTGGGCGGAAGAATCCACAAGAATAACACACACCGAGCGGAAACAACCACTCAATCAAGCAAGTACCCGCACACAAGTTATAGAATCAACAATCATGGAATAAATGCCATCCAATAACTCAACAGTGTATGTGTGCGCAAGGAACAAATATCAATGGTGAAGGAAAACACCCAATGATAAAGAAAACTAGGCAAAGGTACTCACAAAAAACATAGCAACAACAAGTCCAATAAACACTCCGTAGAGTGGGTACTAGGCAGGAGTACTTACCGAGAGGCGAAAGTACTTACAAAAATATGGCAACAACAAATCCAATAAACACTCCGTAGAGTGGGTACTAGGCAGAGATAACTTATAGAGATGCGAAAGTACTTACAAAAACATGGCAATAACAAATCCAATAAACACTCCGTAGAGTGGGTACTAGGCAAAGATAACTTACCTATATTTGAGAGATGTCTAGAATCAATTCGTGCTCCCCTTTTACATGACTCTCCGTTCAATCCCGAGATCTGATAAACGAGATTCATTCTCAGTATATTTGCTACATAATTAATATTACTCTTAATATTAATTACGAATATATCTATGGTATATATCAATGGTTGGGTTCAACCACGACTTGGTCCAATGGAATGGGCCGCAACCCAATTTCAGTTTCATCTCCCTCTTCTCTCTTATCTATTAATTACTCCATTCTAGTATGCCAAAGTTTTAGAGTTTTCTGCAAACCTTTCTTCTTAAATCCAGATGAAGATTCCGTACAAAAAGTAATACTAATGTCTTCTCTCTTCTATATTTCATCAAGCACTTACTGTGCTTGTTAAACTCCATTAACAATCTATACATAGAACAATACCCAATCCCCCTATTTTACATTCATTCAATACAATCATTGTCCAACTCTTTTCCATCCCTTTTCTTCTATTTTCTAAGCATGAATTCAAACACTGGCTCACCTTACTTTAGAAATCAAATTCATCAACCCTCCAAATTATTGGCGCCTCCAGTCATGAGCTCTAGAGAAACTTCCAAAAGATTGTGAGAAAGTTTGAGAAGAAAGAGAAAGTTCTTTGCTAGTGAGAGAACTACCTCCATGCCTAACTGTAACCGTCTCACTGACTCACCAAGATGGATTTTAATTATATTATTTTATGTAAAAGATGACTGACCTCATGTGGTGGAGCTCTGCATGCTCTCCACGTTGAAAAGTTAAGCATGTGTTTAATTCGTTTACACATGCAAGACTACACCTGTCATCCTCCCTTGGTTTTCATTTTCATCTTCAGCTTGGTAAAGGATGAGTGCCTCTTCTTTTCACACTCCTCACATGTAGCTAATGTGATATATAATAATTCATATATATGAAACAATCTAGTAACCCCTTAGTCATCAACATGCACACCTTATTAGATGACACGTAAAGCCATGCAAGAGGAGATTCCATTATCATACTCAAAGCTTTGTTTAATAATTAGTATGTTTACTTGATCCATTAATAATCAACCTTTAATGAGTCAAGTCTCGTCCCATCACTATCATGTTCCAATCATTTGCTATGGTTTCAATATCCACTAGCTTATTCAAAACCAAGAAGCCATGAAAGCTTCAGGAAGCCATGAAATTAAATCCAACTTCATAATGGACGTTGACATTAAAAACAAGTTATATATATTTTTTCATTATACCACTATTGTTATTATCACTATTATTATTTTTGCATCCCCATTCCTTAAAAGAAAAATCCATTTCTCTTTAACCTTCTTAATTTTCATAATTAACTCTTTAATCATATTTTTAAGTAATAAATTCACAATTAAGGAATGCTATAAAGATTGCGACTATTACATCAATGTTGAGGAGATTCAGGATGGGTGGAAGGAGAATAAGAGGGAGAAGCCTTCCATGGAGATGAGACCGACTAAAGCTGAAGAATCGATGAGATATAGAATTTTCGTCCCCCTCAACGACACCCCAAGATAACATCCTCATGTAGGTGCAGCAGTAGAGGATTTTAAAATGGCCCACCAAGACAAAATACCCCGCTGCTTGGAAGGACAATGGTAGGTATTGTCGCTTCCACCACGACTATGGACATGATACCGAGGAGTGTTTGCAGCTCAAGGATGAAATTGAAGACTAGGTTCGAAAGGCTCACCTCACTCAGTACCTTAGGAAGGACCACCATCAAGAGGACCCATACGACCCAAAGTAGAGCCCACATCCTACGGGTGTCATCGATTATATCGCGGGAGGACTGGGGTGCAAAGGTGAAAGCACGGCATCGTGTAAGTCGCACGCCCGTATGTCGATGCGAGCTGAGTAGTTGAAGAAGGTATCTCAAACAGACCCTCCTATCTCTTTCTTTGACAAAGACCTGGGATGGGTCAACCATCCCCATGATGATGCTTTGGTTGTAACCGTCACTGTGGCAAACTACGAGGTGAGAAAGGTCCTCGTTGCTAACGAAATTTTGGTCAACATTATTTTTTGTGACACTTTCGAGCGAATAAACCTTAACCCCAGAAACCTGCGGCCCGTTAAGTCTCCCCTAATCGGATTCTCAAAGGGCGCAGTACAACCTGAGGGAGTGATCACGCTCCCCCTTACAGTTCGATGTTACCCTAGCTAGGCTATGGTCATGGCTGACTTCTTGGTGGCTCTATGTCTATCTAGTTATAATATCATCCTGGGAGGCCAACACTTAATGCTCTGAGGGCGATCGTCTCTATGTACCACCTCCTCACAAAATTCCCCACTGAGAAGGGATGTGGAGAGCTGAGCGAGTACCAGGCAGTGGCCCACCAGTGCTACATCGCCCTCCTTAAGGGTAGGACCTCAGAGACATTGGTGGTCAAAACATGCGTAGAAAATGAGAAGCTAATAGAGCTGGTGATGCTGGTCGAGGACCTAGAGGAGATCCCACTAGCTAAGGAATTTCCCTAGAAGAGGGTACATATAAGCTCTGAATTACTGACGGAGCCTCTGGAAAGATCATATGCTGTTTGCGGAGTAAAGCTGATATCTTCGCATGGACTCCGAAGACATGCCTGGGGTAAGCCAAGATATTATTGAGCACTAACTGAACATAGACCCAGCGATCAGACCCGTGATCCAGAAGCAGCGGTACTTTGCTCTAGAGCGTCATCATGCCGCATACGAAGAAGTCGCGATGCTACTTAAGGCAGGCTTTATCAGGGAGATTCCCTATCCCGAGTGGTTTGTGTTTACCCAAAGACTCGAGTGCAAGCACTCAAGCCTCTGCACGCAAGCATACGTGGCCGCAAGTAATAACCGGTGAGTACCGGGTCGAAATCCCAAGGGAACGGTGAAGAATTCTTATACTAGAAGAAGTGAACGAGAAACTAGATAAATCAATGTATTATAAGTGTTGATGTAAATTGTGTGTTTTGAGTAAACTTGTGTTGAATGTGAGTTAGTGTGTAACCAGAAGATTTAAAAGGGGTAACTTTTTAGAAGGAAGACCTAGGGTTGTAGAGGATACTAGATTTGTAGAGGATTTTTCTCTAAGGATTGCTATACGTCATTGAAGATAGAAGTGGGTGTATGTATGATTAGATATGTGCTTCTGTGCACTCCGGGTGCATCATACAAGACCTTATGTCTAAGGATCACGCACCGATGTCCATATGTCTATGGTACGATCGATACATTATAGGACAACAACTAATCACTACCGAGGAAGTGGCTACCCCGATGTCTCAGTGATAGGTCACAACGGTGTCACGTCGTCCACCCAATTCCTCTATTCTACTCACAAGTCTAGATGTCTCATAGGACTTGGAGTTGAGAATACTCAATGTCTTTCAACAATTGAGGGATACAAAGAATAGATTCAAAGGCACATCCATACAATGAAGTAAAAGCAATCCAACGATAGTTAATATCAAATCATAGTATCCCATACAACCCTAGATGAAGGGTTTAAGCTCCCATTGTCATAGAGACATTAACAACAATGAAAGCTATTAAATAAACATCCATATGCACTATAGATAAATCTAAAAGCATTTAGAACAAAGGAATGAAGATCCCCCTCATAAATGATCGCTTTCCAGCTCCAAGGGGCTGGAAATCGCCTTCTGGACCTTAGCTCCGCTTTTCAGCCACCCCCCAACTAAGATACCTTCAACCCTAGCCTTTACTCCTCTTTTGTAGTTCAGCAGTCGACATCGCGATGTTGACCCTTGATATGCTCAGTTAAACTGTTGCAACAAATCTTATTCACTTTAGTATTTATCTTCACAAATAGGTGTAAAATATCACAAAATGCATATCAGGTCATTCATACAAGCAGATACTGAGTTTTAGAGTAAAGATACAATTGATTCGATTAAAAACTCTCATTTTTTACTCTAAATTCCCCAACAAATACTAGTAGGATAGCTCTAATTCGAGAGCTATCAGTTCGTAAATGTTGTGCTAATAAAAAAAATCCTAAGGAAAGTGGTAAATGTGTACTGACTTTACTAATTTAAATAAAGCTTGCCCAAAGGACTACTACCCTCTCCCCCTAATTGACAAGCTCATTAACGCCACCTCGGGTCATGAGATGGTGAGCTTCTTGGAAGCCTTCTCCAGCTACAACCAAGTCTTTCACTACGGCTAAAAGTACATACTGCTACAAAGTAATGCCTTTTGGTTTAAGAAATGCAGGCACTACCTTTCAGAGATTACTGACCCAAGTCTTCGAAGGACAACTAGGGTGGAATGTCGGGGCCTACATAGACGACATTCTTGTGAAATGTAAGAATGTTGACCAACATGTGGCCAACCAGTAGGAGACTTTTCAAGTGCTTCGAGCTCATGGGATGGGTCTCAACCCAAGCAAGTACGCTTTTGGGTTTTGGTACTGGAAATTTTTGTGGTTTATGGTTACCAAGCATGGTATTGAGGCCAACCCTGAGAAGATTAAGGCCATATTGGAGATGAGCTCCCCGCGGACTATCAAAGAAATCCAAAAGTTGAATGGAGTTTTGGCGGCCCTCATGCGTTTTATCTTGAAGTCCGGAGAGAAGAAGCTGCCCTTCTTCTGTGCCCTCTGAAAATCCCCGAAGGTAGAGTGGACCGAGGATTGCAAAGAAGCGTTTCAATAATTGAAGCAGTACCTCGGCTCCCTTTTACTACTTGCCAAGCCTCAGCCATTAGTTGAGCTTTACATGTGCTTAGCCACAACTCCCTCTGCGGTCAGCTCAATGCTCTTAAGGGAGGAGTTAAGAAACCCATCTATTACACTAGTAAGGTGCTGACCAACCCCGAGTCCCAATACTTACCCCTTGAGAGGCTGGCCTATACCTTTGTTACATCGGGTCATCGTCTGAGGTTGTATATCCAGGTGCACAAGGTTGGTGAAGTGGGCGATCGAGCTCGGGGAATACAACATCGACTAAAAATATCGTACAACAATCAAATCAAGGTATTGGCTGACTTCATTATAGAGTTGGTCGGCCTCAGCAACCATCCTCGCCAGGATACTGGAAAGGAAAAGGATGACGGTTCACTTCCCGATCCTTGGACCATGTACGCGGATGGTTTGGCGACCGAGAAAGATTCTGGGGTAGGCCTCTTATTGTAGTTACCTTCATGGTGGAAGGCTTCAACTGCACTTAAGTTTGGCTTCAAGGCTACAAATGATGAGGCCGAATATGAAGCACTAATAGCCAGGATGAGGCTAGCCTGACTCCTGAAGTCCAAGACCTCCAAGCTCATACTAACTCCCAGTTAGTGGCCAGACATTGGATAAGGGAGTTTGAAGCTCAGGGGGGAACTATGGCCAAATATAAGGGTGTTGTTAAAAGGCTGGTGTCGGGGTTCTGACATTTTTCGGTTGTAAATATCGCTTTTGCAGAGAACAAAGTGGTTGATTCCTTGTTAAAGCCTGCATCTTCCTCAGACCTCTGCGTCGACCTGCCAGTCAACAAACAATATTTGGGTGCCAAGAACATTGAGGCCCCTAGGGAGAAAGAGGTGCAGGAGGTTCAAGGGGAACCTAGCTATATGGATCCTATCCAATAATATCTTAAAGACGGAACGTTGCTGGATGACCCCAAGGAAGCTTGAAAGGTGGTTAGTAAGTCGACGTGTGCAATCTCAACATAGAACACCTTTGCAAGAGGTCTTAGACTCTACCATATTTGAGATACCTTCGTTCATCTAAAGCAAAGTATGCCCTTAGGGAGGTATATGAAAGAATCTACGGAGACCATGTTAAAGGAAGAGCGCTGGGTCACAAGATCCTCAAACAGGGATACTACTAGCCAACCCTGACTAAGGACACCATGGTGCTGATCAAGAAATATGAAGTCTATCAGCGTCACTCGAAGATCCAGAGACGGCCAATAGCTCAGCTAACACCTGTTGTCAGCTCGAGGCCTTTTGCGATGTGGGGGATTGACATCCTAGGTCCCTTTCCCATGGCGATCCGACAACAGAAGTTTCTCATCATCGCCATCAATTATTTCACCAAGTGGATGGAGGCCGAGCCGCTAGCGATGATTTCTGATAGTGCATGCTAGTGCTTTGTGTGAAGTTGATCATATCTAGGTTTGGAATCTCTATCGACCTCGTCATCGAAAACGACCACCAGTTTGACAGCTGAGGTTTCAAAAACTTCTACTCAAAGTTGGGGATTGAGGCTAGGCTAACATCTGTAAGACACCCCTAAGCTAATAGCCAAGTGAAAGTCATCAATCGGACCATCTTACAAGGGATGAGGACCCGAGTGATGCAGGTCGGATCTAGCTAGATGGACAAGCTCTGCAGTACCTTATGAGCATATCACACCACCAATTGAACCCCCATTGGAGAGACACCCTTCAACCTGACATTCAGAGTCGAGGCTGTCATCTTGTTTAAAATAAGATTGCCAACTCCTTGGACTTCGGAGTTCAACTAGGAGGCGAACGACGAAAGGCTCTAGGCCGAGCTCGATCTCCTAAAAGAGAAGAGGGATTCTACCTCTATCGGAGTCGCCGCCTATTGATAAAGGGTTCGATAATTCTACAATACCAGGGTCAAAGAGGTCATCCTTCAGCCCGGAGACATGGTGCTGCGAAAGAATATCTTTCGTGGGAATAGAAGTAGCATCGGGAAGTTGAGTCCATACTGGGAGGGACCATATATTATAAAAAAGGTCGTCCGGCCAAGGACCTACTACCTAGCCGACCTAGAAGGGCAAAGATTTACAAGGCCCTTCCACTCTAAACTCCTCAGGCAATACTATAATTGAATTCACCTATCCGTTGCTCCTTCTCTTTCTCATGGTCTCATCTTCTATAGTCCCTTCACTATAAAAGCAGAGCTCCCGAGCTTGTTCTTTTCGAAAGTCGCTTCACTATAAGGGCCGAGCTCCCGAGCGCTTGATCTCATACTCGGCATCCCTTTCACGAGAACGGCCTTGACTCGGCATCTATTTGTGGGCTTACCTCAACTCCTCCGCTTTCCCAGCATAAGCTCGGTTAAGGAAATCTCACCCAGGGACCCCCTCGGAATAGGGTGCAACCATAAATTTGGGTCTTCATTCAATGCTCACCTCGAGATAGGACTCAAACCATACTTAATAAACCAAAAAACCAATGTCAAGTATCAATCTAAATTATTAAATAAGTTGACAAAACAATTCAAGTTACAAAGACAAAATGAAAAGCGGCTTAAGGCCGAGGACAACTCGAGGATGACTCCCCCACTGCGTGCCTTTACTCTTCTCCATGACTTCCTTGTCTACCGCAGGATGGGCACTCTCCTCTGAATCCTCCTCTTCTTCCCTCTCCTCAACTTAGAGCTTTAAAGCTTCCACATAGTCGATGTTGGTGAGGTTGAGGTTGGTCGTGCGCGTGTAAGCACCCGAAAGATGGCGAACCCGTCCGTGACCGCCCCAGTGAATTCCTTGCTGGCCCAGAAGTCAGCAACCGCCTTCTTCTCCGCTTTGTCCCACTCCTCCTGGAGAAGCTGACGGAAGGGCTTGGACTTCTTATACTCTTCAATCTTCCACTCCATGTCCAAGTCCCACACAATCGACTCATGATAGTGTTTTATTCCCTCCTCCACTCGCTTATCGACGGCAACCTCTTACTCATCCTCCATCTTCTTAAGGATTCTCTATGATGAGTTCAGGAGGACCTGACTTTATTCCAAGTCCTGGATAACCTTCGCCTTTTCCACCTCGAAGAGCCCGATCCTTGTCAGGAGCTCATTGGTGTACTTGGGCGAGGACTCCAGACTAGACGCATATCGCACTTAAAGTGAGATTCATCCAGCTTTGAGGTCATCAGCGCCACCTGGAGCACATGCGCCTCATCCTTTAGATGCGTGACCTTAGCTTCGAGCTTCTCCAAGAGCTAACTAACTAGGTTCGCCATAGCCCCCTCTTCGCAAAGACGCCTCGCGGTGTGGTCTAAAAGAAAATCGGCCTACAATAAGGGACAGCAAAGATTATTAGGTTTACACAAGAAAACCTGCCATTTAATATGATGAGGAATGACGTACCGTCAGGCCAATCATCCAGAGCTTAGTCGCCAATTTATCCTTTCTAAGGTCTCGTAACTTGGCCTCAATAGTGTCAAGGCAAATGGCCTCGAAGGTTTCAGATGCCACCATTGCGTCAATGGCAAGACCCGTCATATAACCCCTGCCCTTCAGAGGGGTAACAGCTCTCTACCGAGCCATGGTCACATTCTCAGCACCCTGAGAACCTTCCGCCTCAGCTTCTTCTCCTAGAGGGCTCACGACACCAGTTTGCGCTGTCTGTTGGACCAGGCGATCAACCTGGCCTATCTTTGCATTGAAGCCCTCACCCTGTGCCGGCTCTAGATATGAAACCTCGGGGGCCAGCCACTCACATAGTGGTGAGCTTATCAAGAATAGGTCTTTATCCTGACCGACCTCGGCACTTGAAGGTCGGGAACGCGGAGGTCGAGGGAATAAATCTGACGCCTGCTGCTCCACCTCTGCCAAAGGAAAACCATCCTTCATAGGGATAGGGGAGGATTCCCAAGCCCTCTTCTTCGGGTGGTTCGACTCCCTGACCACCTGCTTGCTCAAGGTCCCCTCAATCGGCTTCTTCTTCTTCTTCTTTCTTGATGAGCTCGCAAGAACGACGCGAGCCTCGGCAAAAAGAGAGTTCACCAACTCGTAGTGCTTCATCACGCTACCCGCAAAAACAACACAACATTAGTACAATATCTGACCTCATTCCGAGAACATAACACAAAGGATGCTTACCCATAGCTAAGAAAAGACCGTAATCTCAGAGGTTCTCCAGAGTGATTGGCTAGTCCAGGGAAACATGAAAGAGATCTCAGAGAACCTCCAATCGCGTTGTTTCTTTAGTCGTCTCCTTGGTCCTGTAGGAAGTGTTTAGTTTAGGAGGCCCACAGGAGGTCAGGACCCTCCAAGGTCGGTCATAGGAGACAAAGAAAAACTTAACTTTCTTACTAGTGAATGGAAGACAAGACTCGGCCTAGAAAAGACTTATCGCCCCGGGTAGAGAAATAATAACAGCCCGAGGACGAGTGGGATCTTAGAGAAAAATGGAGACGAAACCAACAAATCGTCAGCTCGTAACCGAAGTGTTGGAAGACCATAACAAATCCACAAAGAACTCTCCACGAGTTGAGAACTAACTGAGTTGGGCACAGTTTGTGGAACATCAGGATCTCTCAGAACAAGGGAGGAAGAGGAAGTCATAACCCGATGACTAAGGAATCTACGTAGAATGTGATCTCACTCTCTCGCGAGGAATTCGCTCTCTCAGAAGGTGAAGGAACTCTACAGGTAAAAGAGGGTGAGGAGATAATGAAGCAACTAGTGATCCGATAGAGTTCATCGGAGGTGGGGGAACCACCACTATTTGAAAATGGGTCTTTCCAGTCAAGAGGTTATTGTCATAAAATCCTCCAGGAATGGGACTCTTAACAGAAAAATGGGTTGCCGGGAGTTGTCAGCAAAAACTCGGTGTGGAAAGCTTCCCTAACAACAAATTTTCCATCATTATTCAAGCATCTCGCAAGCCCAAATTCGCCCTTTGGGAATGTTTTTTATACTATCATTATACGTTATCAGGAATAATCAACATGTGCCTTCTAATTCTCAAAGACAATATGCGTTCGTCAGTAAAATACCGTCAGGAATTTGTCATATAGAAGCCTGTTTGCATTATTAATGATGAGTCGTCAGGAAAAGTCAGAATTTGAATCAAAATACTTGCTGGCTAATTTTATTTTCCTGAATACAAACAAACACGTTAGATGGTATACATACACATTTGATAGCATTAAAAACTTGGTAATTACATTCATTCATAAACATATCGCAAAAGGTCCACGATATCAAGTAAATACATATATGTATGCACATAGAAACATGTATAAGTATCAATTCACGCACACTAAAACATGAAGTTATTTAAATGTCACCCACTCCCCAAGTCTATCATAAATATATTTCATCAAGTCTTAAATTTTCTTTCTAACTATTTTGTCTGACGCTCCGCATTCTACGCCCGTCTAATGGCTTTATCCAATTTCTTTTGGGCTTCATCATCTAGCGAAGGTGAGGTCTCTCTATACTCCTAGCAAGGCCCCGGGCGCCGTTTGTTTAGCTCAAAGACCTTCCCAAAAATCTCCTCCTCCTTAATTGCTACTTCTTCATCTACACATTTCTGCCTCAGCTCCTCTACCCTAGCCTAAAAAATAAACAAATCATGTAACCAAATGAGGGCAAATACCATAAATAAAAACTACTTTTACAATTGGAAGTCGAGCTATATCATTTTTCTCTTGAGCAGCCACATCAATAATCTGCACGTTTTCTCGTTTCCATAAACAATTCGAGATGTGTTTGTTTCCTTCCAAGTTTCATTTCCTGTACCAAAAGAAAAAAATATTAGTTAGTGAAATGCATCTAAATGTAGTTGTGGTTCACAAAATAAATGGGCTAAAGTTATGAATTGTACCAGTTTGTGCTCTAACTCACTAAACGATGTCCTGCCAATACAGGAAACCATCATCAGGTTGTCCTTATTATGAGTATTTCTGTTGCTCATTTCCTAGAGCATGAGACATATTAAATCAATACTCATACATTTGTATGTGTTACTTAAGTTTCAAGGTTGAAACATACCAGGTATTTGTGGCTACTCTAGTAAGCGACCAGGTAGCCCCAATCATCCTTGCTGATAGCCTCATTCATAACCTTCTTTACCTTCTCGTTCTTTGTGTAACTAGCCTTATAGATACCATGCAACTCTCCTCTATACACCAGGTAAATATAGCTCAACTTTTGTGTCAGATGGCGCACCCTACAGTATCGCACGTCAACAGGTATCTTCGGCGTAGACACTACAAAATAATCCTACAATAATTGAAGGACACAAAGGTAAAGGAGATTAGTAGTCAGAAAATTGGACTTTGGTGGATATGACTAGTATCATACCGCGACACAGTCCAACAATTGATTGATCTTTTCCTGGGGCATCTCAAACCGACCTTTTATCTACAGTAGTGCAAGGTGTTGGTTCCTTATTACTTGGCCACAGAAACTTGCCAACTGGGCAACATGTTGTCCAATCACCTTATCCCTCTCATCCTACTGCAGCACCTTCAAACATTTATCTCTTGTCAATCCATGACAGACAGTTTTGTCCCTACCTTTTCTTTTCCTTGGCGGGTTAGATGCTGTGAAGATGGGAGATAATACATATAAATATATTAGTTCAGCAATGACTGAAATTTTTATACCATACATTTTAAATCAGCAGCAACACCAAATTAAATAAGGGTATCATTTTTACTGATCTACACACTCAGGTTGGCCCTCATCCCAGTGAGGAGAATATGTCTCTGTGGTTGGCCCCTGATTTGATGCAAGGATTTCTGATTATTATCACCAGTTGTCGGTGTCAGTTGCTCTTCAAGCCTGGGGCTACAGGGGTTCCTTGTCTTCGCCGTCCAGTCCCACCACTTTTTGTATCAGACTTTGGGGTTCTTTGGCAGGTTGTGCGCATCATTGAGGCTTGCTGTAGAGTTGCTTCAAGATCATCCTCGGCTTCCTTTGGTAGGATTGGACAACTGTTGCAAGAAATGAAATTAATTATTCACATTAGTAAATATTGGAAGAACATGTGCTAAATTATTTACTTGAAATGAAGGAAAATTAAATACACAAACCTGGAGGTTTGGGAGGCAATGTAAGTGGCTCCTCGGCTATTGTCGGTTGCTCTCCATGTGCGTGGCCTATCCTCGGTGTAGTTTAGTCAATTCAAAATTTTCTGTCAAATTGATTGTTAGAAAAATGAAAACAACCCTAAATGTCAAAACTCATAAATGCTAATGCAAAATCAGGAAACAAAAATCAAGATTTCATTCACCATTCAAAAATCAATAAAAAAATACTGAAAGTTTGTTCTACCCTTGTTAGCTTGCTTTGCTGCCCAAGGTTCCTTCTGCACAACAACCTTCTTGGACGGGCTCTTCATCCTTCCCCTCTTCACTTGTCTCTTCTTCTTTCCCTTCTTTGTTTGGGGAGACAACAGAGCCTCACCTGCAAGAGACTTAGATGATGCAATTGACATAGATGGAAATACAGGTAGGAAAAGCCAACGTATGTTAGAAATCAGCCACCATAAAAATCGAAACATACACCATTAAGCTTGTACTTCAAACTCATGAGGATCAATTGGAATGAATGAAGAACATAACATGCCTTTTTAAATACAAACCTGCATGGACTGAACTTGGTCGAGGCTCATCGGATGGGATAAATTTCATCCTTACAGGTATATAGTCCTCTCCTTCCTCGCTTTGGGAGGCAACTCAGGATTTACAACAAAATAATAAAAACATACCCCACAAATCAGTTATTTAATTTATAATAAACCATATACTATAGAGATTCATTCAAACTTGCAGCAACTGATATAGGTACGCAGGAAGTTACCTTGGCGGGGCTCTTGCTCATCACTCTCATCATATGGACTAGTAATTCTGCTTCATACACAACAGGAGAGCACTATTTCATTGAAAAAAAAATTATTGTCACCCTAAATTTTTCTACACAGGATATCAACATTTATTGAATAAAAAATTATGCAATTCGATTATAACTAAGAACAGACCTGCAGTTGCCTCTTTGGGTGGACTGGCCTTTGAGGGGCTCTTACTTTTTTGCTTCTTTTAACACGGGGCCATTTCAGCAATCTCTGCACAATAATGACACAACATTGTTATAATCAACTAAAGGCACTGACATGAATTCAAATTGAAAGTATGAAAGACATAAATTCTTTTTGACTTGAGCTCCACGTGTTATGCCCTGTCATAGTGGGCTGCAATGTTACCTACAAATTAAATCTTAAGGGAACCTAACTAAAGATATTTATAGAAACTCATATGCTTAAGTAGATCTTAGTAATTAAGTTCAAACCACAACAATAAGACAGGGTAGTTATGCATAAAAAAATAGTGGAATGACAAAATCTCAAAAATTAGTTTGAACATGTATTTTTCAACCACTATGTAATTCATTAGCAGCTCCCAATGTTTCCCCATATTGATATGCAGTTGATGGAGTAATTTCTGAATCTCTGGGGTTATTGTCGGCATCGTAGTAATGACGTGCCTCCGATTTTAATGCGATGAGCCATCCTTTATTAGCATTATCAGGGGGGGGGCGAATCATGCTCCACTTATTTATACAAGACATACGGCTCATCAATTGCGAGCTGTATTTTTGGATTTAGACTTAAGTACCCGAACATGTCTTTTTCATATTCTCTCCCTTCAATATAGACATCCCACCATGTGCATTCAAATAACACAATTTCTTGTCTTCCCAAGTAACGTAGCCCAATTATATCTATTAGGATGCCATAATACTCCATGTCCATGGAACCCTCAATTCCCTTGACAAAAACAAGGGAATTTTGTGTTAGCTTATCCTTACCATATTCTTGTATGAGAAATTTGAAGCCATTGACTATGTGAAAATCATATACGATGACAATTTGTTTTGGACCACAAGCCAATCCATATAGTTGCTCGCTCATACGTTCACTTTTTTCAAAGTATAACTTGGTGGCCTATTTTCATAGAAAATGTTGGTAAGTCATACGGTCCTTACAAAACCTGGTGGTTAATACGGTCATGCTCAAGATAATTTACTTAGATATACTTACAATTTCTTGAAACCATTCGCAAAAATCAAGTGAATGTCTGTTCGATGATCTATCATATTCAACACTTCTAGCTATCTCATGTACTCTCTGCTTACAATTGGGTAGATGTAATTAATCATAATAAAACTAAAATTATCTACTTAAAATTTAGAAATATTATAAGAATCGAGTGTGAGAAAGTTAAACTCACTGAAAGAACGGGAGCACCTCGTCGCAATTCTTAGGAACATATAAGTGAGCTTTTGAAATTTTATTCCTACTTAAGTGTCGATTGCCCTTGATTTTGTTTTCGTTCTCACCATGATAAGGATTAGGGTCCGTAGAAAAAACAGATAGGATTTCAAGAGAGGGGTTAGGAGGGTCAAAATGGTTCATTCGATGCCTAGGGGTTTTATTTCCATCCTTTTTTAAGTATCATGAACAAAATGTAAGGCATTCATCCGCTATATATGCCTCAGCTATGGACCCCTCAAGGTGGCCTTTGTTTCTAACATAACTTTATGTAAATATTTTGCTAATATTTTAAATGAAAATAGTTAGTACAGCTCTTTAAAACAATTTTTTGGATGCCTTAAGAAGGGAAAAATATATTATAACCCAAATCTAACATTTCTATTGTGTACATCCAACGATATTAAACTGGCCCCGCAATCTTTGTTTCCTTAGGTAGATGTATCGGTAAATATACCATGACATCAAAAAAGGATGGTGGAAATAACAATTCCAATTTGCACAATATGATGACCAAAGAATCTTGTAGTTTTCTAGTTCATGCCCCCAAAATTTTTTAGATGTTAACTCTTTGAAGAAAATTGCTTGTTCCCTGAATGGTTCCACCAATTTTTTCTCTAACCGGCCATGAATTGCAATAGGTAGTAAATGTTGAAAAAGAACATGACAATCGTGGCTTTTAAGTCCAATGATTTTCCCCCTCATTTTTCATAGAGACTTCTAGAAATATTCAAGCAAAAACCTTCAGGGAGTCATGCATCTTTGAGGTATTTACACAATGATTTTTTCCCTGCCAAATTTAAGGTGTATGATCCCGGCACAAATGCCCACTTCCCATTGGCCATTAATGTGGGATGCAACTCATGCCTTATCCCCATTTCTTCTAAATCACGCCGAGAATTCACATTGCCCTTCGACTTGCCCTCAAGATTTAGGAGTGTATCGATGATATTATCACATGTTCTTCTCAATGTGCATCACATCTAAATTATGACAAATCAATATCTTCCCCCAATATGGTAGTCTAAAAAAAAAAAAATAGTTCTCTTCTTCCAATTATGGCAGCCCACTTCTCCATTTTGTTTTCTTTTCTTAGAATTTTTTCCAAAAGAAACATTTGCCAAATCTTTGGTTTGCTCTACAATATCTTCTCCCAATAATTGTGTTGGAGGCAACCTTAATTCTTGTTCCATGTTGAAGGGTACTTTTGCTTTCCTCCATTTATGATCGGGTGGCAAAAATCTTTGATGTTCAATGTAGCAAAATTTACTACTATATTTAAGCTGTTGGTAGCATGTATCTTTATGGCCACAAGGGCATGCTAATTTTCTTTTTGTGCTCCAACCGGACAAATTTACATATGTCGGAAAATCATTTATCGTCCACAAAATGGTCCCATGCAGCTAAATTTTTTTTCTTGCAAGCGCATCATACATTTCCACACTATTACTCTACAAAATTTTCAATTCTTCTACCAAGGGTTGTAGGTAAGCATCAATGTCATTTCCCAACGCCTTTGGTCCTGGAACAAGTGTGGACAATATGAAATATTCTTGTTTCATGCATAGCCATGGTGGTAAGTTAAAAGGGACTAATATGACAGGCCACATGCTATAAGAATGGCTTATGTTATCAAATGGGTTAAATCCATCGCAAGCTAATCCAAGCCTTACATTCCTTTTTTTCAATGCAAATTGTGGGTGCAATCTGTCCAATTCTTTCCATGCCAATATGTCTGCAGGATGTCGCATAGCACCATCATCCAATTGGGAATCATGGTGTCATATTATCAATGAAGCCGTCTTCTTCGACATGTACAACCTTTGCAGCCTTGGTATTAAGGGAAAATAACACATAACCTTCATTGGGGCTTTCTTCTTTTTTCACCTACTTGCTCCACATATCTCACACTCATCCTTATTAGCACTATCTTTTCAAAATAGCATGCAATCATTCACACATGCATCCATCTTCTCGTAATCTAATCCAAGATCGCGAATAATCTTCCTTGCTTCATAAAAACTATTTGGTAATGTATCACCTTCAGGGAGGGCTGACTTAAATAATTGCGAGACTCGAACGATGTATTTGATAGCCGGTTAGTGCATTTTAGGTGCTACAATCTCACAAGAAAAGATAACTTTCAGTAACCATCACACCCGGGATATAAACTTGAATTTCGTTGATGCATTAGCCTTTGTAATGTTGCATGTTCCTCATTAATATTCCCTTCCATATTTGTGTTATTTGGAAATTCACTACTTCCCCTATGGTCTACAGAGAAGTTCAACACTCTTCAACCAGCATGCACCATGCCTTGAATATCATCATTCTTATCAAGCAAGTCTTCATCAACCTTCTCTTTAGAATTTTCTTCTTCAGAAATCCGCAAACCCTTGCCATGCAATGCCCACTTGGTGTACGACGACCCTATGACATATATAATCAGATCCGCTTCGACATCACCATGCATTTTCAAGTATGCGTTATTACACCTCACACAAGGACACCAAATCATAGTGTCCGACTAAAGGTACTTTACAATATATATATATATATATATATATATATATATATATATATATATATATATATATATATATAACTCGACGATTACATATCAATCCCAAATCAACCAAAAATGCGCCTATAAATTAGCTATTTCTCTAATAAGTAATATTCTCTAACAAAAGTTTACAACTCCATACTTAACACAACTGAGTTATGTACCATTTCGGAAGCCGGTTGGAGAAACTAACATGTCTACTACATTAACCAAATTTAAATCTAATTCATCAGACTTTTATGATTCATATATATCCTCTATTAATGAAATAGAGTACTTGGAGCATCCAATTCTAGTGATGATGTGTCTAATTCATGAAATCAAACAAAGATTGTATATTCATGACATGGATTGGGAATAAAATTAACTACTAATTAAGCACATAATTCAGCATGAAAGCTGGTTATGCACCAACTATTAATCAAATAAAGAAATTAAATTTAGACATAACTTAAAATACATAAGAATGACTCTTATTGGGTTAAACCATATATGGAAAGAGAAATAATTAAAGAAAAGGAATGAGATGCGACATAAACATTGTAAATTGTATTCGTATAAAATTATCAAACACTTATGATAAGTGAAACATAACAACATTTGAGATTCAGCAGTTTGTCGAAAATAAATTTAAAGTTAAACATATGCTTAGTGAAACAGAACAAAGCATACCATAACCTCTATTGCGCCACTTATGCTACTTAGGCTTGCAGCAATCTTCAGTGAGCGGTCAAGTCCTGTTCAAAAATGATATCTAAGATCAACCACACAATAAAATAGAGACAAGAAAGTTATTTACAAATAAATCAAAGAGTTTATGATTGGGAACCAAGGTAAATCACTGCAGTGATGTGTAGAAATATAGAATCTAAATGAATCACACTGATTAGTTGCTCTTATGATTATGAATTAAGTTTTATTTTTTGTTCGTCTTTAATTTTTTTTTATAAATATCAGTGATTATAGGGAGACCTTGTTTTTTATTTCATTATGGATAAAATATTGAAGCCTAAAATTCAATCCTAAACAATCTAGGCAAGGCTATCATATTACTGCAGAAGATTTGAAGTACTATCATGGTTAGATAACAATCTAGTTAGTATAGATCTAGCTACTTGACTGAATAAATTATGCAAAACTTATCACAAGTCAAAGAAAAAAAAGGGTTAAAGACACTTTTCGTCCCTGAAAAGGGTATAATTGTTCACTTTCATCCCTGTATTTTCATTTTGTTCAATACAGTCCCTGTATTTTACATTTTTGGTCAAATACAATCCCTGGTGCCGACGTGGTGCTTATGTGGCAGCCAAGTGGCATACGACTGAAATACAAGGATATATTTTGATTTTTTTATTTAAAAATAGATGTATTTGACTTATGTGGCAGCCACGTGTTGCTGACGTGGCAAAAAATTAAAAAAAAATTAAATTTTATTTAAAATTTAAAATTTAAAATCACAACATTATTAATTTATCAAACTAACTAATTAAATTCATTACCCAAATCCCGCTCCCCAATCCCCAATTTCAAAATCCTAACCCTTCTCTTCTCCCCCTCGTCCACCAACAACAACCAAGCGTCGCCGCCATTCCCGCAAAACCCTAACCCTAGAATCTATGATCCACACTGCCGAGCATGTTCCCGTCGATCAGATCTGTGAACCTCTCCTCTGGATTGGCTGGATTTGACCCAGATCTGATTCCTCTACCGCCGTGGTCTTAGATTTCGGAGACGACGTCCCGACGGTCTCCTCCTCTCGTAGGTCTCCTCAAAGGTGATAATGGAGGATGAGACCTCCTCAAGTGTTTCTAAGGGGCTGTTTGGTTGCCCGTAAGTAGCTGTGAAGTAATTCCTTTTGCAAGAAAACTAGACTTTTGGGCGTTTGGTTACCAGTAAAATGACCATTTACCTATGAATTATTATGTAGATGGGCCCACTTTCCCTGCATTTCAACTCACGACCAAATTGGCCTTGAGTTGAAATGCAGGGAAAGTAAAGCTTGTTGGTGAATACTAACATTCGCCCCCATGTGATGTAAAGCCCACTCGCCCCCACGTGATTGTATATGACAATCATAATCTTCAAGCCAAGGTTGTTGTTGGCTTGAAGATGATGATGACGTGTCTCATTTGGTGGTGACTGGTGAGTGTGGTATTAAATTTAATTAATTCATTTTATTAAAAAATTGTGTGAGTGTGGTATGAATGACCAGTGAAGTGGATTTCAAGATAAATCTAAATTTTTAAATAATATGATTAATGGCTTAAATCATATAAATTATTTAAAGTTGATTTATTAACCTTTTTAAGTTAATTAAAATTTAATTAATATGGAGAATTTTTAAAGATAAATAAAAGTGGAAAATTCAGTCTCAAGCAATAAATAAATCCTCACATTAACTCACTCACAAACTATTCTACTAATATGTTAATCGGGAGTTTACAACTAGATTTCAGTTAATTACAAAAATATATATATATATATATATATATATCAGTAATTAATCAATTTACTGAATGCTACATTCAAGTGACTAAAAATATTTTATATTAAATTTCATATTATTATTCCTATTATAAATTAAATATAAATAAAATAAATTGATTATGAAGGTAACCTCACCACTTATTTCCTAGGGTGATTGTATCACCCAATTTACATCAAACCAAACAATGGAAAATAAAATGCAGCATTTACACTTACAGGCAACCAAACAACCCTAAAGTAAGTCAAAATGCAGTAATTTAAATTAAATGTGATTCCACTTATACTATGAAATGAAATACATGTAACCAAACAACCCCTAAATAGGAAATAATATTAAAGATGAGATTTATCCTCACTGTTGACACTTGAGTAAATGTCACAACAGAAGCAAACCATATCTATGTATCATGCATTGATAAATGTTTTCCTGAATTGTGCATATAACCCTAAATTTTTCTCATAAATTATAAATTAAAACTCAAAAATTATCTGTGTAAAATGACCACAAAACATGATAAGTGTTTAAATGTGCATAATTTCATATCACATTCATAGATACCTTGCATGCTAGTTAATGAAAATTCAACCCACTTGTACTAAATTTGTAAAAGTTTTGATGTACAGGGCATAATGAAGATATTCAAGAGAAAGAAGACTTTTAGAGGTGTTTCAAAAGCCAAAGAATCAAAAATGAGGGATTAGTAGCACCCATGAATGCCCCGAGTAGCATGGAAAAGTACCCCGACATCGACAAGGTCATTTCAGGGATTCCAGAAGAGCATACGGGCGGATATAGAAGGCATACAGTTCCATATGATTATCAACAACAAAGCTCTGGCATTTCCAAAGGGGCATACGGGCAAACCATACACCCGTATGGCCCCTATACGTGTCGAGACACCAAGATGCTAATTTTTCAGAAAGTCATATGGGCAAGGTATACGCCCGTATGGCCCCCCATTTACTCTTTTGTGCAGCAGTTCTAACTTCTCCAGAGAGGTATACGAGCGCACCATACGCTTGTATGGCCCCTATATGCAGGCTTATCTAACATCTCAGGGATTTTATCCATATTTCCAAATGTATCTGATACATCCTTCCAAACTTATCATATTTGATGAAAGCCCTATAAATATGGACGTTTAGGGTTAAGAAGACATCCTTGGCTACCAATCTTGGATGACTTTTAAAAGCAAGACTGGAAGGGAGAGAGCTTTATCGAAGATCCTTGCACTAGAAGCCACGAACAGTGGAGGGAAGATCATCTATGTTTATTTTTATTATTCCCTTCTATTTCTTTGTATTGGATTTGTGTTCCTATTTCATAGGGAACTAAGTTGTTAGGGGTTCGGGCATGATGAACCCTCGAGTTAACTTTTAATCTTTGCTTTAATTTTTAATAGATTAGTTGCTTTAGTTTTGATATCTATGGAGTATGCTTTGTTGAATTGGTTTTCTACATTGTGAAAGCCTTGAATTCCAATATGATCCACAGAGAGAAGAAGTGAGCGTCTCCCCATATATAGATCTGCCTCAACAGAGGGAGTTGTGAATACGCTGAGAGATCGAGTATTAAGGAGAGTAACGCTTTCAAACGTCTTGTTCCCATGACTCATCCAAAATTTAGGTTCCCTAGAACGTTAATGCAATAAGGGAATTAGGTATTAGTCACCTCGAGAGAGGGATTTAATACAGATTAGGAACCCTTGGTCCAAAAACTTGCAACTATTAACATTAAAATCATCGTCAATATCTTTATGAGAACCCGAGGAGGATTCATAACCTGGATACCCCATTTTATGATAGATTTATCGCAAAAGTCAGTCCCGTCGTTAGTGATTTTTAGTGCTTAGATTAGTTTTGGTCTACATAAAATTTCTGTGTGGCTAGATAATAGAATGCTAGCTAGTACTAGTACTTCTTAGTCCCTATGGGTTTGACGTCCTACTCTTTGGAGCACACTTTATTATTTGACATGATCCGTACACTTGCGGAAAGTGAGTATCAAAACAACAAGGAAAACAATGAGGAGAAAAACCCCATCGTGTGTAAGCATACGAGTGTGTGCCCTAAAAATATAAAAACCCCCCATTGAACTCGATCTCTTACTCCCTCCCATCCCAGGAATAATTGAAGAGAGTTATCTCTAGTCACCAACATTGGTATAAAAAAGGTAGGAATGGATAAATAACACATAAGTTGAGGGCTATGTAGATCCTAAGACATATATGAAATGGAATAAAGATGGACCAAGTTACTTATGGATGAAATGTGATGAATTTTGTAACATTATGCTTCATTAGATAATCAATTTAATATATTAGGCAAGAAGCAAATGAAAGGAAGAATCACCTGCTGATTCTTCTCCTTGTGCTTCGCTGGGCATGCGCAGTTCGCGAGTGTGTGTAAGGGAGGATGTGACGGTGAGACTTCGCGCCATCGATGTCTCCCACCGAAATCCTAGAATGGTCGCTAGTCGGCCGAAAGGTAAAGGGGGAGAATAGTCTTCTATCGAGAGACAGTAGGCACGAGGGGAATATATCGAGCAAGGGAAATAAAAAAGTTAGGGATTCAAAATCGGGTTTTTAACTTATGATTCTCAATTCATCAATTATATTATGCAATCCCTTCAAGTCGTGAGCAAAATACATCCGGACTAACAAGTCCTTAATCGATAAGACCAACCGACCAATGTTAACCTCATAATATTAGTGACAAACCGTTGGTAAATGTCATCAAGAATATAAATTCACAACTATTCCCAACGTACTACCGACGACTCGTCGGTAATAAAGACAACAAATTGAATCCAAGCGATATTCATGATGGGTTGTCAGGAAAAAACAACAATCATGACGAAAGAAACCTAGTTGTCTGAAAATTTTGTCGTGAAAGACCCATTTCCAGTAGTAATGGTTTTAGATTATAAAGAAGTATGCCAAGGATTTTAAGTACTTGGTTGTGATGATTAGACAATACAGGTACTTTTTTTTTTGATACATGTGGACAAGCCACTAAAACCACACTCTCTCTCTTCATGAGAGGAATGAGTTACCAACTTTCTTTGTGAAGGATGGTGACAGTACAAGTATTTATGTTTTTTGCATATTAAACAAGAAAGGCTTGAATTTTGGATGTATTCTTTGGAATTTAACAAGTTTGCAAAGTCTATTGTTTGTTGTTTGCTTCGCTTGTAGTTTGAAAAAAATTTAATTTTCTGAATGTAGACTGTAATGTTCTTTATGGGTTGCAGAACTCAACAGGTATGCAAAAAAAAGGAAAAATCTACCATTTTTTTATTTTTCACTAAAATGTCATGACATCATACCATGTCAGCATTCCCCCCTGAACCCTCATTTGAATTTTTCATGCTAATGTGGCAATACCTTTCCACATCAGTATTCCACGTGTCACACCACACAAGTAAATACAGACATCTGTCTCTCCATATCAACAAAATATAACCTCCTATAAAAGAAAAAATTGAAAAAATACCTTGTATTTCATTAGTATGCCACTTGGCGTCTACGTCACCATCAAGTATATATGGACCGTATTGAACATTTTTTGAAATTTGGGATGAAAATGAAGAGGATGAGAAATGGCTTTAACCCATTTATCACTATTTATTAGCAATCATTAAATTCAGTTTAGTTCATAAATACAATATTAATATTAATTTAATTGTATTTATTATCGCAAGTAATAACATTCACTATAAATATCCCAGAAAGTAGAGGGTCATTAACAATTCTCACATAACTCAATGGCCAAAATATTCGATCTCCTTCCCCTTCACATTCTACTTGTTCTCTTCCTTTTAAGGATATCTCCAGCAACCACTACAAATGTAACCTATGAGAAAGGTCTAAGCTTCCAAGTACTTTATAGTGACTCTGTTCGTAACCCAAGCTTGTATGCCAACCTCACCACCTTCCAACGTCTTGAGAGACAAATCCAGTCTTCAGAGTCCTACTTCCAATGGCTAAGAAGATCTAGTTACAACACCACTTGGATCCGTCCTAAAATCTTGCCGCTTAGAGGGACTTTCGTGGTGGCTGTGAGAATTGGAACTCAACTTGGTGCTAAAGCTTTCACCCTCGAGCTGAACACTGGCCATTCACTCACTTGGACGCAATGCATCCCATGCAATCCTTCTTTCCCTCAAACTCAACCTATGTTTAATCCGATCATATCACCCAGCTACCATTTCCTCTCATCTACCAGTCCTCTATGCCAGCCACCATTCGAGAGACAGGATAACAAGTGTTTTTACAACATTCAATACTTTGATCGAACCGGAGTGTCTGGTTTCTTGTCCACTGAGACATTCACCATCCATGCTAGGCCTCCAAGCATGACTGAATCCATTCAAAATTTGGTCTTTGGGTGTACTCATTCGAGCCATATGAACTTCGTTGGAGAACCATCAGGAGTCTTGGGGATGGATAGAAGTCGACTCTCGTTTGCTAGTCAAGTGTCGAGAGCTACACTTGGTCGTTTTTCCTACTGTTTTTTCCCGCCCTCTAGAACCTTTGCCGGCTTCTTGAGGTTTGGAACTGACATTGTGATGCATGGGCAAGTGCAAACAACTCCATTCATAAATGTTCCAAATAGTACACTATATCATCTTGAATTAGATGACATTAGTGTTGATAACCAAAGGCTTCATTTTCCAGCAAGGACGTTTGCAGTTACCTCGATTGACACTAGTACTGTGATCACTCGTCTTATTCGACCAGCCTATACTCTAGTGAGGGAAATCTTTGTGCACTACTTTGATCGTTTGCATCTTGTACCATTCCAAAGACCTGGCTTGCCATTAGATCTATGTTACAACTTACCCCGTGATCGTGACATAGCAAGGTTCTTTCCAAACATGACATGGCACTTGCGTCAGGCTGATCTTTCCATCCGTGGAGAAGAGTTGTTTGCTATTGATCTACAAAACAACAACTTTTGTTTAGGAATGTTGCCGAATGACCACGTGACAATCTTGGGTGTGCTTCAACAACACAATACCAGGTTCACATATGATCTCAACAATAACCAACTTTCATTTTCTCCTGAGGATTGTAGCCAAGATATGTGAAACCTCTGAATGTTTTAGTTTATGGAGAATAATATAAACTTTTAAATTTCCATGCATGCTAGAGGATATTTTATTTTTCAATTATGTTGTGATGTGATTGTTCACTTTTCGTCCCTATGTATTGCGTATTTGGTTCAAATACGGTCCTTGATACTGATGTGGCAACCAAGTAGCATACAAATGAAATACAAAGTTCTTTTTGTTTTTCTCTTTTATAGATGAATGTATTTTGCTGATGTAACATGACAGGTAGCCGTAATTGTTAATGTGGAGTACCACATCAGCAAAATATTTTAAAAATTTTAAATAGAAAATTTAATGTAGGTTGTTGATGTAGAAAATTAAAAAAAAATACAACGTATTTAATTCTTTAATAAAAAACATAATTAACCTCATTATATGTCACGTCCCGGACCCTGTCTGAACCCTGAGAACGTGATAGACCGGCCGCACCCGAGCAAGAACGGTCCCCACTCCAATGCAAGACCTCAGTGAAATAGATACAGATAATAGAAATAAATCTAAATACGGAAGGAGATAATGTTATAATACTAAGTGTGGTAATAAAATAAGGGTTATACATCCCTATCAGATAATACAAGTATTATACAGAGTTCAAAAGTAGTGAATCCTTACTCAACAAGAAATCGAGGTGCATTAACATCAGCTCAAATCCCCAGCTATAACGTCCTGTGGATCTCCTTCTTAGGTCCACTCCTAACTATCGTCAGGATCTGTCGGGGGAAAATCAACATGGGGTGTGAGTTAAAAGAGCTTAGTAAGCACCCATTATGAAAAGATGTGACATCCTGCCAAATATAGTTATGCAGAGTAAAAACGATAACGAAAAGCATACCCAGAATAACCATCGTGAGTAACATCTCGCATAAGCTTTCAAAGGGCGAGTTACAAAATATCAATTGCAATAACAATAAAACAGACTGCCAAGTCAGTAATATCAAGAGAAAATAAGCACGTAAAGCGTCACACATAAGTAGTGACCAAATCAAGCATACAATCATAACATATCAATCAAATCACTCAAGTCATCTCCTCGGCTATAATCTACACGTATAGTACGTAATGTCAATAACAATATCACAGTCGTAGCTGGATCATCGGCCGTAGCCGAAATCAATTGCAATCGAGGCGGACACGAATGTCCAGTAGAGCTACTATCTGTTAACATGTCAACACAACCGGTGCTTACTCCCCCTGGTTGGGTACAATACAATATGCCAAGTAAGGAGATGAAATCATAAATCAAATACAAAACCCGCAGGATGACACATGTGATGCAGGAGAGCCCAAGTCAGACGATACTGAGCTATCTAATTGCACCATACGAGTTTTAGCATATTACGAATTGGCGGACCAACGTAAAGGCCGAAGGTAATCGAGCCAATTCCGTGATTGGGGAACAATTTTGGACACAGTTCGATGTTTTGGCCATAACTTTGGCTACATGCATCAGATTCGCGTGCTCAACAACAATTTGGTAAGCTCGTCTCGATGGGCACGTGGAGTCCATTGAGCTTTCCTCCATCCTCAAATTCCACTATTTTCCCCGTTGTTTCTTCATTTTTCGGTTTTTTTTTCTATTTTTGGTAATACTTCATATGCCAATTTAGGATAGGATTTGAATCCAATTTGATCTCAGGTTTTTAGGAGTCATCTGATTTGTTTAGTTCTTTTAAAATTAGATAAGTTTTTCTATTGAACCAAAATTTGCCTATTTTGGCAAATTTGGATAAGAAGATATATTTCTAGGTTAGTTTTTGAAGCTATTTAAACCCGGCTTATGGGTTGAATTTTGGTCATTGAATATTGAATAATACTTTTCCTTTGAAGTTTCAAATACTTTTTTCTCTGTTTGTCTTCCTTCTTTCTTGTTCTTTTGTCAATCTCCTGGTTGTCACCGCTCACAGGTTAATTACTACCTTGCCTGGCGTCAGTTAGTATCAGAGATCATCTTCTTTCTGTGGCATCGACATCAATGACTGGAGGTCATGGTGACCATGGTGGTCATCGTGGTGGACATGTTCCGACAGGGGAAGGCCAGTCCCGAGACCCAATCGCCTTGGAAACGATGAACGAGGATCTAAAAAGACAAGTCGCGGAGTTGACCCAACGGTTGGCGGCGCGAGATTTGGAGGATCGTGAGGTTTCAAACCACGACTCTGACTCTACCTTCGTCAACCCATATTCCAGGCGTGGGCAGTCTAGAGAGCAACGCACACTAGAGGAGCGTCACAGAGATCTTGACTTTTGGGTGGAGTTGCCCGAATTTACTAGAACACTACATGTTGAAGTCTTCATCAACTGGCTGAATGAAGTAGAGAGGATATTTGAGTGTAAGGAGGTCCCTGATCGTTAGAAGGTGAAGCTAGTTTCCATCAAGGTGAAGAACCGAGCATCTTTGTAATGGGAACAGCTGCGGCATTCACGAGATCAGCAAGGCAAACCGAAGATCGCAAATTAGGACAAGATAAAGAAGAATATGAAGGGGCACTTCCTCCCCTTCAGCTACACCCAAACCTTGTTTCAACGGCTTCATATGTTGAGACATGGTGCAAGATTGATAGATGAGTACATAGGGGACTTCTACCAATTGATCGCGCGAAACGACTTATCCAAGACGGAGGAGCAATTGGTGGCTCAATATCTGGGAGGTCTACTCCAACCATTGCAGGATGTTTTCAGTTTACACACATTGTGGACTGTTTCGGAGGCATACCAGCGCACCCTTACTATTGAAAAACAGTAGAATAGAAGACCACCAATTAGGAGTGATCATAGTAGCCGGCCAGCTCACCTTCAGGAATCCCTCCCGGTCCAACAACCATCATCAAGTAGTTCTAACTCTATTGTTTATTGTTATCGATGTGGTGAGCAGGGGCATAAAGCACCCGAGTGTCGGAAACCTGCTAGTCAAAAAGGTAAGAACCTGGTGATTGAAGAGAACGAGGTATACGAGGTTAAGGAGGCTGGGGAACCAGTTTATGATGATAATGGAGGTGGTGATGATGGGGCTGGTGACGTGCTGATTGGGGATGGCCATGAGACTCTCGTTGTTCACAAGAGTTTGCTGGCACCCAAGGATGATTCAAGGGACGATTGGTTAAGAAACATCATCTTCTACACCACCTGCACAGTGGCCGACAAGGTTTGCAAAGTGATCATCGACAGCGATAGTTGTGAGAATGTGGTGTCTGAAGATGTTGTCCAGAAGTTGCAGTTGAAGACGGAGCATCATCCGAAGCCCTACAATTTATCATGGCTGAGCAAAGGCATAGAGGTAAAAGTAGATCGATAATGTCTCTTATCTTTCTCTATTGGATAGAGGTACTTTGACAATGCATGGTGTGATATCGTGTCAATGGATGCCTGTCACCTACTATTGGGGCGACCATGTCAGTATGATCGGAGTATAGTTCCTGATGGAACGAAGAATACTTATTTCCTCAGCAACAAGGGGAAAAGGATCGTGTTAGCACCCCGCTAGGAAGAAAAGCCTCCTACTCCGGTAACCTATACTAACCTACTTTCTATGTCCAGGCTTTTAAGCGAGATCGAGCAAGGAGATGTAGTCTATGCATTGCTACCTTACATACATAGTTCCATAGACATGGATCGAGATCTGCCAATAGAGGTATAGCAGTTGCTCCGGGGGTTCACGGACTTGACGCCAGAGGAACTTCCCCCGGGACTCCCACCTATGAGGGACATCCAATACCAGATTGATCTTGTTCCAGGATCAAGCTTGCCGAACCGACCGGCATACCGCCTCAGTCCCAAGGAGGCCGAGGAATTGCACCGACAAGTAGAGGAGTTATTAAGGAGCGGCTACATCTGAGGGAGCATGAGTCCTTGTGTAGTTCCAGCTCTGTTGGTGCCAAAGAAGGATGACTCGTGGCGCATGTGCGTAGATAGCGAGCAATCAACAAGATCACCATCAAGTACCGCTATCCTATTCCTCGCTTGGACGACATGTTAGACCAACTATCCGGCTCAAAGGTCTTCTTAAAAATTGACCTGAAGAGCGGATACCACCATATTAGAATACGGCTTGGAGATGAGTGAAAGACGGTGTTCAAGATACAGCATGGACTATACGTGTAAAACCCGTCCTAAAAAAATAAGAATTTTATTTATTATTCTCAGAATTTTATTAAATGGAAATTTAATTATAATAAGCAATGAAATTTCAGAAAATTTAAAAGTATTAATCGAGCCAAATTAATAAAATGTTAATTAATCCAGATTAAATATTGAGAAACGAAAACATACAAAGATTTAAGTCCCGAGAAAGGTGGGTCTGGTCAGACGAAAGACCGACCGGTGATACTACAATACACCCATGGCACTGAAATCATTGACCCAGGATTTCGCAGATCTGGGTCGGGCATGTGGAAGAAAGAATCATGACAGTGGGCCCCGACTGTAATGAATTCATTCACCCGTGAATGAATAGTAGCCATGTAACAATAGTGGTAGATGATAAGATAAGTTAAATGATTGAATTTAAATATTATAAAGAATTATAATATTAAATAAAGAAAAAGAAAAAAAAGAAAAATTATTATTTACTCTTACAAGTAAAGGAAGAGAGAGAGAGAATGAAATGGATTCATTTCTCTCTCTCCCTCTCTCTCGATTTCACTCTCAGCCGGGCCCTCATCTTCCATTTCTCTCTCTCACACTCGTTCGCCGCCGTCTTGCTCGAACTCCGCCGCCGCCGCTGGAGTCTCATGCCGTCGGAGCCCCCGCCTCGCCGGTCCGCCCTCGCGCGCCCACGCCAGGCCGCCCGAGCCCGGCCGTCTGGCTCCTGACCACGCCGGCGACACCGCGCCATGCCGCCTGTGCCGGCAGTCCTGCCGGCCGCCACCAGACGCGGGTGCTCCAGCTCCTTGGCTTCACAGCACAACCACCTACACGCCCATCTCCCTCTTGTGAGTTGGAAGGTAAGGGGAAACCCTATATTGTGTTCTTAAGTTAGGGCATGAGCTAATTGGGGTTGATTGCTTGGAAAATTTGAGGGAAGAGTTCATGATTTTGATAGCATTATTAGGGCTATGAAATGAGGGAGAGTAAGGGGGATTAAAGGGGGTTATTAGCTTGTATGATAATTATGAAATCATGAGTATGTTTAATGGTAATTATGGTGATTGTTTGTATAATTTTCGGGGCCCTATAATTAGGGGAGGTGCCGCCGAATTTTCATGAAAAATTATAGGAGATAATACCCTAATTAAATCCTAGATATCATGTTTTCATGCTTCTAGGTTTTAGAAGAGTGAACCTTTACTAAATATGATTGATTGGGGTTTAAGGTATGATCTTGAACATTGAGATCGACTAGATTTTGAGACTTCGAAAGTTTTATAGCTTTTAATGTGTGGGTGTTCACATGGAAATTCAGAATTGAATCTTGATATGTGACAAAGGTTGACACTACTTAATCTTATGTACATGTATTTATAGAGTGTTGATGACTGTAGGACCTGGTGATATGATTATGGTTCAGGTGTAATTAGAGATGTGTGCATAACATTATGAAAATAACTATTAGAAATATGTGAGAAATCCAGACACATTATGTCAAGAATTAGAAATTTATTGAAGAGAATTGAACTCCAAGTGAAAGAATTTGCTGGAATCACTGTAGCACTACAAGACATTGGATTTAGTTCGTTTAAACGAGCTATGTGGTGTTGGTAATGAACCCCATTTCTGATCACAATGAAAGTGTATATTGGGAAGATATTGTATTGAAAGTTTGGGAGGGAATAGTAAAGATTTTGGGCTTAAATTTGAGGGTTCAATTTCATGATTTAGTTAGTTACTGTAGTTGTAATGAAATTGTGGAATAAGAACTTCAATGTTTTCAAAAAGACTCAGAATTTGATTCGGATCGTCCCGATAGTTCGAGTGTATATTTAAACTAATAAAAATGGTACGGACAGGTGTCTAAGAGCCCGGATCCATCGGTTATAAATTAAAAGCCGACATTTCGGTAAACTCACGATTAGGGTAATTAAATGCATGTAATGCATTCAGATTGTTATGAAATGTTATGTGATAAACATTTACCATATTTAGGACGTGGTGAGGTGGTCAAGGACCTGAGTGGAAGGCTCGGACCTGGGTAGGTCCTAGAAGCGAAAAAAAGTAGGCTCTCGCACCAGGTATAGTGAGTATTTCTAACTCCCTACACTACTTGTGATTTCTTTCTATTCATATATATATTCGAGATGGATTGTTTCCTTGGATATATACTTGTTGTTCAGTATATTCTGTAGGCTCTCGCGCGGGTGCTGTGAGTATTTCTAACTCATAGTATTCTGTTGATTTCTGTTGTTGTTGAGCTAGATGGATGTTGGAGTCCATCTTTTGATACTTGCTCTGTCTGTTGATATGTTATTCTTGTTGCATTTGTATGAGCTTGTATGTACTGATATGATTTGCTTTGAGGGAGTACCCCTTGACATTCTTCTTGTATTGTTGTGAGATGGTCAGGAGGTGGTACTCCATGACATATGGCCAGTGGAGTACCCTCTGGCATTTTAGTTGCACTTGGAATGGTCAAGGGGGGTGGTACTCCATAGCAGTTTATTGATATTCTATTCTTTGCATTGAGTATTCCTTCCTCCTACCTTGCTTTGATTTTTGTACTCTTATTTCCTCAAGAGGTTCCCAATACATATTCGGGATGGGTTTCCTCATATGTATCGGCTTTATATCTCGGGGAGATTGTTGCTTTCCTGTTTTCTTATGCGTATTTGAGTGGAGTTTACTCCTTAGATACGTATTGGCTTCTGATCTCGATGAGATCATTGACCTTATTATATATTCAAGATGTTGTTGCCTTGGATATATATGTATACATGTTGTTAGGTATTCGTACTAGCAATCTCTTACGTACAGGCATGATACATCGGACGAAGGCCCCGGCAAAGGGTGTATAATATCTGGCCACGAGCACTTGGTGCTCTATCGGATGGAGGCCCCGGCAGGGGGTGTATAATATCTGGTCACGAGGCTCAGTCAGAGGGCGATACTATCTGGCCATGTATACATGATTGATATAGCGCTATCCGGCGTAGACCGGAGATGATGTCTGGAGGATATCATATGATACCGGAGGTATCATAGTATCTCATATGCCAAGAGATTGAGTACATCTGAGGATTTATCCACATTCCAGAGACTTGTTATTTGCTTGTGATTTCTTTTCACTCGTTTGTTGTACTTGTTTTATTCTATTCCTTGCTTATGGCTTTCGCCACATTTATTGATTAAATTGCGATCCTACTGGGCCTTTCTTTGGCTCATGCACTTGGTTGCTTGATGTTTTCCCAGGTGACGACACATAGCTAAGAGCGGGACTCTAGAGGGAGCTTCCGCGGGATAGCCTAGTAGTGTTGGGGATATTTTGAGCTGAGGTTTACGGGCCTCCATTCTTTTCTGAGTGAGAGTTGTATTATACAGGACCTGCTAGGGTTTTGTAAAAATCTTATATATATTTTCTTCCCCTGATTAATAATTTAAACTTTGTTTTAATTATCTGCTTGTGTTACTGAGCCTTGCGTGCTTATAGGGGTGACCTTATAAGTATGCTACGTCTGTCACGTGCGCCGAGGCCCGGGACCCGGGTTCGGGGCGTAACAATACGAGTGGATGGTGATGCCTTTTGAGTGTTCCAACGCCCCTAGCACGTTCATGCGATTCATACCCTAGGTTCTACGACCGTTTATAGGCAAGTTTGTGGTGGTCTATTTCGATGACATCCTCATCTATAGTCCGAGTTGGTCCTCACACTTTGACCACCTGAGCGCTGTCTTTAAGATGCTAAGAACGGAGCGCTTGTTCGCCAGCCGAAAGAAGTGTTCCTTCTTCACCACTTTTGTGACCTTCCTTGGCTTTGTCGTTTCTACTGATGGTGTTCATGCAGATCAATCAAAGATAGATGCGATCTTGGAGTGGCCCAGACCGAAGACCTTGCATGATGTTCGAAGCTTCCATGGGCTGGCCTCGTTTTACAGATGATTCATCTAGAACTTTAGCACGCTGATTGCCCCCAGCACAGAGTGTCTCAAAGGGCGTGATTTCCAATGGACAGATGAGGCCGAAACTAGCTTCCACCTGGTCAAACAGAAGATAACTGAAGTACAAGCTCTAGCACTTCCCAACTTCGACAAGGTGTTCGAGGTCAACTGTGCTACATCTGGAATTGGCATTGGAAGTATTCTGAGCTAGTCAGGGTGACCTGTAGCTTTCTTCAGTAAGAAGCTCTTGGGGTCGAAGAAGAACTACTCCACTTATGACTTGGAGTTCTATGCCATAGTTTAGTCGCTGAAGCATTGGCGCCACTACCTCATACAAAAGGAGTTCATCCTGTTCACCGATCATGAGGCCCTAAAGTACATTAATGGCCAACACAAACTGAGCAGGCGGCACGCTAAATGGGTGGCGTATTTGCAGGAGTACACCTTTACCTTGAAGCATCAAGCATGGGCCTCAATTGTATAGCAAATGCTCTGAGCCACCGTAGTTCTCTTCTCACCACAATGAGAGCCAAAGTTGTTGAGTTTGAAGCCTTCACGGATATGTATACAACTGATCCTTCCTTCTGGAGGATACTTCAGGAGGTAACCGATGGGCATCGTCACGATTTTATTTTGCATAACGATTACATGTTTCGTGGCCTGCAGTTGTGCATCCCCGACTATTCATTGAGACAGTAGATCATGAACGAACTCCATAATGAGGTGCACTTTGGTCGTGATAAGATATACGCCCTCATAGCTGCTGACTATTATTGGGTGAAGCTGTCTAGCGACGTGGCTCACTTTGTGGAGCGCTGCTTTTTGTACCAGCTGGCCAAAGGAGTTCTCACTAATATAGGCCTGTACACTCCCTTACCAGTCCCTAAAGCTCCTTGGCTTGACGTCAGCATGGATTTTGTTATGGGCCTTCCTCATACCCAGTGGGCCTCGGATTCTATTCTGGTGATAGTCAATAGATTTTCCAAGATGGCCCACTTTGTATCTTGTCGAAAGACTATGGATGCTACCCACATTGCCCATCTTTACTTTCGAGAGGTTGTCCGCTTGCATGGTGTCCCTCGCTCCATCACATCCGATCGTAACACCAAGCTTGTCAGCCTCTTCTAGAAAAGCTTGTGGGGGAAATTGGGGACACAGTTGAACTTTAGCAGTGCATATCACCCCTAGACGGATGGACAAACTGAAATGGTGAATCGGAGTTTGGGCAACCTACTTAGGTGTTTGGTTGGAACTAAACCGAAGTAGTGGGATCTGGCACTACCTCAAGCCAAATTCGCCTACAATAGATCGAAAAATTGGACTACCGGCTTGAGCCCATTCGAGGTTGTCTATGGGCAGAACCCATCGGGCGTACTTGATCTAGCTCCTATTCCAAGAATTGGGCATGTTCACCCCCGAGCTGACGAGATAGCTGAGCATCTCCTAGTTATTCATGAGCAGGTCAAGTTAGCTATTTAGGAGAGTAATGCCAAGTACAAGGTAAATGCTGACAAACGGCGGCGTCAAGTGCTATTCGATGAGGGTGACTTAGTGTGGGTTGTCCTCACTCGAGATCGCTTCCCTGTGGGTGAGTATAACAAGCTCAAGGAACGGAAGATCGGACCTTGTGAGGTGCTGCAGAAGATCAATGAAAATGCATACCAATTGCGCCTTCCCAGTCATTTGAAAACCTCTGACATCTTCAATGTGAAGCATCTGAGCCCTTACTTTGTGGAGTCGACTGATCCTATTATGAACTCGAGGGCAAGTTCTTTCCAACCCGAGGAGGCTGATGCAGGAGTGCCCGAGTCAGACAATACTGAGCTATATGATTGCACCATACGGGCTTTAGCATATCACAAATTGGTGGATTGACGTAAAGGTCGAAGGTGATCAAGCCAATTCTGTGATTGGGGAACAATTTTGGACATGGTTCGGTGTTTTGGCCATAACTTTGGCTACAGGCATCGGATTTACGCGTTCAACCCTAATTCGGAAAGCTTGTCTCGACGCGCAAGTGGAATACATGAGCAAATCTTGTTGGATCTTTCCTTTATCCTCAAATTCCACTGTTTTCCCCATCGTTTCTTCATTTTTTGGTTTTTTTTTCTATTTTTGGTAATACTTCATATGCCAATTTATGATAGGATTTGAATCCGATTTGATCTTGAATTTTTAAAAGTTATCTAATTTGTTTAGTTCTTTTAAAATTAGATGATTTTTTGTATTGAACCAAAATTTGCCGATTTTGGCAAATTTGGATAAGAAGATAGGTTTCTATGTTAGGTTTTTTTTAAGCTATTTAAACCTGTCTTGTGGGTTGAATTTTGGTCATTGAATATTGAATAATACTTTTCCTTTGAAGTTTCAGAGACTTTCTTCTCTATTTGTCTTCCCCCCTTGCTTGTTCTTTTGTCAATCCTCTAGTTGTCATCGCCCGCAGGTTAATTACTACCCTGCCCGGCGTCAACATGTCAACCCAACTGCCTCACATGCTCACGTATTTCCATGGCTATGGGTCTGCTCTTGGGTGGACATGGTTATGTATAAAATACAAGTCGAATCATAATATCCAGGGAATCGTGATGTGCATAAAATCCAGATACAGTACAAGATATGAGTAAATCATGCATCATATGATCAACAAAATTTCCAAAATCCGAATTTAGCTTTGCATGGTTTATATACCGAAAACAATCCAATTAGAAATGGATAAATAAAATAGATATATAATTTCAAGAAATTATCGCTTTTATTTAAAAGATACTTACAGTGTAGATTTATATTGGAGTAATACTTACCCTATTCCAGAAGTATCTTAATTAAGGTCTAACTCTCCCCGTCACGACTTTTTGCTCTATTAACGAGATCTAATAGATGGAATACAATCTCAATATCTCCACACATACTTATACTGATTATATACCCATAATAAGTCCATATGCATCTTATCATGTGTATTAGCATGTTATACCCTTAATGACACCCTTCTATATGATATATTCGTGTCTAATTAACTTAATCCCCATGTGTGCTTTGAAAAGGGCTAGGTTGAGCATTTTTAAATTTAGTTCCTAAGCTAACTTATACTTGTTTGCTTGTAGGCACTCATGACCAAGGATCCATGGAACCAATATTTAGTAGTGTGCTACAGAGAGCATGTTGTTGTATGTACTCCAAGTAATTAGGCTTATAAACTTGATCTTTGTAAACTCAGCTCATCTGAATTCTCTAATAGCTCTGATCAGTAGGTTCAACAATACAACTTAGGGAAACATGGTAGAAACACAACAACTAGGGGCTCATAAAGGAATGCAACAATATACAATGAAGCTAAACTATGGTTGTTCATTGTGGGTTTAGAGAGTTGGGGTTTGCCTTCCTTAAAGCCCTTAGATACATGTACTTACTAGGTCTTATCACATAATATTCAAATCTTTACATTCTTTGACTCAACTATGCATGATCACAATGGTTGGCCTTCCCATTCCCCGAAGTAAGTCTTCTTGGTTTCAATAGTTACCAAGGATTGAACATGGATTTTAAGACAATGGGCTTACGGACTTGGTGATCTAGATTAACAGAAGAACAATGCTTGAAACTGGCTTGATCAGATGGTTGTTGTTCATGTATTCTAGATACGAAAGAATTCAGTTAATGATAGGAGTGTTGGGGTTGGACCAACCCAACTTGGGTCCCACCTCATATGTGGGTCACATGGGTGAGTAAGTGACTTAAATTTTCATATAAAAGGAAGATGAAAATTTGGTTCCAGGGTTTTAGAGAGACAAAAAGGGAAACAAAGAGAAGAAAAAGGGTAAAGCTTTTGGTGGTCTTTCAATCCTCTTGTTTAAGAGAAGGTGTGACCTAGTTTTAGCTTCCATTGGTGTTCCTTTGGTACTCTTTTCTCTATTCTCTTTTTTATTCCATCATTTATGATGATGCAATGTGTGTGATGCACGCAAAACTATACGTGATACTTCTCCCGCAAGTATACAGGGTCGCTCAAGTAGTAAAGTACCCAAAGGTAAGGTAGTCGAATCCACAAGGACTGGCCGCTAGTACAGTTTATCCTTTATTACCTAGCCTAACTATAAGAAGTGTTGTAAAATCAATCTATTGGAATTATCCTAGCTAAAAGCCAATGCAAACTATTGTTAGATTGGGGGAAATCAGGGATGAAAGGATGGCACCTCGGATCACAATCCCCCTAGGATTTCCTTGCTAATGATCAATACCTTATTACTGGCTACTTGCTAATAATTTCTGGAGGGTGTAATAATACGCTTCTCAGTGAAACACCCGATCTCTAGTGATGCTTATGCACACCCTAACACCCTTGTTTAACTAAAAACCTATCTAGATGAATCCTAGGGCCAATGCTACACTCTAACCGTTCCGAGTCACCACACAAACACTTGTAGTGCTTGGTGCTCTAACCTACTAAGGTGATGGCTCGAGGCTCGCGTAAGGGATAGCCACATAGAGGTACCTAAACAGATGCTAATTCTAGGCTAATGCAATATAACTCCACAATCATCGAGCAGGAACACATCCATGACAATGCTATCAAATGATTTAGGCTCATGCACAAGATAACCAAAGAGAATTGCAAGCACAGACAACCAAGATGCTGCACAACAATTATTTAATAAGCAAAACCAAATAAATATAAGAAATAAGCAACAAGTTCATCATAAGGTTCAGGTGTCCGAGGCATCACAAAAGGTTTAGCCTCTCATTCTATGAACTATCATAACTAAGATACAAGAGGAGGAGGTACAATTAGACATAGAAAACTTCCCTAGATAACACCTTCTCTGCCTTTAATTCTTCTCATCAAACCCCGGCTGTCGCTGCGAAAATCACCCTGAGACTGCTCCGCCAAAAGTTGGTTATTAGGGTTCTATGGACGGTTTTTTATAGATTTTCAAATCAGCGAAGCACAGTCGTGTTGACCTAAACACACCCGTGTTCATATTAAGCATGCCTGTGATCATGGTCTGGCGAAGCGGTTAACGCGTCTTTCAATAAATAGAGAGTTGCACGGAGTTGAACACGCCCGTGCTTCATCAACACCCACATGTTAAGTAGGAGAGCGGTCGTACTCTTCTCTGTATGTGCATTCTTTTGTCCTTTTTGCTCTGAGATGTCCATTTCCTGTTCCTTTTGCTCTTGGGTACCTGTTTACCTGCCAATCATGCAGAAATACCCAAAGTAGCACAAAAATAGAGAATCGATGCTACGAAAGGATACAGGTGCATGTAAGTACAAGGGAAATGTATGTATAATCATGCACTTATCAGTGTGAACTAAGAGTATGTTTCTCTTAATGATGTATGTGATCCTCTAATGTATTAGAGTAGTTGTAGTCCCATTGTAATTTTTATAGTGGAATATTGTAGGACATTTTGTCCTGTGGTTTTTCTCTTCGCCTTGAGGGGTTTTCTACATTTTTGTATGCTCCCATGTATTTAATGAATTGCCTCTACGAGTGGTCTCACTTGTTTTAGGTGAACTTTGCTTGTACAAAGGAAGCAATCGGGATACATTGTGTACCTCGACAAGAAGTAATATTAGAGCCTAGATTGGCGGTGTTCTCTCCTTTTGTGTGAAGTAAGATGGAAAATAGCAATGGGAGGATGATTATCTTGAATGGGAACAATTGGCAAATATGGAAGACAAAGATGGAGGACCTCTTATACTCCAAGGACCTTTATGACCTAATTGAAGGAAAGAAGCCGGAAGACATATCCGATGATGATTGGAACAAAGAGAATCGAAAAGCCGTGGCTTACATTAGACAATGCCTTGATGATGTGGTTTTCCATCATGTGTTTAATAAGACTAGTGCGGAGAGCTTGTGGAAGAAACTAAATGACTTGTATGAGAGGAAGATGGCGGGGAAAAAGGCATTTCTCATGAGGAAGCTTGTGAACTTAAAGTATAGAGAGGTGGCATAATCGGGGAGTATTTGAATGAAATGCAAAGTATTGCGAATCAACTAGCATCAATGGAGATGGTTTTAGATGATGAGTTGCAAGCATTATTGTTGCTAAGTTTTCTTTACCAGAGAGTTGGGAAACTCTTGTTGTCTCTCTTAGCAATTCTTCACCAGATGGAAAGTTGACAATTAGCCAAGTCACAAGTAGCTTTTTCAATGAAGAGGTTAGAAGAAATTCGTCATCGGAGGTCTCAACATCATCCCAAACTTTGGTTTCCGAGGAGAAGCGATGAAGGTCAAAGAGTAGAGGCTTCAATAAAATTGAAAATGGTGGAAGAAGATCCAAGTCTAGGAATCACTTGAAGTGCTTCTATTGTAACAAGGTTGGTTACATGAAGAGGGACTGTAGAAAGTTCAAGAATGAACAAAAGAACAAAGAGCAAAGGGGCCAAGAAGCGCAAGATGCTAATGTGGTTGACAAAGATGATGGTTTGGTGATTGTTTTTGCCAATGAAAATGATTGCTTTAGCACTACTTGTGATGCAAGTTGGGTGATTGATTCCGGAGCTTCATTCCATGCAACTCCTTGTAGGGATTTCTTTACTACATATGAGTCAAAGGAGTTGGGGGTGGTAAATATGGGCAACAATGATACATCCAAGATTGTTTGCAAATGAGATGTGTGCATTGTGACTAGTGTGGCTCACAAGTTGGTTCTCAAAGATGTAAGACACATTCCGGATTTAAGGTTAAATTTGATATCCACCAGTATGCTCAATGATTAAGGGTTTGAATCACACTTTTCTCAATATGTATGGAAGCTTACCATGGGATCTCTTGTTGTGGCAAGAGGTATGAAGACTTGTACTCCTTACAAGACGGAGGCTAACCTAGTTAAAGGTAAAGTGAATGCTACTCTTGAAGATTCCACTATCAATTTATGGCACTGGCAGCTTGTCACATGAGTGAGAAGGGTTGGAAGTCTTGAAGCAAAAAAAAATTTGCTTTCCAAGATCAAAGGTTTATCACTTAGTCCTTGTGATCATTGTTTGATGAGCGAGCAACATCGAGTCTCATTTGGGAGCACTAGTACCCAAAGAACTAATATTCTTGAGCTAGTTCATTTAGATGTTTGTGGGCCAATGGAGGTGAAGTCACTTGGAGGCTCCTCATACTTCGTCACTATCATTGATGATGCTTCTAAGAAGGTTTGGGCTTATGGCATGAAGAATAAAAGTGATGTATTTGATATCTTTAAAAGGTTTCATGCTATGGTTGAAAGGTAAACCGGCCAGCTTCTCAAGTGTCTTAGAAGTGACAATGGTGGAGAGTATTGCTCTTAGGAGTTCAAGGATTATTGTAGCAAGCATGGGATAAGACATGAGAAAACCATCCCTTACACTCCTCAACATAATGGAGTGGCGGAGAGGATGAACAGTACTATATAGGAGAGGATTAGGAGTATGTTGTCTTTGGCAGAGCTACCCAAATGTTATTGGGGTGAGGTTATAAGCACCGCTTGTTACTTGATTAATCAATCTCCCGTTCATGCATTGGATTATGAAACACCGGAGAAGGTGTGGAGTGGTAAAGATGCTTCCTACTCACACTTGAGGGTGTTTGGTTGCAAGGCATTTGTGCATGTACCCAAGGAACAAAGGTCTAAGCTTGATATGCAATCCATTGAATGCGTTTTCTTGGGTTATGATGATGTTGAGTTTGGATACAAACTTTAGGATCCTAAGAACTAAAATCTTATAAGGAGTAGAGATGTTTTCTTTTGAGAAGATCAAACTTTGGAGGATTTTGTGTAGGATGAAGCTCCCAAGCAAACAACCTATAAAGACTTTGAAGAGTTCAAGATGTATCATCTTCGGCTCATGGTAATGAGGTAATCCAAGATGAAGGCCAAGACAATGATGAGATTCCTTCACATGTTGATGAAGATGGAAATCAAAATGCTCATGAGAATATTGAGTATGACAATGGTGATGAACTTGATGATGAAGTCATTGAACATGATGATGCTCAAGATGGGGGAGGCTTCATATGAGGGAGAGCCAATATCCTTAAGGATATCGGGTCGACCTAGAAAACCATCTACAAGGTATCCCTCATCGGAGTATGTTACTATCCCCGAGAATGGAGAACCAGAGAGCTTTAGAGAAGCATAAAATCATATGCAAAGGAGAAGTGGATGAAAGCTATGCAAGAAGAAATAAAACTCTTGTATGAGAATCACACTTATGAGTTGGTGGAACTTCCTAAAGTGAAGGAAGCATTGATGAACAAATGGGTCTACCAGATAAAGTAAAAAGAACATTCCTCTCAACCAAGGTACAAGGCAAGGTTTTTTGTGAAAGGCATTGGGCAAAAGAAAGGCATAGAAACCACAAGTTGCAGCCGGCCGGATACTATCATCTTCATATATATATATATATATATATATATATATATATATATATATATATATATATATATATATATATATATATGGGAATACCTTGAATCCTCTCTTCTTTTTTTCTTCTCTCCCTAGTTTTATCAATGATGAATTAGCCACCCCGTAACAAAGTGCATAACGTCCCACCGAGGATCGCAACCTCCCCGCGGTTTCATGATCATAACCTCACAGCGATAGAGGTGAATAGACCAAGTCACACACCATAGATAGGATCAAACATTTAAAATTTTAAATTCTAATTTTAATTATTATTATTATTTATTTGTTTTGGATTGCCTCGAGATTTGTGTTCTCAGGATACCTCGGGATTTGTATCTTTTTAGATTGCCTCGAGATTTATGTCCTCGGGCAATCTTGGAATTTGTATTATTATTATTATTATTATTATTATTATTATTATTATTATTATATTTTTTTAGATTGCCTTGAGATTTGTGTTCTTAGGCAAGTGTTATGTTTTCTTAGATTGCTCAAGATTTGGGTTCTTCAGCTATCTTGAGATTTGTATTTTTTTAGATTGTCTCAAGATTTGTGTTCTCAGGCTATTTTGGGATTTGTATTCTTTAGCCTACCTCGGGATTTGTATCCTTAACTTGCCTTGGGATTTGTGTCCTTGGCTTGCTTCGATATACGACCTAATATATTAAAATATTTTAATTTCAAGATATTTGAAGAAATATATTTTATTTAAATTTAAAACCATAATTTATGTAAAATATTTCATCATTGGCAAGCCCCCTTCTGACATTGGTGCCTTGTATTTTCAAAGCTTTTATTTATATATATATTGATATAAACATCTCTGTAGGGTGGAGTGGTTTCGGTCAGTTTGGTCTCTCCTAAGCAACTCCAAGTACCTCTGCTTCACAAGTCTTCTCATTATGGCCTATTATATCGCATTTGTAACAAAAAGTAGGTTGTTGTTTGTGAAGTATTACAACAAAAATCTTGGAAAACGAAGATCTTGCTCACACATCTTATTTCATAGGTTGATCCTAAATCAAGCTCTATGCAAACTTGACACATCGTGTTCTATTCATTATCAATGTTTTTTCATCTATTTTAACTACCCTACCAAAGAAGACGCCACAAACTCGATCTCCTCCAGAGTCCAGTACTCCGCTAAAAAGTGGTAGAATTGGACCCCATAAGGTTGCAATTGATAGCTTCTCAAAGGTGGTCTAGAAATGCTCCCATCATCGTAAGAGATGAAGTACCATTCCATTTATGGTTCCTGGGCCTTCAAACAGGAGGGTCTCCACCATACTTTCTGACAAGCAACGAATCAAGAAGAAATTGTTTGGCATATCTACAACAGAAAAGTCTCCAAGTGTACTCCAAGGCTTAGATAGGCTTTCCCTTGCAAGTTTAAGAGGAGGTGCCTTACCAAATACTTTGCCATACATGGCCATGCTCATGGATTATGAGCTTAGGGGAGAACATCATCCTCGAGTGTTAACATGTCTTCCACAGTTGCTTTCAATCTCTCCAGGATTGGACCCAAGGTCAATATACTCCCTATTGAGCTTTAATTCATCGGACTCCTAACCATGTTAGCCCACAATCTCTTACCAACCTCACCAGTGGTCATGCCTCCATCCTTTTGCAAAGAAGACAAGACATACTCTATTAGGATTGAGACAAGGTTTTGGATTCCAGAGGAGCTGTTAGACTGAGTGGGCATTAATGGTCCATTCTTCCTTATCGTCATTACTCCTCGTGCATGTGGGGGGAGAGAGAAGCTTGGAATGCACGTGACCTTGGAACCGGAAATCACCACGGAAGTAAAGAGCACGAGAGAGCATCCCTGATTGAGATCAGTGTTTCTTACTTTTAGTAATTGAAATTTTTTGTTCAAATCTATAGTTTTTAGGTGAATATGTGGGTTTTAACATCTATTTTGGGGGTCATAAATTCACTGTGAATCATGCATTATGATTGTTGTGAATTATGCGGCAAACAAGCAAAGAAATCAAGAAGAAAAAGAAGAACACACAAGATTTACGTGGTTCGGCGATCTGCCTACATCCACAAGAGCGAACGACAAAATTTCACTATATATAAAATTAGGGTTACATCATAGGTATTTATACTAAACCCTAATGTACGGAAATTATAAAATTGTTCATCGGTGTCGTACCGTACCGCGGGGCATTGCCCCCGTACCCCTAATCCTATTCAGCGTTCTCACTTCACTCCATTCGCTCTGGCATCTGCTTGTTTACCATTGTGCTCACAGCAAATATGAGCCATACGTCAACAATGATGTTTGTGTAAATACAATGATTTCAATAAACGTCTGCAACATTAGACCTTGACCCCTGCCTTGTGAATTTGCTAGTTAGTGGTTGAATTTCTTGTTCACATCTTTAGTTTTAGTGGCTAGGTTGTGGTTGTAGTTCCACTATGAAACATGTTTTTCCATATTTCTATAAATGGCAATATTAAAAGCCATAAAGTTAATTAAAATTTATATTTAAAAATATGAAAATTAGTCATTAGGATGACCTATTAAATTTATCACCAAATTTTTAAGATTTTTAAAATTATTTTTAACGATGTTAACCTTATATTAACTTATAATAAAGAACCAAAATTTTTTAAAAGTTAAACAAATTTATGGCCACAGATTTATTATAGATTTATATCTTTTATTTTCTTTAATCATATATATTTTTTAGTTTGAAATAGAGATGTCAATAGGGTCGTGCCCGCAATGGGTCGTGCCGGGTATGACTTGCATAGTAATGGGCCAGATAAACCCTTCAAGCTTTTTCTTATTTATTATTTTTTTTTGAAGTTTTTTTCTTTATTTTAATTTTTTTAAACCCTAAAAAAATCTAAAAATACCTTTATAATGGCAATAATATTGCTATATTTAATTCTTCAGAATTTTTTAGATTTCTTTTGGAAATTTCTAGGAAAGGTTTGGATGTTTGGAAAATTTTTGGATTTTCTGGAATTTTTAGGGCATGTTTGGTTTAGGCGTTTTCCGCGTTTTCATCATTTTCATTTTCCATGAAAACACATTTGGTGTGCCCTTTTTCGTGAAAATGCGAAAAAGAAACAGGGTGTAAAAACGTGAAACCCGAAAACAAAACAAAAAAGTCATTTTCCAAGGATGGAAAAGATGGTGGTATTTTTGTAATAAAACCAAACTCCAAACATGATAAATTTTTTTCAAGATCTCGCTTCTGAAAGGGCACGTTTCTCACTCTTGTCTTCCTCGATCTCTCGATCAGGGATTGATCTCGGGTTCAGCCACTGAAGGCCTAGCCCTTGTGAGCATTCCATCTCTATCTCCATCTTTGGCTATTAAACCTCACTCAGCCTCCCTCTTGTTAGGAATCGTCATGACTTCGAACTCCTTTTCTTCTCTTCTCCCTCGTCAAAGCGCCTCTCTCTCTCTCTCTCTCTCTCTCTCTCTCTCTCTCTCTCTCTCTCTCTCTCTCTCTCTCGCGCGCGCGCGCACACGCACACACACATTGGTCTTCGATTGATGGTTTGTATTTGTGGTCCAAATTCTTAGTCATATCAAAGACCGGATTAGCCCCAGCCATCTTCTCTATCTCTACCTCTTTGTGTTGTTCCCGCCGACCTCTCTTCTCCTACGTTAAGCCATTTAGGGCTTTGAAATGGTAGCTTAGTGATGCAGGAGGCTCGAGTCAAATGTCTGGCGGGTCAATGTAAAGACGGGAAGTTATCGAGTCAATTCCAAGATTGGGTCGGTTTTGGGTGTGGTTCGGTATTTTGGCCATAACTTTGGCTACCGATATCAGAATCGGGCATTCGACCCCAATTCGGAAAGCTTTTTGCTGCGCGCACGACATGGGTATGTCATATTAGAGAGAATTTTAGTTTTTTTCTATTTTTAGAAATATTTAATCTACCAAATTAGGGTTTTCGTCTTTTTCCTATTTTTGGTAATATTTCATATGCCAAATTAGGATAGGATTTGAATCCGATTTGATCTCAGATTTTTAGGAGTTATCTGATTTGTTTAGAGTTTTAAATTTTGATAATTTTAATTTTAAATAATAATTTGTCAATTTTAGCAAATTTAGATTAGATGATAATGTTTCTAGGTTAATCTTTGAGGCTATTTAACCCGGCTTGTGGGTTAGTTTTTTATTATTGAATTCTGAATAAAGTATTTTCCTAAATTTTAGAGTATTTTCTCTGGTTATTTTGGTTCTTCGTTTGTTCTTCCTTGCGGTCCTTGGATCTGGCTAGCCCGCGGGATAATCACTACCCGCCCGGCGTTAGTTGGTACCAGAGCTCATCATTATCTTCATAGGAAGCTTTATCATCGACATCAATGGCTGGTGGTCATGGTCATCGGGTTGGACAGGTTCCGGCTAAAGAAGTCCAGTACCGTGACCTGAGCGTCCTGGAGGCGATGAACAAGGATCTACAAAGGCAAATCGCGGAGTTAACCCAACGCTTGATGATCAAGGATTTGCAGAGGCAAGTCAAAAATCAAGGCGCTGGCAGCGATCAATTTTGATCGTGGTTGTTGTGGGCAGTTTCCGGCTGAGGAAGTCTAACACCATAATCATGGCGATCAGAGGTTTGGCCAACCTATCTACCAACCCATCTACGACTATGATGTGGAGAAGGAGATCTCGCCCGTCTTCAACAATGATGTGGAGGAGGAGATCTCGCCCATCTTCAACGATGATGTGGAGGAGGAGATCTTGCCCATCTACAACGACTACGAGGAGGAAATTGGAGAGCCCGAGGAGGAGATTGGTGAGCCCATCTATGACGATGATGGGACTAGCGTTGTGTTGGTATCTCGATGGGAGGAAAACCCTCATGGCCCGGTAAGCAACACTACAAACCTACTTTCTGTCTCTAGGGTTTTGATTGAGATCAAGCATGGAGATCCAGACCTACCAACAGAGGTGCAGTCGAACTCGGGGTCAAGTTCTTTCCAACCGGAAGTGACTGATGCAGGGGCTCGAGTCAAATGCCGGTGCCGGGTTGGCGAGTCAATGTAAAGACGGGAAGTTATCGAGTCAATTCCAAGATTGGGTCGGTTTTGGGTGTGGTTCGGTATTTTTGGCCATAACTTTGGCTACCAATATCAGAATCGGGCATTCGACCCCAATTCGGAAAGCTCTTTGCGGCGCGCACGACACGGGGATGTCATATTCTAGTTTTTTTTTTTCTATTTTAGAAATATTTAATCCGCCAAATTAGGGTTTTCGGTCTTTTTCCTATTTTTGGTAATATTTCATATGCCAAATTAGGATAGGATTTGAATCCGATTTGATCTCGGATTTTTAGGAGTTATCTGATTTGTTTAGAGTTTTAAATTTAGATAAGTTTAGTTTTAAATAATAATTTGTCAATTTTAGCAAATTTAGATTAGATGATAATGTTTCTAGGTTAATCTTTGAGGCTATTTAACCCGGCTTGTGGGTTAGTTTTTTATTATTGAATTCTGAATAAAGTATTTTCCTGAATTTCAGAGTATTTTCTCTGGTTCTTTTGGTTCTTCGTTTGTTCTTCCTTGCTGTCCTTGGATCCGGCTAGCCCACGGGATAATCGCTACCCCGCCCGGCGTCACTTAGCTTTGGTATGCTTGTGAGGTACTCACTCAGAGAGATTTGGTAGACATGTCACATCAAAAGAGTGACTAGGAGGTTTGGTTCCTATGGTTCTATGGGGAGGACTTTGCTGCCAACAGCCATGAGTAGTGAGGCCTAGCCCTAGATGTTGTTGCTCCACAAGAGTAGGCACCTAATATGGTGAGTGCTTCTGGCATCTTGAAATTTCTTGCTTGTCTCTATGTCTCAATTATTGATTCCTGCATTAATTCCACTTGAAGCATGTTGACGTGTTAGTGATGCTTGTAAAGTACCCAGCTTTTATTTCATAATTGGTCTTTATTTGAAGCATTCTTGTTTCTTTACTTGAGAAATTGGTTTTGTGACAAATGTTATAAGCATTTGATCCTCAAGGAATGCTGGACAATATTAATTCCTATTGCATGTTTCACCCTTCATAATTTTATTAAGAGGGAGCAACGGTTGGACAATATGTTTGTTGCATGGTCTGATGAGTTTATGGATATTTCATCTGCAGAAAATGTTGGTGGAAATGCTGACGGGAATGTTGATTAACCCATACATATTGATTTGGGTTAGGCTGCAGTGATGGTGAGAAAGAGAGAGAGAGAATTACAACTATGATGTTATTAGATGTACGTGACAGATGACAACATAAATTTATGTAAACGAACCTTCTATGAACTTTTTATTTCTGTTATTACAGTTGTTATGTTGGTTTATAATTCTATTGGGTGGTTTATTATATTGTTTTATAATTGTAAAAACTAACTATATATATATTTGGTAAAAACACAACGGTTTTATAACAAACCAAACAACTTTTTCATTTTCTGTTTATACAAACAGTTTGCAATAAATCAAACTGAATAACTTTTCTATTTTCCAGTGAGATTTTTTTTTTTTGAAATTTGTTAGATTTTGTAATTTCTTAAAATTTTTAGATATTTTGGTTTTCTTAAATTTTTTTAAAAAATTTAAAGGGTCGGCCTATGGGCTACTCTGGCACACAAGCCGTGCCTTGTGTTGGACAGACTCCCAAAATTTTGTGGGTCATGCTGACCTGACATGGCAAGGAGCCGTGTAATATTGGCATGGGCATGACTGTGCTCGGCTCGACCCATTTGACATTTATAGTGTAAGCCGGTTTGAAAATCTAGTTTCATCTTGAAATTAAAAAAAAAAAAACTTTTCTTTGAGCAATGTTTGAGAAATCAGTTTCATCTTAATTTTTTTATATAAAAAAATCATGAATCCTTTACTAAAAAAATCTCAGGCTTTAAAACCTGTGACACACTGACACCTGATTAAAAAACAATTTCAGTTTTTAAGTGCTTTTTTTAATAAATATAGATAAATCACTTTTTATCTTTCATTTTAAACTTTTTTATGTTTTTGGTTTTTCTACAAATCACCCAAAAAATATCAACCAATGGAAAGTGCGCCCGGACCATTTCAACGGAACCTTAATCATCGTACTTTATCAACTAAATGACGTACACGTGTCCGTCCAAACTACTTGATCCCCCGTGATCCTGTACTTTCACTTTGGGCCCCCCAAGGCTTGTACTATGCTTCAGTGGGCCCATTCCCTCTGCCAACCTTATCGGATCTATTCTTTCTGCGGGTTCATGCCCGTTAAGGGAGTCTATGGTTTTTCAACGGATCCGTTTTAATTAGAGCTTCTAACAAGTCTATCAAATAGATTTTCTATCAAAAAGAGCTTTCAAACAGAATTTTTTAGGGCTTTGACTAGAGTTGCATACAATGTTTTTTCTTTTTCTTGTTTGATTTTTTAACTCAATTTTTTTAAATTATTCAAATAATCAAAAAAGTCTTCTTTCTTTTTATTGACAATGATATTAAAAAATAAATCAGGTGGGTATTAAAAATAAAGAGTTTTAAATTTTTTAAACATGATCATGATTATTTTTTATTAATAAAAAATATAAAATGATTCTTGCTTCGGTTTGAAATGAAAGATAAATATTTTTTTAATGCTCAATCTACATATAACTTTTTATCTCTTATAGTTTGATTGTTGTAGAGTTTCTAAGAAAATAAAATGGAAATGGAGTCTAATTTATTTATTGGGGTCTCAAATAAAATAAAATTATGTAGAAATTAGATAAATAAAGAACTTTAAATTAATTTTTTAAATTAAAAAATATATTTCTTGAAGAGTTTTTTTTTTTGATAAAATGGATAAACTACATGTGTTTTCGTTAGACATGGAAATTAAGTACATACATAGTTCACATAGTAGACAACTAAGTTACATAAAAGGAGAAATGAATAACGTGTAGTCCTAGGTCCCCTGTCTGTGTTCTTGGCTCTTCAATAGTAGCGGAACCAGAAGCAAAATTAAAAGGGTGTTGACTTCAACTTTAAAAAAATTATAAATATTAAAAAATTTATATTAATTCAAACTTAAGATTACTTATTTATGCTAATTCCTATGTTTAAAAAATAACAAATTTTATTTTCTTTTTAAGTCTTTAGGTACAACTCTAATTCCATCCATGTTTTTATTGGAGGAATGTCCGTAAAAAAACACAGAAATTATAATTACAAAATTATGATATTAAAATTAACTTAAAATAATAAAAGAAATCATTGATATATACTGAAATGTGGTAATAATATTAAATATTTATAACAACAACTTCATGGAAGTAGAAATCCTCATAGAATCATGGAGGTAGAGGCCTTATTGGAGCCGAGCACCCCCTTGCCCTACTCCTGCTCTTCAAGTAAGTTCTCTTATAGGATTGTCATCTTTGAAGATCTCGTGGTCTTTATTAATACGATAAGGGGTCCCCCTTAAGAATTTTAAATTTTTCTTCGTCAGATTTTGAGCCATCTTCAACCTTATTCGCTTGACTATAGGTGCTGTATTAAATCAATAAAACATAAGAAGAAAAAAATCCCAAGTAATTTTTAAGAAAAGGTGTCATTTATATTGAGAACATTATATGTTTTGTTTTTTTGGTTTTTTTCCCCTATACACTAGTTGACAGCAAGAACCACGAAATCCCAACTCCAAACATCTCTTTAAAGAGTTTTTAATGATTACAATGTCCATGTTTCTTGAAAACATCTCTTGAAGAGTTTTTAATGATTGGCCAATAAAACCTTTTTTTAGCTTTTTGAGAACAAATAAATGGAAATGGTGTAAAAGGACACAAACTTAAAGAATTAGAAAGTACACTAAAATAATACTATATATTGACAAATCCATCACAATCAAAGTCACATTAACAATTAAATTAAGTTAGCATTCCCACGTCTTGAAATCAACAACATTGATCAAGTGAAAGCATGAGTCACACCCAAACACAAGAAATTCCAATCTTAGGTTTGGTTGGTTGCCAATAAAACAAATATTTAAGTTTAGAGCATGCTCCAAAATTTTTTTGGTTTTGTCTAAAACAACACAACACACAACACAACCACGGAATTCCTTTTTATATATTTTTATACGCAAACCTTTTTCATCAAGTTATAATAATAATCCTTCCAAATAGCCCATTTTTCTAAATATTAAATAATTTAGAAAATAATATAAGAGATGGTGATGAATCCGAATTAGGATCCGGTAAGGTATCATTATCGGATTCGGATCTTTCTCTCTAGAGTGAAATAATTTAGGTTATAGAGTTCCAGAGGGGCAGGTTAACGGAGACTAATAGATAAAGAAGTCCACCAATGGGGTTTGGTGGCCACGTCATCCCACCAGGCCTTTTTTTAACTTTATTTTGAGTCAATCTACGAAGCATCCGCGAAGTTTCCTGATAAATTGGTTCATTTATTACTGGTCACGCAATCTCTTTTTACTTTTCACCCCCTTAAGAAGCTTTAAATTATATTTTGGTCCCTCATCTTTTTAATTTACAAAGAAAAATTAAAAGTGGTATGTGTTTATCTGAGAGAAAAAAATTTAATTTAATATTTGATTTTCTTTTTTTTCAGTGGAAAATGAAATTCCAATTTTTTACGGGGGGTTAATTAGTAAAGTTCTCTGGAATAAATACGGAAAGAGAACTTTCTTATGAGACTACTCTTCGCTCTCTCGTTGTCACGACCGCGATATTGTTTTCATTCTTTTTACTTCTCTCTGTTTTTTCTCTCTCTCGTGGCCCCGACATCGCCGCCCCGATCGAGGTTTCGGAGCGCCGCACTGCGATCCTCTAGGTAATGGAAACCTAACTCCAATCAAACCCTAGTTTCTCTTTTTTCTATCGATCTCTTGCGTGATCAGTGTTGGATTTTGGTTTTTCTTGGGTTTTTTAGTGTAGATTTCGGTTTGGATGGGGAGAGGAGGGCAGGATGAAGGGCGGAGGAGCTCCGGGGAGGCTCCGGCGTCCGGGTTCCCGGCTTGGGCTAGGAGCGTGGCGGAATGCGAGGAGGAGTTCAAGGTCTCGGTCGGCCATGGCTTGAAACCAGAGGAGGTCGCGCGGCGGCAGGGGATCTATGGGTTGAACGAGCTTGAGAAGCATTCCGGTCCTGCAATCTGGCAGTTGGTGCTGGAACAGTTCAATGATACGCTCGTCCGGATCCTGCTTGTCGCCGCTGTGGTTTCCTTTGTTCTTGCTTGGGTCGATGGGGATGAGGGCGGGGAGATGGGGATCACGGCGTTTGTTGAGCCGCTGGTGATCTTTTTGATACTCATTCTTAATGCTATTGTTGGGGTTTGGCAAGAGAACAATGCGGAGAAGGCTCTGGAAGCGCTAAAAGAGATCCAATCGGAGCACGCGACGGTGATGCGGGACGGGGAGTTGATCCCGAATTTGCCTGCTAAGGAGCTCGTCCCTGGGGATATTGTGGAGCTTAGGGTTGGGGATAAGGTCCCTGCTGATATGAGAGTCGTTCACTTGGTAAGCTCAACGCTGAGGGTTGAGCAAGGGTCTCTCACCGGAGAGAGTGCTGCTGTGAATAAAACTAGCAGGCAGGTTGAATCTGAGGATACTGATATACAGGGAAAAGAGTGCATGGTCTTTGCGGGCACTACTGTTGTGAATGGGAGCTGTGTTTGTTTGGTTACTCAGACTGGCATGAACACTGAAATTGGTAAAATTCATTCACAAATCCATGAGGCCTCTATGAGTGATGATGAAACACCTTTGAAGAAGAAGCTGAATGAGTTTGGTGAGGTCCTTACCATGATAATTGGTGTGATATGTGCTCTGGTTTGGCTCATCAACGTAAAGTACTTCTTTACTTGGGAAGTTGTCGATGGGTGGCCAAGGAATTTCAAGTTTTCATTTGAGAAGTGCACATACTATTTTGAGATTGCTGTGGCTCTGGCAGTTGCAGCGATACCAGAGGGATTGCCTGCAGTGATTACCACTTGCTTGGCACTTGGCACCAGGAAGATGGCCGCAAAGAACGCACTGGTGCGGAAGCTGCCCAGTGTTGAGACTCTGGGCTGTACAACTGTGATCTGTTCTGATAAGACTGGCACATTAACAACAAACCAGATGTCTGCTGTAAGGCTTGTTGCGATGGGGAGCCAGAAAGATCAGGTACGGAGTTTTAAAGTGGATGGGACAACATATGACCCTCATGACGGGATGATACATGACTGGCCATCTGTGGGTATGGATGCCAATCTGCAAATGATTGCAAAGATTGCTGCTGTTTGTAATGATGCTAGCATTGCACACTCCGGGCAGAATCAGTTTATTGCAAGTGGAATGCCCACGGAGGCAGCTTTGAAGGTGAGAATCATTAGATAATATATGCGTTATCATTAGGATCAGTATATTTGTTTGAATGGCTATCCTTCCCTGGTAAATATATCCACTAGATTGATCAAGCTCTTCTGATCAAGCTTTGTTTTAGATTAGAGCAACATGAAACTTTAGAAACCAATTAATCTCCCACCGGAGTTGTTCTTCTCAGTACGTGCCTTTGGGTGCTGATTTATAATAGGAAATGTTTTTTTTTTTCTAATATCAATCATTAACAGGAATTTTATTGTTTCTCTGCATCAATTGTTTCTTTTGGTTTCCTAATTGGTAGGAAATAATGGAAGATGTATCAATAGCTTGTATGCTAAATTTATGCAAGTCTTGTTGTTATTACCTCTGCGATAATTCTGTTCTAGATGTGCAAGTTATCATTATTTTCCATCCAATTATCATTGGCAGGTTCTAGTTGAGAAAATGGGAATTCCTGGTGGATCTGATAAGTCATCGTTGAGTTCCACAGAAATATTGCGTACGAACAAAATCCTTATTTTTGTTTAATTAATTAATGTAAAACTATGTTTAACATAATTCATTTAACTTTTGGTTTATAACCTAAGGCTGCTGCCAATGGTGGAGTGGGGTCGCACATAGAGTCGCAACTTTGGAGTTTGACCGCACTCGGAAATCAATGGGAGTAATTGTGAGATCAAAATCAGGGAGCAATTCCTTACTTGTGAAGGTAATTTTTTTTCTTTTTTTATTTATTTTGGCAGTCACATAGCTGGATCTACTTAGATTCTTTCACTTGCAAGGTACATATAAATGTCTGTAATATGAACTACTGCTGTATCATGTATACTACCATTGTAGATCCAATAGTGTTTATGCTATTTTTCTTTTCATAAAGATGCACTCTTCAGCAAGGTCGATTCCTTTTGTTATCTGATTTGTTCATTAATGTTTTGTACAGATTCAGTAGGTGGGTTCTGTTCTCATGCATTTTTTTTACACTGTTATTTTCCAATAAAAAAGTCTAAAGAAAATCTGCAATCTGCCAGGGAGCTGTTGAAAATTTGTTGGAAAGAAGTGCCTATGTTCAATTGCTTGACGGTAGTGTTGTCCAGTTGGATGATGGTGCAAGAAGTCTTATTTCAAAGGCCCTTAGAGAAATGTCAACCAATGCTTTGCGGTGTTTAGGTTTTGCATATAAAGATAACCTTTCAGACTTTGCAACTTACAATGGTGAAGATCATCCAGCTCATAAACTTTTACTGGATCCCTCAAATTATTCAGATATTGAGAAGGATCTCATTTTTGTTGGCTTGGTTGGGCTGAGGGTGAGTTGGCATTTGCCCTCTTTATTGCCTAGTCACTTTTATGACCTTTTTCTTTCTCCAGCTGCCTGATCTCTTATTGCAGTGGACTTACTAAATAAAACACTATGTAGGATCCTCCACGTGAAGAGGTACACAAGGCTATTGAGGACTGCAGAGCTGCTGGCATCCGGGTCATGGTAATAACAGGGGACAACAAAGAAACAGCAGAAGCAATTTGCCGTGAAATTGGTGTTTTTGGACCTGAAGAAGATATTAAGTCTAAGAGCCTCACTGGAAAAGAATTTATGTCATTGTCAGATAAAAAGATTCTTTTAAGGCAAAGCGGTGGACTTCTGTTCTCAAGGGCTGAACCAAAGCATAAACAAGAGATTGTGAGATTACTCAAAGAAGATGGGGAGGTTGTTGCGATGACTGGTGATGGAGTTAATGATGCTCCTGCCCTGAAATTGGCTGATATTGGTATTGCTATGGGCATTGCTGGAACTGAGGTAATCTTCATCTGCTTTCACATAATTTCTGAGAGATCTCTGGCATAGTTTATTTTAAATATGCTTGGTCAACATAATTTATCTGTCCTTTTACATCAGGGTGGTTCCTAACATCACTCCATAAATTTGTCTGTAGTTATTGGTAGAAGTTTGAAAAGTAACATCAGCAATGACCCAAAGAATGCCTTGCAAAGTTTTGGAACAATATTGTCATTGTTGATTGACTAACTAGTATCTAGTTGGCCAGCCAATGCTCCCTTTGTTGGCAATATTGAGTAGCCTGTTACCACTTCGTTTGTATTGACTTGGGGGATAAATTCTTATTCCTTCTGTACTACTGGTTCTGTTAGTGGTTGTTGAGAATCCAATTCTCATTAGTTTTGGTTTTTCCCCCTTGATGCAGTAGGATAGTTTTATATACCTCTTATGAATTTAATTGAGGATATCATGGGAACACATCTTAAGTTATAAGTATTAAGAAGTTGAAGTTTTGTTATTGTATTTAGAAATTAAAAATCTCACATTGCATGAGAGATTATTGATTTTTCTTATTATGTAATATGAGCAGCATTTGGTTATGCATAATTTGTTTTTGCCTGTATCTTAATCTTATTTTCTTTTTGGAAGATATCTTGGATCTTATTTCTTATTTCTGTTACAGTGGATGACCAGTCTTAATAATTAGCAAACTTTGCCTTGATACCATCTCATCAATTCGGCTTATTACCCAGTTTATCAAACATCCGCTAATTTGTTAGCCACTTCCCACAGGTTGCCAAGGAAGCATCTGACATGGTGCTAGCTGATGATAATTTCAGTACCATTGTTGCAGCAGTTGGCGAAGGGAGATCTATCTACAACAACATGAAGGCTTTTATAAGGTTGCTCATAAACTTAGGCTTTGTTTCATTTTTCCTGTCTTTGCCATCAATTTTTTTAACGATAAGACTGGTTTCCTAAGTGTTATTTGGTTGAGTGCTTCTATTACAGAATCCTTATTTTTGCAAGTTCTTCTGCGTAAGCCTTCCTATTGGTGTAGAGTCTATGTGCCTCATATTGTCTCTTCAATTATGCTTTTTTTTTTTTTATTATTCTTAACATTAGCATATGGTCAACAATTCCCATACAAAAAAATTTTAGGTGCTAGAAAGGTAGAAGACTGCTATTGCTTGAAATTTTACTTTCAAGTTGTATTAGAAATAATAGAAGAATGTTTATATGTAGTGAAAACAATAGACAATGCCTTGCTTATCCATATTGTTCTCAGTTATCATTTACCAGATCAGTTAGTTTTCATTGACGGTAAAAAGCAGGCTGCTAGTGGTTTCTGTCTTCATTTAACCCATATGAGGGCTTTTTGAGTTTTCTGGAAGGATAATCTGGTGATCTCATGTGCATGGATGCACAAAAAATTGTGAAACTCTTCTTGTCAGGTGAACACTTGGAAAGATTGGGTACCCACATAGATTAAATATAAAGTAGAGTTTTGAGATTTCTATTAGTTTACTTCTAATTCCTTATAATACTTTATTGTGAGTGTATGATATGTGATGGGGCTTGAACCTTCTTTTCGAAGGAAAAAACCAATAGAGGTTGGTGCACAACCTCCCTGTTAGGCCTCCGCACATTTGCCTTTACTAATTATTTCATCTGCTGGTAGCTTCTGTCCTGATTATTTTTTTTTCCCTTTCTGTCATTTACAGATATATGATCTCTTCAAATATGGGTGAAGTTGCCTCTATTTTTCTGACAGCTGCTTTAGGTATTCCTGAAGGGCTGATTCCAGTTCAGCTTTTGTGGGTCAATCTTGTCACAGATGGGCCGCCTGCCACAGCTTTGGGATTTAATCCACCAGATAGAGATATCATGAAGAAACCACCAAGAAGAAGCGATGACTCATTGATCAGTGCTTGGATCTTGTTCCGTTATCTGGTATGTGATCCTCTTTTTACTATCTTTTGGGCAAACATTGTTCAAACCTTACTCTAAATTGCCATTGCATTCAATCAAAGATCTGGTTTAGCCATCCTGTGCTGCCAATTTTGGTGCACCTTCTTGAGTTCTGTTCATAAACTCGCCCTTTTCAAGGCAATAATTATTTTGCTGAGACATTTGCTCCTTGAAACTTTCTTTAATTTCACCCTAAATGAATTATGAATGATACCAAGGATGAATGGCCCCTATGGACGGATAACTTTTTTATTGTGTATTTTATGGAGAAAGGATAGAACTGCAAATTCTAGTTAGATGGATAGACTTAACCTGTCTTTTCCTCTCATATGCAGGTCATTGGGCTCTATGTTGGACTTGCTACTGTGGGTATCTTCATCATATGGTACACCCATGGCTCCTTTATGGGAATTGACTTGAGTGGTGATGGGCACACCCTTGTTTCCTACTCTCAGCTCTCCAACTGGGGTCAGTGCTCTTCATGGGACGGCTTCAAGGTCACCCCATTTACCGCTGGATCCCGAGTTTTCAACTTCGACAACAACCCTTGTGATTATTTCCAGACGGGTAAAGTGAAGGCCATGACCCTCTCGCTCTCCGTCTTGGTGGCCATTGAGATGTTCAACTCTCTCAACGCCTTGTCAGAAGATGTGAGTCTCCTGAGCATGCCACCATGGGTCAACCCATGGCTGCTTCTCGCCATGTCCGTCTCATTTGGGCTTCATTTCTTGATTTTATACGTCCCGTTCCTTGCTCAAGTGTTCGGGATCGTGCCTCTCAGTTTCAACGAATGGCTGTTGGTGCTAGCAGTTGCCTTACCAGTGATCCTCATCGATGAAATTCTCAAGTTTGTTGGCCGGTGTACAAGTTCTTCTGGTGCCCAGATGCTTTTGGAGAAGCACAAAAAGGAGTGAAGCCACAGTTTGCAGGTTGGAGCAGTCTCTGGAGAGCTATCTGCTGCAGCTCAGCAAACCGTGCCCTTCTCGGCTTTCAATCTCATACCCATCAGGTGTCAACCTGAGCAGGCGCCAAGGAATTGAACTCTTAAACTAAATCTGAAAAAAAAAAGTAAATTCTTGTTCACTTCCAATTTTAAACTCTTAGCTGAGTTCTGATTCTTATTGGACTCTGGAGAAATAGCAGTTGATCGTTTTAGTTTGTCATTTTTCTAAACCGAAGTTTAAACTATAACTCCAGCACAACAGTGGAGTCTTCTTTGTGTATGTTCTGGTGTAGATTGTTTCAGCTGTGTTTTCAGTAAATATAAACTAATCCCTGATTTTGTTTTATGGGATAAAATTATTTTATTGCTTGATATTCTAAAATTTTTAATTACTTGCAATCTTATCGTTGTATGTGTTAATCGATACATATTTCCCCAAACTTCATATTTGAAAACCTAGGAGATGATATATTTTTGCAGCATATAAAATGTTAATACATACAGATAGATATGCTGTTTATGCCAAACAAAGCACAACCAGTAGTGACCACCAGATGGATGTTCATCCTGCAGGCCAAAAAATCCTAGAACACCAAATGGACATGAAAGCAATTAATTATCATTCTCAGTGCATAAATAACTTAAACAATAATTACATCTCAATGTTCTCCAGATAAGCAGGGGGAAAAAGAACAATTCAATAGTACAAAAATCTAAGTCCTAGCAAAGAGCAAAACAAGCCAAGAAGCAATTCATAGTTTCATATACCACAATACTACTCTCAAAGAATCTCAACACCAGCATTGTTCTACCTCCCTTCTGATTTGACTAACTGTGAGAAAACTCTGCTCATTGAGACATCAGAGAGATCATTGAGACGAGGATCATGCTCATCCACAGCAACATTCTCAGAATTACTGATGTTTTGAACCTGGGAAGGAAGCTCATCAATCCAGTTGATACTATTCACATCAGTATACCCAGATTCAACCTCTTGAAGCTGCAAAACATACTCCAAGTTCCACAGAACATCCCCCATTGCCGGCCGATCCACACCGCAATCCGCCAGGCATTTCTCAACTGTCTCTCCGAACTTCCTCAGTGAGTCTGGCTTTATGGTACCAGTGATACGGGGATCGACGATCCGATCCAATTCTCCTCTTCTCTGAAACTTGATGGCCCATTCTGCCAGGTTCACCATTTCCCTTGGCAATGTAGGGTCTATAACTGGCCTTGCACATAGCACTTCCAGAAGTACAACTCCAAAGGAATAAACATCTGATTTCTCTGTCAGCTGCTGCCGGCGGAAGTATTCAGGATCAAGGTAACCGAAACTCCCCTTTACTGCTGTGCTAACATGTGTTTGATCCAATTCAGGACCAGTCTTTGAGAGGCCAAAGTCTGCCACTTTTGCCATGAGGTTCTCATCAAGCAGAATGTTTGCAGACTTAACATCTCTGTGGATGATCGCCTTTGCCTGGCCAGTGTGGAGGTAATGTAGTCCTCTTGCCGATCCAATGCAAATCTCCAACCTCTGTTTCCAACTAAGATTAGGAAGATCAGAACCATAGAGATGGTTTTTGAGAGTTCCTTCCTCCATGTACTCATACACAAGAATCATCTCATTCCTCTCATCACAATACCCAATAAGCGAAACGAGATGCCGGTGCCGCAGCCTAGACAACAACTCGATCTCCGTCCGGAACTCATTGAGGCCTTGCTGAGACTTAGGATTGCCTCTCTTCACCGCAACTTTGGTTTCATCTCTTAAAACACCTTTGTACACCTTCCCAAATCCTCCGACTCCAATCACCCAACCTTCATCAAAGTTGTTTGTGGCTTCTTGGAGCACAGCAAAGGAGAACTGATATCCGATCACATTCCCCAATGTAGCTGTTGTTCCATTAGAAAATCTACTCCCCATGCTCTGTGATACTGTGCCATTAATGGAGAAAGGTAACCAAGCCTTTGTGTTTTGTTTCCTTCCCATTCTTCTCCTCCTCCTAAGCATGGTGCAAATTATACAAACAGCTATAGCCACTCCTGCCAATGCCCCCAGAACAGCCCCTACTATGACACCAACATTAGCCTTGGAACCAGGTGGAGATACAACAGTAGCAGTGCCTGTGCTGTTTATCTTCATGATCTCAAGGCCATTCAGAATCCCATCAGGCAACACATTCTCCAAACTAGAAGGGCCAATGCTAATGTTCAGCTTCCTAGATCCATCAGCCATATCCACAACAAAGTCCATATAGCAAGCAGCAGCCAAGACATTGACAGTAGTGGTAGACAAGTCCAGATCACTGACTGCCATATAGCTACTAATATAAACATCGAAGTAGAGCTCAAACAATGCCTTGCTAACAATGTCACAGAAGTGCATCCTTACAAAGTATGAAGAACCAGGATCCACATCAAACTGCCATGTCACATTGAACCGAGCATCGGAAGTGCGATTCATCGATGAAGCAAGCTCGGTCGCCGTGCTGTAGACAACATCCGGCGCAATCTCCTCTGTCGAATTGCCGTCCAAGTAGTTAATCTTCCCAGAGAATGAAACAAATTGAGCAAGGTTTTTGTCAAGAAGGAAGCTTTGATCAGGCTGCCAAGTTCTCCAGAGTGTATCATTGTCAGGGTTGACAAGAGGGCCACCCATGTTGATCCTGTAAACAGTCTGGAGTGGTTCATCAGAGAGGCCTTCATAGTTCCCTATAGGATTAACAATCCGGGCAGTGTCACCAATTAGATTATCAGGAACTGAAACAACTTCAATGGCGTTGATAAATGCAAGGGAGTTGTTGGATAGAGGGACAAAGGAGAGGATGAGAGTGCTTCTGGTGATGTTCAGCAAGTACTCTCTGAACAATGGAGTGGAGGCACTGCCTGCTGGATAGCTTTGGAGGAGGACTGAGTCTTGAGTGGAGACAGTGAAGTTGGCAGTGGTGAGCTTGAAGTTTGGAGATGAGAAGGGGAAGAAGTAGAGGCGGATGAAGTGGCGACCTTGTTGCTTGATTGAGAAAGAGTAGGATGAGGGATCGGTGAAGATGCGAGCTGTTTGGTAGAGGGATGGAGTGGAGAAGGAGGAGACTGAGCTTGATGAGGTGTTGGCCATGGAGTCTGTCTTGGTTGTAAGAGTCCATGAGATAGAAGTATCAGCCATGAAGGTTCTCCGGCCAACTACAGTGTTGCTCGGAGATCCACAGTCTATCAAGTAGTTGTCTGTGGGGGTGAAAGCATTGCAGACATACAACATACCCATGAACATCATCAGAACATAGATCCCCATTTGAAGCTTCCTTGCAGACATAGATCTAACTTTTTAGAGAAAAGATCCAAACTTTGGAGTCTAGAAACGGATCCAAGGAAAAGAATAAAAAGAAAGAATCATCAAAAGAAGGATTGATCCGCTTGAAACTTGAAATCTGTCTCTAGATCTCAACTCCCAAATGCTGCTATGGTTCTCAAGATATCATCAAGAAAATGAGAAAAGATCCAAACTTTTTTTTATAGAGAAATATAAAAGCAAGAAAGCAGTATCAAAGGAGGGATCTTTCAGGGAAGGAGATGAAAAAGATGAGACCTTGAAACTTGAAAGCTGAAAGCTGCCTCTGAATCTAAAACTCTCCTCCTCCCAAATGCTACAATGGGGTTTGAGAAAACTCTGAAGATGATGCAGATGAAGAAGGCATGCAGCTGAGATATGGAAATCAGTAAAATAATGAAGAAATAAAAACAAAAAAAAAGAGAAGAACAATAAGAAGCCAAGTCAATGGAATGAAACTGCCACCATTAGTGAACCACCCTGTGCTCCATACCAAGGAGGAGGAGGAGGACAGCTGGTCTCTCTTCAAACTATAAAAAATAAAAATAAAAATAATAAAAATCCTTTTTTTTTGTCTTATTTGATTGATTGATTTTTTTTTTTAACTATTAGAGAACGTGGTGCAGCAACGCGGTGGGTTTTTTTCTTCTTTTTTTTTTTTTTGTAGTTCTTGTTCGGTGTGAATCGAAGTTTTGAAGAAGTCTGTGATATTATATTCCATGGATTTATTTTTATTTTTATAATTTTTATTGAAAAATGGAAATTGACTTTAATTTTGTTTGTCTTGTTTTTCAAAAGTCTGGTTATTACTATTTGACTTTCTTAATTTTTATTTATGCATGCAAACAAACAAAAAGATTTATATATTTTTTACTAATTATTTTGCATGAGTGTTGTCATTTGTCAAAATGGGCTGGCATGGCCTAACAATCAATCTTGCACGTCGCATCATATCATCCACTAACCAAAATATATTAACATTCATTTTCCCCAGGTTGCCAAAAAAGAATAAACATCAAAATCAAAAATTTAAAGGGGTTTGGTTTGTTGGATTATATGCTCTTGAAAAATGATTATATAATAGTAAATTTATTTTGGGTTAAAATATCTTTTAAATTACATAATAGTTCCTTGCTAAGTTAAAGTTTTATTTTATTATTATTATTTTTCCTGATAATTGGCAAAACCCCCCACCCCCACTATTTATTTTATCCTTTAGGTCCTTTGGAGTGTAGGGATTTAGTATAAATAGGGTTTTGGGTGGATGATTTTGGTGAGAAACAGTACATGAATAGTGCCAATTTTGATAATTTTTCCTTATTTTTTTGACATCGGTGACAAGCACAATCCCAAATGGATCTTAGTCAAATCAGGTACCCCATCAGGTGATTTGTGCCTTGCACCCTTATCTTGCACAACGGAGATTCAAACTTGAGTCTCCATTCCATGCGTGAAGGGCCTATGATGTTCAGCATAGAGGCCTTTGGCTGCAGTTTTACATTTGATTCAACTCATATTAATATAGATGATAAAATTATAAATTGGACAGAATTTATATAAAATATATTATTTTTTTATTATGTAAATATCTTAAAAATTAAAATAAAAATCTCGGGAAACGGACGGCGGAGATTGATGAAACCAGGCTGGATGATTCCCCGGCGAAAAGAATGGGGCAGGAGGCACTAACCTAACACACGGTAGCGTGTTTCCACGGGGCACCAAAGTTAGTTTTAAGTAATTAATAGTCACGTTAAGTGGTCTGACATACATTTAAATCATTAAACATCTAATCTATCATCATGGATACATCAATGACATCATAGTGACATAGATGTGTATTTCGGTGGATGAAAAGGGTTGGGAATTGGGACCCAAATGAGTGATTTAGTTGGCGTGATGGTGTATGGACTGGCAGGGCAAGTGGGCAACTAAAGCATCATCATGTGACGAGGTTGTAAGATGAGCCATGAGTTGTTGAATGGTTGTAGCCTGGCTGTTAAGTGTTATGTAAAGAATCCAGAGAAAAGGATAATGTGGAAAAAGAGAAATTTGAATTATTAATTAAAAAAAATTGCATGTATATAATATACCCAAAAATATGAAATCCTATATATATATATGAAGTGAATACATTTTTTTTAATATATATTTTTTATTTTCTCTCCATCTCTAGTATCCATATTTTCTGTCTTCTTTTCACTTTTTTCTCTTTCACTTGGGGAAGTAAGAGATTAGTTATTCAATATTTGTTAATAGTTAATATTTAAATTAAATTTATTAAAAATCATTTCTATTTTAGGTTATTCCATTGGTTGGAAAAGGAATAATTTGAGATGAATAAGGTTATACCAGGTTACTTTGTACTCCTTTGCAAATGTTCGTTTTTTAAGCACTATAATGATTCACCAAAGGTGTACTCATCATCTGATTTCTGGCATTGAGTGGTAGATAATTTAAAATGATTCGCCAAAGGTGTATTCGTTAGTTTTGCATTATCCATGTTGAACCTCACCAACACCCTGTCAACATAGTTATATTGATAAAACCATATCTCCGGAAAGCTTGTGCTAAAGAATCTTCATCCCAAGAACCTAAATCCTTCATGTCAAATTCTTTGCTCAACAAAGTCTTCAATTTGTTTACCTTACTCATACTCTTTGCAACAATCAATATAATCATCATTAAGGCTCTTCACACAAACAAAACAATCATACTCACATCTAGGGCTTTCAAACGATCAAGTTGTTCGTGAGCAGCTCGAGATCGGTTCGGTAAAAGCTCAAACTCGGCTCAGAATTTTGAGCTTTCGAGCCGAGCTCGAGCTTCAATTTCGAGCTCGAAATTAATTTCGAGCCAAGCTCGATCGAGCTCAGCTTGAAAGCTCAAAATTTAATATTAATATATTAATATATAATATAAATATTATTAAAAAAAATTAATAAAAGTAATAAAAATTAATAAATATTATAACATATAAATAAAATATTTAATATTTAGTATTGATATATAATATATAATATAAAAAATTAATTTATAAATAAGTTTTTAATTTCAAACTAAATTCGAGATTTTGAAATTAAAATCGAGCCGAGCTCAAGCAAACTTATTCGAGCTAATTTCGAGCTCGAGCTCGAGCTAGGCTATTTCGAGCCGAATTCGAGTTGGACCCAGCCCGATCAAGCTCTGCCCGTTTACAGCCCTACTCACATCTCATGTAGCCGATTTGGATCATGTAGGAGTACTCAAATCACTTGTACCACTACCCCAGAGACGGCTTCAACCCATAAAGTGATTTTTCTCAACTTACAAATCAAGTGTTCCTATCTAGTTTGACTGAACACTTATGGTTGTACCATGTAAATCAGTTCCTCCAAATCGCCATGATGAAAGTTGTCTTTACATCCATCTGATCCAACTGCATATCAAAATGGGCTACCAAACCCAACACTGTCCTAATAAAAGTGTGTCTGCCAATTAAGGAAGGTCTCATCATAGTCAACCCCTTTCTTATGTGAGTACTCCTTTGCTACTAGATGAGCCTTGAAACTTTCTCCCTCTTTTTTTGATATTACTTTTTTCTTCTTATACACCCATTTGCATCCTATCATTCTCTTCCCCTCTAGAAGCTCCACCAACTCTCATGTCTAGTTCTTATGCAGAGACTCCATCTCTTCCATCATAGCTCCTATCCACCCACTCTTCTCTTAGCTGTGTACTGACTCCTGAAAAGTAGTAGGATCTCCGCTATTAGTAATGAGTGCATAACAAACCAAATCTTCAAAACCATACCTGGTGGGTGGCCTGATAATGAGTTTAGGCCTCTCTAACGGTGATGTTGCTGATCTCCTGAGCGAAAACTCCTTGTATTCTGAACATTGTCTTCTCTACCATTAATCCCTAGCTCCATCTGTACCACATGCTCATTGCTGCTGCAATTTTCTAGCACATGTTTCTCTTTTTCATGAGTACACTGTAACATGGCTTTCTAATAAAAATCCACATCACTAATCACCACCTTATTTGTCTTAAGATCCCAGAGCTTGAAGCCTTTTACCCCTTTTTGATACCCCAAAAAAGATACATTGCCTAGACTTTTCATCAAGCCTCAATCTCTCCTCAGTAAAAATATGCACTTAGATTGGACATCCAAACACTCTCAAACCAGATTAGTCTACCACACTACCTGTTCACACCTCCTTCGCTACTTTCTCATCTAGTACTGCCATGGGTGAACTATTAATAAAGAAACATGCCATATTCATTATTTTTGCCCAGCAGTTCTTTGCAAACCCGATAGTCAACCGGAGCATCTATTGTTCTATTTATCCTTTCTGCTACACCGGTCTGTTGTGGTATCTTGCGTACTGTGAAGTGTCTCTTAATCCCATATTGCTTACACAATTCTATGAGCTTTGAATCTATGTACTTAGTATCATTATCAGACTTGAGATATTTGATCCTCCACCCTGTCTAGTTTTCTATCTCAGCTTTTCACAACTTGAACTTGGCAAACTTTTCTGACTTGTGTCGTATGAAGTACATCCAAACCTTTCGTGAGTAGTCATCAATAAAACTCACCAAATACATATGTCCTCCTATTGATGCTACCCTTACTAGCCCCCAAACATCTGTATGGACATAATCAAGAATTCCCTTTGTCTTGTGTGTGGTTGTCTTGAATTGCACCCTATTATGTTTCCCAAGAACACAATACTTGCAAAAATCAAGCTTGCAGGTTTTGACACCCTTCAATAGATTATCTTATAAAGCTCAATCATCCCACGATAATCCATATGACCTAACTTCGTATGCCATAAAATTGTACTACCTGACTCAAACTCTCTAGTTGCAACTCCATCTACAATTGTGGTACCTGCCATTGTATAAATATTTCTTGCTAGTTTTTGCCCCTTCATCACTATTAAGACACCTTTACTCAACTTCATTACTCTAACTGTAGACTTGTAACTAAACCATTACAGTCTAAAGTGGCCAAAGAAATCAGACTCTTCCTTAAATCCGATACATGTCTAACATCATACAACGTTCTAACAACACCATCAAACATTTTAATTTTTATATTCCCTATTCCAAAAACTTTGCATAATGCATCATTCCCCATATTAGAACAAAACCTGAATTTACTAACCTATAGGTGACAAACCAATCTTTATTGGGTGTCATGTATATGAGTATGCTGAATCTAGAATCCAAGAATCTATGAGATGATATGAACCGGATGAAACAAAAAGCATATCCCCATCACCAATTTATTAGTCTTCTTCTTCCACTACATTCGTAGACTTTGATGGATCCTCTTTATTCTCTATATTCCCCTTCTTTTTCTCTGGACAATCTTGTTTTATGTGCCCTTATAATTACCGCACTTATAATACTATATATCCTTCCTCTTCCTTTATTTATATTGGGATTTATTGTTACTCGATCCGCTCCAGAACTTGTTTCTCCCATGTTTCTGGTTACCTCGCACCACAAGCCCTTCACCTTATAAATTCTCATCACTAGCTTTCTTCCTCTAATTAAAACCTAAAAGAGCACTTGGGATCTCCAATACGCGAGTTTCTTTTTCCCACATTAGAGTTATAACCATATTTTTGTACATAGGAGAAGCAGGTAGGGAATTCAATAACATTAATGCCTTGTCTTCGTCTTCAAACTTCACATCAATTTGCTTCAATCCGTAATAATCTGGTTGAACACGTTGATATGTTGGTTCATATTTTTGAGCCCTTTGATATCTTAATACCACATAGTTTCTACTTAAGATAAAGCTTGTTTGTCAACGACTTGGACAAATATTGATTTTCCAATTTTAACTAAACTGCCGCAGGTAATTCCTCATCAATGATGTGATACATCACATCATCAGCCAGATAAAGCCTATAGTTGCCACTGTCTTCGCTTCCAGTTCTTTCCAATCTATATCGGTCATTCTTTCTGACTGTTTACTGTACAATACCTTCACCATGCCCTGTTGCACTAACAAATCCTTGACCCCATAATATGAAAATTCCAGATCCGTCGAACTTGATAATGTCAAACTTCGCAGAAGAAATCCCAGAAATCATGAACTTATCTCTAATGTCAATTGTTGTGAAACATGAGGTAATTATGATGAATAGTAGGAAAAAAACGGGAAAGCAAGAAAAAACACAGTGATTTAATGTGGTTTGGCAATATGCCTATATCCAAGGGAGTGAGGGACAGTTGAATTTCTTTCTATCTCAAGTAGGGTTACATCAAATATATTTATACAAACCCTAACCCTAGTCATACAGAGGTATTAGTAAAATTCTTCAAATATATCTATACCGTACCATGGGGGCATTGTCCCTACACACCCAACCTATTAATGGTCCCTACAAGTTCCGTTCAGTATACTACACTCCCCTTACTCCACTCCGCCTTCACTTCGGCATTAACCTACTTTCTTTGTACACATTTTCCACTCGATATGAGCCACATGATACAACATTATGATTGATATTTTCCTTCAAATTCTAATTATTTTGGTAGAATATCATAATTTAAAATAATATTTGATAAATAAAAGCAAGGGAAATAAATAAATAACCATCAATCCACCGTAACAAATGACAACGCCTTTGGCTATTATTTATCTTTAATGTGAAAACATGGTCAATGTTCATTTTCATCCCCAATTTTGAAAAATGTTCAATATGATCCCTAGGTATTTCCTATTTTGTTCATTTTTGGTCCCTAACGCTAACATGGCAGCCAAGTGGCATACGAATGAAATACAAAGTATTTTTTCTATTTTATTTTTTTTACAGGTGGTCGTATTTCTGATGTGGAGTGATAGGTGGCCATATTTGCTGATGTGGCTCTAACATGCCACGTCAGCAAAAAATTCACTGAAGGATTTAAGGCATGTTGACGTGGTAGTACTTGCTAATGTAGCAAAAAAAAAAGAACGATTTCTAATCTCTATTTTGGCTTTTATTTTGTAATTTCATAAAATATCAAAAATATTTTTTAAAAAATTATAAATTTAGAAGTAGCGCCGCCTCCGCCTCTTGCCATCCATAATCATCACAGCCATTGTCCTCCTTGCTCCAATGCTGCATCGAAGCACCACCATCCAGTCTTTCCCCTTATTGGCACCGTTCTTACAACTTTTCATGGCTTTCAACTTCGTTTTATCGCCTTCGTTACCCATTGGGTCATCATTGATAGATTGACCAAGTCAACTCACTTCATTCCGATCAAGACAACATTTTCTCAGGATCGGCTGGCACGACTGTATATGGATCAGATAGTGAGATTGCACGGAGTAACCATGTCCATTGTATCAGATAGGGACCCGAGATTTACATCACATTTTTGGCGAAGCCTACAGAAGGCTTTGGGAACAAGGTTGACCTTTAGCACGTCTTTCCACCCACATACAGATGGACAATCCGAAAGAATGATACAAATACTCGAGGACTTGCTTCGAGCTTGTATCATGGAACTCTCAAGAAGTCGGGATGAAAATATGGGGCTATTGGAGTTAGCTTATAACAACAGCTACCAAAGCAGTATTGGAATGCCACCTTATGAGTCGTTATATGGCAGAAGATGCAGAATTCAGTTGTGATGGGATAAGAAAGGTGAAAGAAAAATACTTGGCCCAGAGTTAGTCCAAAAGACCTCAGAGAAAGTCAAGCTTATCAGGGAGCGACTGAGAGCAGCACAAGACAAGCAGCAGGGTTGTGCTAATAACCACCACCGTGACTTGGAGTTCGAGGTGGGAGGCTATGTGTTTCTGAAAGAGTCCCCGTGGAAAGGAGTGTTGAGATTCCATAAGTGTGGGAAGCTGAATCCGAGGTATATTGGGTCTTATGAGATTACGGACATAGTGGGTCCCATAGTCTATTGGCTTGCTCTACCAGAGGAGTTGTCGAGGATCCATAATGTGTTTCACGTATCTGTGCTACGGAAATACATCCTAGATCCAAATCACGTCCTGACGGGACCATTCGTAGAGTTGGAAAATGACTTGACATATGTAGAGGGACCTATACGTAACCTTGATAGGAAGTAACAGGTACTAAGGAACAAGGTAATTCTGCTTGTGAAGGTACTGTGGAGTAATCACCAAGTAGAAGAAGCTACTTGGGAAAGAGAAGACAACATGAGGGCACAGTACCCTCATCTGTTTTAGTACCTAATGTACGAAAATTTTGGGGATGAAATTTCATAAGGGTGGGAGAATTATAACGCCCCAGTTTTTCCCCAAAAATTTTTTGGACTTAAATAAAAATTCACCTTCAGCTCGGACGGTTGATTTAAAGGGCTTATTATGAATAATTAGCTAATAGGACTTAAGTGCATATATCCAAATCAAGTATATTAAGGCCAAGGGTGAAATGGGTTTATATTTGGCTTTATACACACCTAACTAATGAAAAGGCCATAATGGGTCGGGCCACAATTCCCTTTTCATCATGGCATGGAATAAATGGTTAAGCTTTAATTAGAAAGGATTAATTTGATTAACCTTAATTAATGATAATTGAGAGTTAAACGATGGAGGAGGGAGTCAAAACTGAGCGCTTTTTCTCTTTCTCGTGTCAACTCGAAGAAATCGGATCTCAGTCGAAGCCCTAGGTTTCTCCCTTGATTCCACAAGCGATCTCGTGAAACTACAAAGAATCCATCCCCATGAACCCATAGTAGAGCTTCCCGTGAATCTACAGTAGCTAGAGAACCTCTATATGAGCATCTTCCCTCTCCTCTATCCCGGAGCTTTACCAAGAGGTTATTTGCTATCAGAGGGACTTGAGGATCTCACAGTCGTTGGGCGCCTAGAGAGAAGCCGTAGAGGAATCGAGGAGCTCACCATCAAGCCACTATGGGATCGAATTGGAGGGCTCCTACCTGGCATTTTCGGCAGAGACAAGAGGATCACTAGCTTCTCAGAAGATCGGGAGAAGAAGAAGCAGCTACGACCCGAGGATTCGCAGCTCTGGGCATTAGAGGAAACACCGGGAGGTTGGTGCCCCATTGGTGTTTAATTCTGGGATTTCCTTAATTAGGTGAATTCGAGCATAATTAGATGAATGTATGATTGTAAATCTCGGAGCCCTTGTGGCTGTTCTATTGTAGAACAGTGGGTTAAAAGGTGTATAAAAAGAATGCCATGTTAAAGAGTACATGTTTGTAAAATGGAGAAATTTAGACATGTTCTGTTGTATGTATAGTTGTAGTCTATAGATGTGCACATATGGTGTTTGACAAAATGCCAGAAAGAATTAGTCATGCTAATAAGTGTTGAAATAGTTGTAGAGATTGGGTTGTAGATTTAATGCCATTTGTATAGAATGCATGTTTGTAAATTTAGAGACTTGGTAATTGAATGAATGTGCTGCTGTTCAGAAACTGGGCATGCCTATCATGTGTTTGAATAAATTCTTTAGTGAGTATTTTAGGAGCCAAAATAAGAATGCAAGTCTTAACATTTAGTTGTTCATGCTATTATCAGTTAGAATCAAAGAGACTATACATGCCTCTAATTTCTGTCTCTAATTCAGATTTATATTTGAAAAGATGCAAGTTCTGATCAACATATGGTTTAGGTTAGTAATGGCACTATTTATATATAAAAATAAAAAAAAATAAAACAAAACAAAATAAAATAAATGTACCCCGTTAGATCCTAATCTTGACTAAATTAGGATTTTAAAATAATCTAGTAAATAAATGGTCATCCCAAGATGGATTAAAGGACATAGATAGCCCGAGAACAAATCTCGAGGCAATTAAAAAAATCAAACCAAATTAGAATTTAAATTCTGATAGTATTGGCTAAATCGAGAAAGAAATAAATCAATTAATCAATCAAGCCAAATCAGAATTTAAGTCAAATTCAAATTCAAATTCAAAAAAAGGAAATAAATCAATCAAAGCCAAATTAAAATTTAAATCAAATTAGAAAATCAAGAAAGAAAGGAATAAGTCAATCAATCAAGCCAAATCAAAATTTAATTCAAATTCAAATTCAAAAAAAAAAAGAAAGGAAATAAATCAATCAAAGCCAAATTAAAATTTAAATCAAATTAGAAAATCAAGAAAGAAAGGAATAAGTCAATCAATCAAGCCAAATTGGAAAGTGAATGGCTGGAAGATAATAGAGGTAATTTAGCTTTAAAAAAAAAGAAAAAAGAAGAAAATTAAAGGGACTGATTATATATAGTCAGAGACAATGGAGGAAAAAAAAGCTAGAGAGAAATCAAAAGAGGAAGAAGAGAAGATGGCAGCCCCAAAGAAGAAAAAGTGAAAGATGAAGCTCCCTCTTCCCATCTCCACGAGATCGTCCAAAGAAAGCCGGCTACAGAAAGAAGAAAAAGAAGAAGGCGTATGAGAAGAACTTCAGGTGTGCGGGTAATCGGGGTCAAATGAGCGGACGTGACCTTGTCTCCGATGGCTGTGCCAAAGGATACAGGCTCGGGTCTGTCTATAGATCGCAATACCGCTCTGTCATCTCCACTGGAGGGGGAGCACCGCCCCAGGCGTGGCGGTGCTGATGCTGCTGTTACCGCTGGAGATGAGGCCCCTATTTCATGTTTTCTATTTCGAGAAGACAAGGAGATGTGAGCAGAAAATAAAAAAAAGAGAGAAATGTAATTAAAAAAAGAAAGAAAGGAGGAGGAAAACAAAATAAGAATATCAGGCCTCTCTCTCTCTCTCTCTCTCTCTCTCTCTCTCTCGTTTTCCTCTTGAGCGTTGCCGATATCGCCAACCACCAATCCTTCGTCGCATATCGCTGCTGCCGAAGAGCAGCACCTCCCTAGGCTTGGCGGTGTTGGTGATCATCTTCACCGCAACCGTGCCGTCGAGCCCTTGCTATTGTTACCAGAGAATAGCACTGCCCTAGGCGTGGTGGTGTTGGTGATCATCGTCACCGCAACAGTGCCGTCGAGCCCCTGTCATCGCTGCCGGAGAACAACACCGCCCCAGGCGTGGCGGTGCTTGTGATCATCCTTACTACAATCGTACCGTCGAACTCCTGCTGTCACCGTTGAAGGAAGTATTCATTCCCTTGCCTTCAAAGAGAAAACTGCTGAAACCCCCTCTTTCAGTTGGGTATGAGACATCAAAGGAAAGTAAATCAAGATGTTGGAAAGATTAGGAAGAAAATGATGAAGATGCTATTGTAGGGGATGAAGCCAGATCTGCATCATGAAAGAGGCAATGTAGAGGAAGGAACGAGGATACAAAAGGATGAAGGCCAGCCAAGAACATTTGATTGGGATGCCCTATTCAAAGGAAAGTTTAAACACATGCATGCTTGAAGATTGTCCAGAAAAGCACCCATAGTGTGGCTGCAAAGAAGATTATGATGTGTGGTTGCAAATAAGATTATGATGAAACCCACTTATCATTTGAATCAAATACAGAAATTATATGATAATGATCCCTATATATCCAAGATTCAGCTGGAGAATACTCTTGTGAAGCAAGTGTTTGCTTTGATGCTGCATTTATTATCAATGCAAGGCTAGGAGATATTATCCCGGCGTACGCTCGACTCCTTGGAGGGGATCTTTAAAAAAATGTGTAGGGAGCTATAACAAAGGGGTTGTTCTTTGCAGTGATAAAATTGGCTCTCTAACTTTGAACAAGCTGACAGTGATCAGAAATCTTATTGAGGTTGTTCACCCAAGGTACCTTATGGAGCTATAAGGAAAGAAAGTTTTCAATAAGGAAATATGTCCAGTAAAGAGCCAGTGTGTACACAACCTAATTGATGAAATGTCCCAAAGAAATATAGAAAGAGCTGCAAGTATAAAAATCAGACAAAAAAGTTGATACTTGCTTATTTGGTATTTCTGGTTGAGTTTAGCAGTGGCTTATGTTTAAATTCAGTATGCCATGAAGTTGATGTTGTTATCTTGTAAATTTCATTGAGAAAATGTTCAAATGTCATGCCCAATATTTTGTTTCATAAAGGACCCTCTAGATGTTTGATTAAATGTCCTAAAGAGGCTCTAAAATGCTCCAATGTCATTTATGTTCAAGCAGATCTGCAGGGAGCTATTAACATGAAGGAAAAATCAGTAAAGGTGCTGAAATCTTCTGTTGAAGAGGTGGAGGAAGTTGTGGCATATAAGAGAAGGCACATGCACATCCTTTCTTTGATAAGCTTTGGGACTTAATGCATAGCTGTCAAATAAGCACCCCTTTTGTTTTCAAAACAAATAATAAAGTGCTTTTGAAGCAATTGTAATACCCATGTAAATGTAGATTGGTGATAAGCCTTTAAATGATATGAGATTGAAGCATGTATATAATCTGTTTGATATAATGCTTTAAAGAATTCTTATTTACATCTACAGGTTGAATGAGTTGAATGGGTATATTGAGGCCGTTTAATTATTGCTATTCATGGATGGAATAAATGATGTTTGTTTTGTTGTTTATGGGCTGCAAAAGCAAGCTGCTGTAAACTTTTGTAAAGTGATAGGGATGAAAGTAGTGGAACACGTGGCATTCATCCAAGCAAGCCACATGTCAAAATAACAAAGCAGAATCCTCAACTATTACCACAGTAGACCGTTCCGAGCATGGACTATTGTTTACCCGACATCGACAGGCATTTAAGTGACTTGCCGATCCGATATGTAGAACCGAGTATATCAAACCGCTATGTAAACTCATCAAGATCTGGAAAGAACTTCACCAAACCAACCTGTCAACCGTAAAAGATAATCGAATCGGATAGCTATTCATATCCGCCCCTAGTCTAAAAGAAGTACGTACCGCAGCATGTACCTCGCCTTCTAGAAGATTTATTAAATTGGAGATGTACCGTATACTTAGTCGGTATCTAGATGCATGCTTAGTCGGATTGGACAAATTCCGCAAACACGCGTGACTAATTAAGGAGGCGTGCTCAAAGACGCAACCTATGCCTATAAAAGGCAAGGATCACAGCTCCATTTGACAATCTGAAATCCAAGCAAATAAGCTCGCTCTCATTTGGAAACAGATCTACTCTCTCTCCTCGCTCCATTCATGAGTTTTTTGTAAGATCTCTTGTACCTTTGATGATTCATAGTGAGATCTTTCTTTCCCATGGTTTTTTCCCCGTCGATTAGGGGTTTTTCCACGTAAATCTGATTTCTCTCTTTTCCTAGCTTGGATTCTCATTCGATTTCTCACTAGGATAGCCACTCAACAAATATAAATCAATTGTTAGGTTGAATTGGGCCCTCAATCCAATTTTAGCTCTAACAATTTGGCAAGAAAAGTTTATTTAGCAACAAAAAGAAAGGAAATCAACATCAAAAGCCGTGTTGGAGCCAAAAGACCATATCGACCTCGATAGACCATACCGGTCTCGTCAGACCATATCGATCCCAACGGATCATATCGGTCCCAACGCCCATACCGGGCTCAACGGACCATACCGGTCTCGTTAGACCATATCAATCCCAACGGATCATATCTGTCCCAACACCCATACCGGGCTCAACGGACCATACTGGTCCCAACGCCCACATCGGGCTGAACGGACTACACCATACCGATCCCAACGCCCACATCGGGCTCAATGAACCATACTGTCCCAATCGCCATACACCGGGCTTTAACTACATACATATCAATTCAACGGACCATACCGGTCCCAACGCCCATACCGGGCTCAACGGACCACACCGGTCCCAAAAAGAAGATGATTTACATCAGCCTTTCATCACTGAAAACCATGCCAAACTACAACGAGGACAAACCATTCCAGATCTTAACGGAAGCAACCGTACCAGTCAACCAATCGCATCAATCAATCGCCTTAAGAGTCATCACACAAGCTCATCACATTGACAAACCTCATCAACTTCATACAAACAAGACCAAGCGCTACATTTCTACTGCAATATGACAACTTATCACTTTGGAAGCGAAAGAAGAAGGAAAGCTCATTCAACACATGAATGCTTAAGTACTTCAAAAGTGAGACAACCAGAAAGAGACATATCGACAGAAAAAAGAGGTTCACTGATTGAAAACATGAAAGTACAATGGAAATATCAGAGTTAAGAAGAGTCAGAAGAAGTAGAAGAATCGAAGTCGGAAACACCATCAGGAGCTTGTGCAGGAGCAGCTATAAGCGTCGACACCTTCTGGCATCTATTGTTTCCCCGGTGAACGGAACTTCAAAGCACATGTCCTCTCAAGAACAAAAACAAGTAGCTCCCTTCCAATTGGTGGTCCTCTGAAGTCCACTTGACCCTGCAGAAAGCGGAATTCCCCAAGCTCCGGTGACATGGATAACATCACTGACCAGAAGTTCCCACTTGGCCCCCGCAATCTAACAAGTCCCTCTTCGAAGAACATCCTTATGTGACCCTGAAAAGCTTTAGGGATCCACAAGTAAAGAGAGTTATCGCCAAGGAAGAACTTATAAAAGGAGGGACAACTGTTGTTACCCATGGCGAAAGAGAAAATGCCTTAAACGGATCATCACCGCCCCTATTTATACTGTGATTTCTACAGAAGCAGTTAATGTACATCCAGAATACCAAGAGACATCAGACGCTTCGTTTCAAGCCAATAAGAAAGTCTTTTGACTTCTTGAAGGGAATGTTTCATTAAAACTGCTTTGAAAACGCTTCAGAATTCAAGGCTCAATAAAACGGAATTACAGCTCCTGTTTCTAAGAGATATTTGAATTGGATTGGAGCGAGAGCGAGGAATCAATCGTTTCACGATACTCACCTATTTACTCGCGGAAGAAGGTCCAAAAACAGATCCGATCCGATGTGGGCATCGAAGCAGTAAACATCATCGACCCAACATAATGCTTTTGTAATTGAAAGACATCGAAAATGTCACCAGACCCGGTATAAGCTATCAGAAACGGATCGATGTCGGGAGAATCATTCTTTAGCAAACATTAAGAGTGAATCGAATGACAAACTCATCCATTCTCAAAAAGGAAAAAGAGATAGAAAAACAGTCAGGATTTTCTCATGAAAGGTACATTTGAAATCAGCTTTACAATTCAGATTAAGTTTTGACATCAGAATAAAGAACTACAAAAAGGATTACAAATTTTCCTTTAGACAAAATCCCAGCTTTTATTTGTCGCATTCCTCCGACTCAAGCCCGTGACGCCGCCTTCGCTCATATTTCTTCAGATTTCTTCGCTCGATCACTCAAAATCTTCTCTTAAACAGCTTTTAATTCTTCGATTTCACTTCGAAGCTGTCTTACTTCGGGCCGATCTAATAAAAGGAAGAAGAAGAGCGGGATAATTAAAGGTGAGTAAACAAAGACTAAAGGAATTTAGCTAACTTTCCCTCCTACGCACACCGGAAGATGTGTTCCATTGATCAGTCCCCGAAGTTTCTTTTCCGCTTGGCTCAACGGGAGTAGCCTTAATAGTTTCCGAAGCCTCTTCCCTGCTCGGAATGACAATAGTAGCTTTAATCAAATAAAGGAAGGATAAGGGAAGAGCCAAACAATCTAAAATATCATAAAGAAGGAAAATTTGAACTCATATATACCAGCTGTGGTGTCATCTTCAATCTCGATAACAGCTGGAAGAGCTTCACTAGGAGGTACACTCTTTCTCTTCACTAATCTGTCCTGGGTCCGGTGTGACAACTTTAGGTATCGGATCCAGACCCGATGTGACTATCTCATGTTCTGAAACTTTTTCCGGATCCGATATGGTTGATAAAGGAATCATTTTATCGAAAGCATCCTTCTCCGATATGGCGGCATAATGAGTTTCCTCCAAACAAGAAATGTTGGGTCCCACCTCTTCAATAGCAGGACCCTCGAGTCGCACTCCTTCAGCAACAAGATTTTTGTTTCCTTCTTCACCTCCTTGACATACCTCAAAATAAAGCTCTACTGCTTCATCATAGGAAGTCCGGTGAAAGTTTACTAAAGGATCCACAGAATGAATGCTGCCCAGAATTGAGTAAACTTCTGATGATACTTTACGGATTTCATCATCAAATAATTCTCTTTTTTCTGCTGCAGCAAGCTTCGCTTCCAACTCCATGGATCTTTTCCAACTCTTATTCAAATCCGATAGCATGGATGACATTTCACCCTTCATACTCTCAGTTGACTGTTGTGCAAGGAGAACGTCACTCCGAGCTTGGGAGAGGAGATTGTCTTTGGCTTTCGATTGTTCAGACAGGAGATTGTTATCTTCCTTTAGTTTACACACTGACTCTTCAGCAGTTTTAAGTTTTGCTCTCAACACTGTCTTCATCTCTCTTTCAGCAGATATCTATCGATCAAGGGCCGATACTCTTTCAGAAAGCCTCTCTTTTTCACCAACGACATAATCTCTCTCACTTTTGCACTGATCCAAATCCAATCTTAAAGCAACAACAGTTTGCTCAGATAAAGAAAGGGAAGCTTGCAAACTCTCATAATCAATTTTCAATGCACCATGTGCCCCCTGTGACTTCCCTAACTCAGTAGTGATAAACTCTTTTTCTTCAGTCAGCTTAGCTATTTCAGCATCCTTAGTGGAAAGACTCTCCAGAAGCTTCCTATTCTCTTCTTCTAATTTGGAGACTTGAGCTTTTATCTCAGGATCGCCATGCTCACAAAATCTTGCGACCCATTCCCCCCATAGGGTAGTATGCAAAAAAAAAAAAAAAAAAAAAAAAGCGGCTTCTTATTTGGGAAAGCAAGATATAAAACTGTAATATCAACAGATGGAGAAAATAGAAATATAATGAAGCAAGGGATAGGCGAAAATGGGTACATGACTCATTTGAACTGAATTGATTAAGATGATTATTGACTTGGTCCTGACGCCAAGAACGAAGAGAATTCCTGACAATTCTCAAATCGATGGCCAAAGCATTATCTCTCTGATGAATAATCCCACGAGACCCAGATCCTTGAACATTTGGACCACCAACGGAGGGATCTACGACTTATGCCACTCCTGAGATCAAAATAAGAGGGATAGAACAACCAATATTTAGCAAGGTCAAACAAAAGTCAAGTAACAAGAATACAACAAGAGACACCAGATCCGTACCTTTCCCACGAATGATACCCGGTCCCGCTTCTGAAGAAATATTTCCTCCCGATCCGGGAGGTTCATCCGATCTGGAAATAGTTGGCATATCGGGAACTTGAATATTAAAGCCCAATTCGATGGGGAGAGAATGGGGAAAGATAATAGACACATCAGGAATTGAAACATCGGAATCCGATGTAACAGGAAGAGAAGAAGAAGGAATGACAGGCCCCACTTGAATAGGACCTATCGAACCTTCAACAATTGCCTCCGATGTGACATACACAGCCGGAATAGAAGCGAAACTGGTTTTCTCCACAGCTTTTATTAATCGTCTCCTCTTAATGACTGGAGCCTTGATTTGAACAGGAGGAGGAAGGCTGGCAATAACAGGAGCCACTACCGTCTCAAAATTAATGGCAACATCAGGTTTGCTCCTCTGGCTAGCACCAAGCCGTTGAGAAGGAACATTATCAGATGGAGTTCTCTCAACTTCTCTACTATCTGAACTAGGAACCTTTCCGCTCGAAGTTTCTTTCCCTTTCCTCTTTGATTTATCCGCCTGAGTAATAGCGCGCATCCTTTCAGCCAGCGTTTTTGGCGTCATATCTTCGTTTGAGAAAGGATCAAACAGCAGATCGAGATCGTTAGATAACATAAATCAGAGAGTTGAAGAAACCCTACCTAGAGCTAAGTACAATCCACATTCTTGAAGTCTCTTATCATACAGGAAAGATTTATCTAAGGGAGTATTCTTGAACTTCTTGAATTTTTCAAACCATTCACTTCCAGTTGATTTTATCTTTTCTTTGGAGCCTGAATGAGTACAAGGAGTTCCCCATTTGGTACTAAAGCCCAACTCTCGCTATTGGAAACAAAGAAGTACTTTTTTTTCCAATCTTTGATCGAATCAGGGACAGAACCGAGAAAAACCATGCCAGCTTTGGCACCGAAATAATACCAATCAGATTGCCTATCTTGGTTAAGATTGAAGAGAAGGCTGAATAAATGAGCAGATGGTTCAACCTCGCAAAGAATTGAAACTACAACGAAACCACAAAGGATTCTCCAAGAGTTTGGAGTCAGTTGAGAAGGATTTGGGTTAAAATGACAGAAAATATCTACAAAAATCTGCAGAAAAGGCAACCTGAGACCAGCCAGTAAAGCATCTTGATAAACAACCAATTCCCCTCCCTGGGAAGGAGAACAAGCATGCTCAGAAGGGGATGGAACCCTATAAGAAATACTGGGAGAAGAAAGATGATAGTTCTTCACCAAGTCATCTATTCTAGCTTCAGAGAGACTATTAACAAAGGAGAAGGAACAGTGTTTTGGATCTCTAGCGAGTTTCGGCATCATGGAAAACCAGCAAAGAAAACCCTAAAACAAGGAAGATCCAAACCCAAGAAGAAGGAAAATGCCTCGTACCTGAGCGAATGAGACCTTTCTGAGAACCAAGAGATCGATGACTTCTTGAAGAAGAGACAAAGCGAATCGGAGAACGAGACAAGGAGATCTCCGCACAAAAAGCGCCGCTCTCAAATAGTTTTGAAATTAAAAAAGTGGGCTCTCCAATGCTATTTAAAGAATTAAGTCGACGGTCGAGATCAATCTGAGAGACTGTGCAAAACCCTCCATCTTACGGTTGGGGACGGATGGAAATTCAAACCGTTCTGTATTCACGACGCGTGGAAAATGAAAAGGCAGCACCATCGTGAATCTTATCTCACTACAGCCCCCAGGAACCGTATCTCGATAATGGGAAATGGCGGAGAATCAATGCCAAACAGTGATCCATTAAAGCTTGAGAAATGATGAAGACGCTTTCGCCCCTGAAAGAAGCAGCTGTACACAAATTCCTAAAAAGGCGTTGTACCTGATTTGACAGATCGGATGAGATCATCGAGCTGGGAATCCGAGAAAACAAGGAAAGGAATGTTGGAATAAATAATTCACAGAAGTACAGTACGGGAAGAAGAAAGATCATTAAATGAAAACACTGAAGCAGATATCGACTCGATAGTCCCGGAACGATCTAATCGCAGTAATGCTTAGCTTCATTAACTCGAACAATGATCAAAGAATGTTTGATCATCCTTCGAATTAATTCGCAAGCATACTTAATGGGGGACTAGTGATAGGGATGAAAGTAGTGGAACACGTGGCATTCATCCAAGCAAGCTACATGTCAAAATAACAAAGCAGAATCCTCAACTATTACCACAGTAGACCGTTCCGATTTGGACTACTTACCCGATCTGATTGACGCGCTATGGAGTGACTTGCCGATAGATCCGATATGTAGAATCGATATATCGAAACCGTTGCGAAACTCATCAGGATAGGAAAAAACTTCACCAAACCAACCCGTGTCAACCAGAAAAGATAACTGAACTGATAGCTATTCATATCGGTCCCTAGCCTTCTAGAAGAAGTACAGCTGCAGACAGCCTGGCCTTCTAGAAGATTTACAACTAGAGACAGCTCAAATACTTAGCTGGCATCTAGATGGCGCTTAGCTGGATTGACAGCTGGCAAACACGTGACTAAATTAAGGAGCGTGCTCAGCACGCAACCTATGCCTATAAAAGGCAAGGATCACAGTTCATTTGGACAATCTGAAATCCAAGCAGCGAAGCTCTGCCTATTTGGAAACAGGATCTACTCTCTCTCTCTCCTGCTTTCCATTTGTGGAGTTTTTTGTAAGATCTCTTGTACCTTTGATGATTTATAGTGAGATCTTTCTTTCCCGTGGTTTTTTCCCCGCCGATTAGGGGTTTTTCCATGTAAATCTGATTTCTCTCTTTTCCTGGCTTGGATTCTCATTCGATTTCTCACTAGGATAGCCACTCAACAAATATAAATTCAATTGTTAGGTTGAAATTGGGTCCTCAATCCAATTTTAGCTCTAACATAAAGCATTCTAATAACTGGCCATGTTATGAAAGTTGATAATATTCACAATATGCTCCTTTGAATTAATGCTTGCTAGTATAAAATTAATAATAATGATAAAGAAAATGAGATGAAGATATAGTTGTCATAAATGTATGGTCAAGGGGTTTGATCTCTTATAACAAGTCAGGAAGATTTAATCCAAAGTTCCCATATTTACTTCATCTGGGGATTCAGAGCTATGATGCAAAATTTTTGAGAATGTATCCACAACTTCCTCCTATGTCCTTGCAAGAAGATCTTGAACAGCTTAAAGTTCTCAAGAATGGGTACAAAATGCTAGCCACTATGGCATGATCGCAACCCATAATAGCAAATGAAATTATCCGTTGATATCTTCAGTGAGTTCATTACTCCAAGCTTCCTTCAATATTGTCACATTTCAATTGTCACTATTCAGCCCATTTTTCAAGATCATCGTTTGTTGTCCATGTACTGTCATTTAGCTTTCCATGGATAAAAAAGCAACCAATTTATATATATATATATATATATATATATATATATATATATATATATATATATATAATAAAAGGAAGTCATGCAAAAGAAAGGGAGATGGGCCCATTTGAAGGGAAAAGCTGGGGGGATGGCCCATTTGAAAGGAAAGCTAAAAAAATATATATCATAAAGATATATATATATATATATATATATATATATATATAGAGAGAGAGAGAGAGAGAGAGAGAGAGAGAGAGAGAGATGGCCCATTTAAAAATAAAAATTTGGTGATTAAAAAAAATGATAAAAGACTGAGGTCATGCAAAATGAAGAGAGTTGGGCCCACTTAAAAAAGAGGGCTGATTTTATTATATGAAATGGGCATTTTATAGGTCAAATATTGCAATCCAAAAGAGAAATTTGAACTCATATACATGTGCATGTGCACGCATCTCGATACGGCGATAGAACATGCATCTTGAAGTGGCTGATGAAATACAAGTCTCAAAATAACACTCATCTCGAAGCAGCAATGGAGCATGTATTTGAGGCGGCCGACACAATTCAAATCTCGAGGCGGCGACATCCGATGAAACACAAAGTCCAAAGTGGCGAAGTATACGTCCCAAGGTGGAAGACGACGTCATTTAAATAAATAAATAAATAATATGTATAAATTTCCTATGATGATATGCATATGTAATAAAAAGTTATTATTTTCCAATAAATAAATTATGTTCATTCATTGCCTTTACTTGTACTTTTGCCGTTAATTGGAGGTTCCCGCAATCTTATTCGGGGTAATTAATAATAGGGGCTTGCTTCTATTAGGAATGGAAAAACCCACGATAACAAAAATAAACGATATTTGTGATTCGATGTATCGCCTGGTGTCTCTTCACAGACACGATGCCAAGCGGGTATTTTCGATCCCACAAATTCCGGCACGCCCGGTAGGGACCATTTCACCTCCCATCTTTAAGGCATAAGTACAAGTAGAGGCATTCTTTTCTATGACTTATGCAAATAAAAAACTAACATTGTTAATTTTCTTGTTGCAGACCAAATAGCATTCAAGAGTTCAACCGCACCTGGAAGCCCAAAGCTCACTATTTTCCTTGGAGAAGGAGTTGAAGTTCAACTTCCTAACTGTATCTTTATCACTGGGGTTGCTGGAGCGGAATTGAGATTCGGCATGATCTCTGAGTCTGTACAGTTTGTGAGGTGATCTTCACCATCGGAGGAGACCTGACAGTCCCACGTCTTCCATCCAAGGGTCGTTGCCCAAATGTGATCGTCCCTGTGACCAATAAGGACATTACTATTGAAGAGCCACCAAGGGTATCTGCTTTCAAGAGGCTATCCCACCCTAGAAGGATAGTTTCTCAAAATGATGAAGACGACGAGCCCACCTTGACTGTTACCGCAAAGGGACGAGAAAGTAGAATATTTCAATCTAATGAGGATACACCTAAGAAGAAGATACACCTAAGAAGAAGATCGAGTGTTTTCTCAAGACTTGCACCTAGGAAGATAAAAGTTCCAAGACAAAAGCTGGACTTTATGTCATTCCAAGGGCACAAACACAACCAGATAGGTTCTTTTAACAACTCATTTGAGCCACTTAAGCTGGTAAAAAAGAACTCAACAACTGTAGAGCGTGGAACTTCTCTTATTTCGAGACATTGTTATTGTATGAGTGTGTTTTGTTTGGTGTTGTATTAAGACTTGGATTTGTTTTCTGATTATGATATTTAGTTAATTGCCTTATTTGAATGCCTTATGCATGTTTTAAAGTTTCAGCTATATAGCCTTAGGCTCAGGATTTACTTCTGACCTGGCCGGTGTGATACTCGTCATGGTTTAGGAGGCGGGTGTTACAGCATCACTGAAGTTAAGTTGGATAGACTTCGTAATTGTTCTAACAATTTTTGGGGTCTAAAAATTTCCTATCATAATATAATAAAATAAGAAGAATTAGTTTATATGAGTCAAACATGACTTTAGCATAAGTAAAAGGAATTGCAAACCAACATACTCATTATAATACAAATATGTTCCTAACCATCATCTTCTTCTTCTTCTTCTCCTCCTCCTCCTCCTCCTCCTCCTCCTCCCTCTCATTTACTTCATCATCTTCTTCTAAGGCATCATCTACTTCTTCAATATCACCATGTACAAGTATTCTTTCATTGTCAAGATCTTCTGAATAGATGGTATTTCTTGGAGTAGACACTTCAACTTCTTTATAAACCCGTTCATTTAAATCAAGTATACTTCTCCATCACTAGTAGGAAGGTGAAATCTACTTCTTGTCTTGGTTTTGAACACAACCCACCAATTCTGGAGGTGTCGACTTGTTGAGGGATAAGGAGTGTAATAAACTTGGTGACACTGCTCGGCTAATACAAATGGTTCATTACTAGCAAGTACTGATCTAAAATTAACTTCCTCAAGCCCATGTCGAGGATTCACATGAACTCCTTTATTTGTATCAAACCAATGGCAATTAAAAAGTACAATATGATTTCTAGTCCCAAAATACTTCAACTAAATTATATCTACCAAGACACCATAAAAGTCTTGATTATAATCATTATAACAATTTCCTTTCACGCATACACCGCAATTCAGTATCGACCGATTACGGTTGTATTCTTTATAATGAAACTTGAAATCATTCACAAAGTAACCTTTACAGCAAATTACCAAACCAGATGGACCATGAGCAAGTTGAGCAATACAACAATCAATTTTTGAAATATGTTCTTGGACCTAGGAGAAATATCGAATTTCAATAATTCCCTACTAGATGAAAAATAATAAAGAAGGACATATAGTTTGATACTTACATATTGCTTTAACCATAATGTAAATGTGGTCTCTCGTGCTTTTTCTAATCCATTATCAGTAACATATGGTTTATTCCTTCTCACCATTTCATCGAATGTCCTAAATCGTATGATATACAAGTTATTTCCAATATTACATAGTTGAACACAGAAATAAATATTACTCACTCAATATACGGAATCATTTCTTCACAATTCAGTAGGACATAAATTTTTGCAACCAAATACTGATTTGTTGTCAGATATCGAGTGTAATTTTTCGGTCCCAGAGGTCGTCCGTCCATGATGTTTGAAAATCGAAAGATGTCCCATGTGATCCACCTCACCTCCATCATTATTATGTGGCACATGAGTAAACCTTGTTTCCACATCCTCTTCGAAACACAAGGCACAAAAGGATGCAATTTCCTCAATAATATATGCTTCACATATAGACCCTTCAACACACGCTAGATTTTTCACTTTCTTTTTTAATTGATGAAGAAACCTAAGAATCATAACCAAGTAAAGTTAATTTAGTAGAGAAGCTATAAACACTTGGACTTGCTAAAAATTGTAATTGTATAAATTTTATACCTTTCGAATACATACATCCAACGATAATGGACCGGTCTACTCATTTTATACCTTTCAAACACATACATCCAACGATAATGGACCGGTCCACTCATTTCAGTCTCATAAGGTAAGTAGATTATTAAATGATCCATTGAATCGAAGAAGCCGGGTGGGAAAACCTTCTCTAATTTGCAAACTATTTCAATGATATTTTCCCCAACAACTCCATATGATCAACAGTTATTTCAGTTGAGCAAAGATCTTGGAAGAAATCGGAAAGCTCAGTAATTGCATCCCAAATTGGAGTGGGCACCAAGTCACACAAACCAACAAGAAGCAATCGTTGCATAAAGACATGGCAATCATGACTTTTCATTGCATAAACTTTGCCTTCTTCCACGTTAAAACATCTCCCTATGTTGGAGGCAAAGCCATCAGGTAGTCTAAGCTGTTTCATCCAAGTGAACACTCTATATTGATCCTCCTTTGTTAAAACATATAAAGCCACAAGCTTGAATGTTTTTCCATTCCTTTTAACCAAATATAAAGATGGTTGTTTGCAATACTCTGCTATATCTAATCAAGCCTTTACATTGTCTTTTGTTTTGCCTTTAACATACATCATGGTGTTGAATATATTATCAAATATATTTTTCTAATTTGCATAACATCCAAATTATGATGAATCAAATTTGTATGCCAATATGTTAACTCCTAAAAAATGCTCTTCTTTGTTTAATGATGAGTTGACCCATAACCACTTGGCTTCTATGCAGGACATTTGGTGCCAAATATCAAATCTGGGCAGCTATCAATTTCTCTCAAAATTTCTTCACCTGACAATCTATCAATAGGAGGATCATGATAAATTCTCCTTCTGAATTTATCGCTTTGCTTTTGAAAAGGATGATCAAGAGGCAAGAATTATCGATGACAATAAAAAAAAACATGGTTTTCTGCCATGTTCTAAATTAAATGACTTCAAATTTGCCATGCAATAAGGACAAAATAATTTTCCATGAGTGCTCCATCCATATAACATACCATATGAGGAAAGACACTAATTGTCCACATTAATGCTACCCGAAGTGAAAAATATTCTTTTCTATAATTATCGAAACTTCGAACACCAAACCCCCACAAAATTAGCAACTCATCTATTAAAGGTTTCAAAAAGACATCTATATTCTGAGATGAATGGACCTGGAATAATTATATTAAGGAATAAATATGGTTACTTCATACACATCCAAGGAGGTAAATTGTATATCATCTCGCACCTTGCTTAAAAGGAGCAAACTCATATGTGCATAGTCCTAATATGATATTCCTTGCTTAATTGGAAAAAGACTCATATATACAATTGAAGTGTCGCCATACTTCTTTACAATACTTTTTAACATTACAAGCCTCTGAAGCCTAGGTATAAGTGGGAAGTATCGCAAAATCTTTAAAGGAATTTTTGAGACCCTTCATTCACTTGAATTACTTGATTTGTATCGATGATGGCCTCTACCAAGCAGTACTCCAACTTTTCAAATTCTTTATTAAACAATATTCAATTGTTCTTACATACATCAATTTTCACATATTCAAGGCCAAATGCTGCCACCTTCTTCTTCATTTGATAATAATTCTCTGACAAATTGTTATTTTCTAGCAGTATACGCTTTATGATAGCCATGAGACGATTGAAACAAGCTTCGCTAATGTTGAATTCAGATTTGCAATTTAACAGCTGTGACACAGCAGATAATGTTGTGTGTTTTATATAACCAGACCACACTAGTTCATCAACATCATTCAACAAAGAAAAAAAATCGTTGATCTTAAACTAGGCTCGTGCTCCATAGAGATTGACTCATCATCTTATTTATATTAGAGTCAAAGTTTGAGTAAAAAGCATCCCTAATAATAGTAGAATTTGGATTTTCTGCCTCCACTTCAAACAATTGCTCAATAACCTCCTATCTACTTCTTAATGATTGCCCAACACCAGACATTATCTCATTATAAAAGCCACTATAGTCTATGTGTTGCCACATATGATCATGTTTAAGAAATGAATATTGCTTTTGACAATTCAAACATGGGCATCTAATTCTATCAGCATCAACAAACCATTACTCTTTCATTGCAAAAAATATGTAATCTTCAACTGCCTCCATATGCTGTTCTGTTATATATCCATTCTTGTTTAAACGAGCACATGCCCAATATCCATCCTTAGCCATTGTATAATCCTAAATGATTTCAAACACCATGAAGCAATGTTTAGACAATTGTTATTTGCTTTAATGTTTGTTGCTCTATTAAAAGTCATAGTGAGTTATTTTCATTAATTATCAAATATCAATCATTTTATCATTTGTTATTAAAACTATAAAATCATGGTGGGTTTTAATACAAAAAATAGTGGTTTATTAAATCTAGGCAAAAAGCCATTTTTGGTCCCTAACCTATAATATATTGTTCATTTTGGTCCCTGTACTATAAAAATGGTCAATACGGTCCCTGAACTATGGGGCTTTTGGCAATTACGGTCCCTGCTGCTGACGTGGCAATCATCTTAAAATATGATCATTTTTTATTGTGACGTGGCAGCCTATGTAGCGGGTCTTTGCTGACGTGGCGCAATGACGTGGCATAAAAAATAATTTTTTGAAATATTAAAACATGTTTACTGGTGACTCATCATGCCAAATGCTGACGTGGCACATAAAAAAAAAATCCGAAAAAAAATCAGAAAAAAATCTGGAATTTTTTTCCTATATATTTTGTACCTTAATCACATTAGCAACATGGAAAATTATTTTTAAAAATAAAAAAATCATAAAAATCAGAAGAAAAAAAATAACAGTGTAAGCAACCTAGAAAAAATCTGGATTTTTTTCACAAAATTAATTACTTTTAAATAAAAATAGATATTTTTATCACAAAATTAGTGATTTTAATCTACAATTAATTTGCTATTTAAGTAATAAATTAAAAAATATAAGTCTTGTGACATTAGTAATTAATAGATTAAATTAATGAGTTGCTACTTAACACCTAATGTGGTATTATTTATTAAAAAAAATTGAAAGTATGGTTACATTATTAATAAACATTATAATGCTGACTTATATAAATTAGGGTTTTTCTTACTTTGCCTGTTTATTAATAATGGATATTTTTATCACTAATTTTGTGATAAAAATATCCATTTTATTTAAAACATAATATTTTTTTAAAAAATTAATTTTGTGAAAAAAAATCCAGATTTTTTTTCAAGTTGCTTACACTGTTAATTTTTTTTTCTTCTAATTTTTATGATTTTTTTATTTTTAAAACCAATTTTTCAGGTTGCTAATGTGATTAATGTACAAAATATATAGGAAAAAAATTCCAGTTTTTTTTCTTATTTTTTCTGATTTTTTTCGGAATTTTTTTTATTTTTATGTGCCACGTCAGCATGCCACGTCAGCATGCTGATGTGGCTGATGAGTCACGAGTAAGTCTGTTTTAATATTTCAAAAAATTATTTTTTCATGCCACGTCATCACGTCACGTCAGCAAAGACCCGCCACGTAGGCTAACATGTCACAATAAAAAAATGATCGTATTTAAAGATGACTGCCACGTCAGCAGCAGGGACCGTAATTGCCAAAAGCCCCATAGTTCAGGGACCGTATTGAACATTTTTATAGTACAAGGACCAAAATGAACAATATACTATAGGTTAGGGACCAAAAATGGCTTTTTGCCTTAAATCTATTGAAGAAGATTAAGTTGGAACTAGCAGGATTATGTGTCTAATTTGAGACAAGATCCAACATGGTTATTAAATCCAACACTATCAAACAAGCCTACAACATAATATGCAGAAGAATTCCAATGAAAAATTGTAGAAAATAACTTTTTTTGGTTGTAAAACATGCAATTGGTGAGAATTCAACAAAAATACAACTCACGCCAAACAAATTTGAGTATTCAAAATTATGATTTCACTATTCGGAAGAAAAGATCGTCAACTCACCCTCCACCGAAGACCCGCCAGCAGCTAGCTTCGTTGAAACGAGGGAAAAATGGGATTTCTTAGAGGAATTATTCCTTCTTTGAATTTTGATTGCACCATGAAAAAGAGGTTGATAGAAACGACTATGATCCAAGATTTTTCATCACCCCTAAGGTGAAGAGGAGAGCTATAGATGGATTTAGAGGCATCATGAAGGGTTGCGCAGAGGTGAGGAGGGAGTAATGGAGCTCGATGGAGTTAGGGTTAGGAATTTTGAGGAAAGAGGGGTATCAGCTTCTTGGCAAAGGATGAAGGGATTGGAGTGAGAGGGTTTCTCATCCGTTGATAAGATGATGAAAAATGGATGAAAGAATCTCGATCGTCCATGACTAATGAATCAACTTAAGACATTAAAAAAAATGATAATGTGAAGATATTACTGGTATAAAATAAACTAAATCTTTTAAGATAATTTTTTTTAAATGAGATATAGAAGCCAAACCAAGATGTGAAAAATTAAAACACGTGCAAGCCTATCAATCATTGTCCAGTCTATGATATCTGAAAAATGAGATACAGAAGCCAAACCAAGATGTGAAAATCAGCAAAGAACCAAAAGTATTAGAGCCATCTCAAATATTTCAAACAAGCTTACATACATAAACTAGATTTGTATAATTAAGCAACAAATATGTGACCAAGGGAACAAATATACAACCATGTTCTCTTCTCATATGCCACAATACATTCAACTATGTTCAGTGCCAAACTTCCAGAACACCAATGAAGCTACCCATTGCCATAAATCTCAAGAAAAATATAATCCAAACACAGAAACAGGAAACCATACAAAAATATAATTCAAGACAACAGTTAGTTCAAAGTACTGAGTCTACAAACAACACAAATTAAAAATAGTAGCATCCATGGTCAGCACACAAGAGTAAACATGCAACAAAAAAAAAGTAAAAATATTCAGATAGTTGACACTAGAGTTGTTCAGATAGTTGTCTCTAGAAGCAAGCAGAGGCAGATCAAGGAATGAAGTCCATCCACTTGTCACTCAGTTGGGAATAGATGCTTCTTGATCCATGCATGCCGCATTTCAACCCTCTTCGCCATGAATCTTCTCCCCTCATGCTCGTGCTCTTCTAGGTAGTCAAACACTATTTCCTTATCCTCATCACAGAACCCCTCTACCTCTATCACCCTCACATACAGTAATTCATACCAATGTGTGGGATTTTTTATTACATCGGCCATGACACCCATCGCCTTAATCAGGTCTGCTATGGCTTCATCATTCTGTGCTTTCACCTTTTTGGCTGAACGCGTCGCTTTATTAACAGAGGAGGATGCAACCTGGCTCGTAGCAACTGGCGGTACGGTATCAGCAATCCCATCGCCATCAGTTTCATCAAGCGCATGTGCCACCACTGTTTCTTGGTTTATGTCTTTATTGCCAGCAACATTACCAAAATCAGAGAACACAGATGTCGTATAGGACCCAGTTGCTTGGTCCTCACCACAGATTATCCTCAAACCTTCATAGTTGTCTATTGGTTTGTTAATGTACGGCTTCGCAACCCGGTGTGCCTGTTAAAAAAAAAAACTTAAGAGAATTGGTTATGTTGTAAATGAAAACTAGGATCACATGAAAAATATAGGAATTGAGTAAACTTACATTGGTATAAACCTTGCACACAACTAGGTTGAGGATAATAATCATTAGCTCATCATTCCATCCCGTGGTTTCTTTATCTCCAAGTACCTTGAATTAAGTGTCTTATAATGATTTTCGATGTTCTCTGCTGTAAAATTAGTCTTGAAATTGTTATTTACAATTGCAACCGCAATTACAAAGGTTGACTTTTTGAAAGTCTTATTACACTTCAGTCCTTTTTTTGCTTGTTCAACCAATAAGGGCATCGAAAAATTATCATAGTCCTCTTTTCAGAGCTTGTTCGGTGTCTCCCATTTTGTACTTGCAGACCTAGCACCTGCCCCAGCATTCTTAATGATCTCTATATCCATTCTCCTACATATTAGGCATCAAACAAATCAAACGAATCAAGTCCCTCGGAAACCCTAATTCCATCTCATGAAATCCCAAATAAAAAAGAAAGGAGAACACCAATACCATATTAAACCAGAAATACATGGATATACCAGTTTAAAAAGGTTCAAATTATAAATTAAACAAGCTCAGGAACTTTCCTCAAAAACTTTGAGATCTTAACACCCAGGTTTAAAATATATACAAACATCATGAATACCAAAAATAAATAGAAGAAAACACATTGGCAAGTAACCAATTAAGACAACAATTGTTGTAAAATATATATGAAACAATATTTAAGAAATCAAGTCCCTTTGAAACCCTAATTCCATCTCACCTAAACCCAAAGAAAAAAAAAGGAGAACACCAACACCATATTTAACCAAAAACACATTGATCTAAAAGTATAGAAAGGTTCAAATCATAAAACAAGACCAGGAACTTTCCATCTCCAATAACTTCAAAAACTTTGAGATCTTAACACCCGGGTTTAAAAACTATACAATTATCATGAATAAAACAAAAACCCTAAAACATCATGAATAAAACAAAACTATACAAACATCATGAATAAAACAAGACAAGGCAACAATTGTTGTAAAATATGAACAAGAACCCTAACACTAAAGAGGAAAAGTAAGAAATTTGAGTTGGAGGTGGCAAACCTCAAAGATCAACCTCAGAGCAACAATCAAATGTTGGAAGAGGGGCTATTTTAGATCTACCCTATTCTCCAACTGTGAGATCGGTTGAGAATCACATTTGAGAAGAAGCCAATGACGAAAGCAAGAAGAAATCAAATCAAATTTCTAAAACCGAAGATAAAAATCAAGAAATTTATCAGATAGAGGCATACCTTCAAGATTGGTAGCGGGGGGATGGATCGCGAAGGAGAACCAAGAAAGCCCTAAGATCTCGGTCGAAGAATAGGGATGGATCGCGAGAGGTCACGGGATGGGGAAGGGGGGTCTCGGGACGATGGATCGCGAGAAGTTATGGGGTGGGGAAGGGGGTCTCATTAGGAGTCTCCTTCGATGATTCTAACCCCTCATGTGGGATCACGTGAGGGAAAGGGAGACCGAAGCGGGGCTTCGGTGACCGAAGTCCCCTTCGTCTTTTCTCAGATGGAAGTGGAAAGGCCGAAGTAGGCCGTTTTAGAAGTGGGACTTCCGACTTCGGTGGCTACTTCTGCGAACCAAATGCACTAAAGTGACGGAACTAAGCCCACTTCCGACTTCGGTTCCCAGCTCCGGCAACCAAACATGCCTTAAGAGCTAGGATTGAGAGCATAGAGGAAGCATTAATGAAATGAAATTCTTAGATTTCTACTAATCAACAATGAGAGCTTTAGGCTCCGTTTGGATGATTGGTTGGTATGGTTTCGTAATGTATGATATGGTATGGTATGGTATGATATGGTATTGCAATTACTTTTTATTATGTTTGGAAAGATGGTATGGTATGGTATGGTTAATTAGTTATTTGTGTTTGTTTTGATGGTATGGTATGGTTGCAGAAATAATAAAATGACCAGAATATCCTCAAATAATAAAATGACCAGAATATCCTCAAAGGCGAGATTCCTCGTTAACGGCACGGAGACAGGGTATGTCAGAAGTAAAAGGGGTTTGAGACAGGGGAACCCACTCTCTCCCTTGCTCTTCGTACTGGCAATGGACGCACTACCAACGATGCTATCGAATGCGGTTCATGCCAACATGTACAGAGGGATCCCCATCGAGACTAACCGGGAAGACTCCATCGCGACACTGCAATATGCGGATGACATCTTGGTTTTCTGTACCGGTGGTGCGGCAGACGCCCGCATATTGAAGTTAATACTCTACCTGTTCGAGGGCTTCTCAGGGCTAAAGATTAACTACACTAAAAGTGTCATTGTCCTGGTTAAAACGGTAAATCATAACATCGAGGAATTCTCACAAGTACTAAACTGCACAGTCGTCAACCTCCCCATAAAATATTTGGGGATTCCATTATCGGGAGGCCGCCCCAGGAAGGAAGATTGGAACACTCTAATCGAAAAAATTAGAAGGAAGTTGGCATCATGGAAAGGAAAGCTACTGTCAATGGGGGGAAGACTCACAATATTAAACTCAGTAGTATCGGCCATCCCGAATCACTGGATGACAGTCTTCCGCCTCCCGGAATAGGTTATCAAGAAAATCGACGGTATCCGAAAGAACTTCCTATGGGGAGGTGTGGACAGAACAACGCACTGCTACCACCTTGTTAATTGGGATAGAATTTGCAGGCCGAAAGAAAACGGAGGATGGGGAATTCTAAACCTCCGAACCTTTAATGGAGCCCTACTCGGGAAGTGGTGGTGGAGGATCCTTACCGGACGCGCGGGTATATGCCAGAAGTTATTCCATGATGCATACGCAAGGAGAGGCCATATGGATCCTCATAGACCGGCCCCGCAACGTGCTTCAACCTTTTGGAAAGGCCTTTGCCGGGAAAGTCTTCCCGTACTGGCAAATATTCGGGTCACCCCGAGATCTGGTGCAGACACCAACTTATGGAAAGACAAGTGGTGGATGGAGAACTCGCCGGAAAACACCTACCCAGGGTTGCAAGAGTTATCCCTAATGAAATACATGACCATCCAAGAAGCTAGAGCCAGGATCCAAAGGGGTGCCCCGATACTCAAACCGGGTCCCATATCGGCTAGGGAGGCCGAAGGTTTGCTCCTACTGAGCCGTACACTAGCTGAACCCGTCACAAACCCTGAAGCAACGGATGCTAAGGAATGGGCACTCACAGCTAACAGGATCTTCACCGTCAAATCTCTATACCGCTTCATAATTGATGGAGGTTTAAGAAGTGACCTAAAAATGGGATTCTGGAAGCTACCATGCCCTCTTAAGGCAAAACTATTCGCATGGTTGGCAAAGGAAAATAGAATCCTTACTCTCGATAATCTGCACAAGAGAAAGTGGAGAGGGGATCGCACCAGTTGTTACCTATGCGAGATGGAGGACGAATCGGTACATCATATCATCATCTCTTGCCCTTTCGTGAGACAAATCTGGAACCATTTCAGGACTCTGTTCAGATCGAGTGGAGATTTGGATATCAAGACATTATGGGGCGCCAAGAGGTCCTCCTCGGGGGTGGACAATACCCTACGAGAAGGTTGGGACATTGCTGTACTGGCAATCGCATGGACCATTTGGGGGGAGAGAAATAGACGATGTTTTTCAGGATAAACAACGCGTTTTTTCATGAATTATTCGGGATATTTCTTTCCTCATCATATCTTGGTTGAATGCAGCTCCGATGGCGAAAAGAACAAAGCTGGAGGCGGCAGGAAACCTGGTAAAGCGAAGCCTGGAATTTTCATCGACCACACCGGAGAGTGATGACGATGCAGGGGATCACCTGGGAAGGAACTCAGCTCAAGCATGAGATAGGAAGAAAACTTGGCAGATTGCTGGCAGAAAAAAGGAAAGCTACCAACTATGTATCTTTGTATTGCCTTAAGGCCAAACAATATAACAAACTATCTTAATTAAATAAAATGTGGTTTATCCACTTTATCAAAAAAAAAAAAAAAGAAATCATGTTAAATTGGAAAAAATGGTTATATACCCCTCAAAAGTTTCATAATTGCATATTTACTCCCAAAAAATTATAATTGTTTGTATACCACTGAAAAACAAGTTGAATTATGGATATGCCCCTATTGTTAGGTTCCGTTGACAAAAGTTAATTAAATGATCTTAACCATGGTTACAACATTGGTTAAGGGTTGAAAAATTTCCAAAATACCCTTCTTTTTATATTTTAACTATTTTAAATTTCATATTTTTAAAGGGGGTATTTGTAAATTTACAGTTAAACAAACTTTTCAGGTGTATATACATAAAGGGTATAATGGTTATTTTGTATGTCTACCGTTTGTTAACTGACAGTTTTTCATCTGATTTTAACCCCAAAGGTACATACGTAATTATACCTATTATTCAGGGGTATGTATGCAATTATGTTTTATTCAGGGGTAAATACACAATTTCAAAATTATTGAGGAGTATAACTACAAAAAGCCCTATTAAATTCAATGATTTAAGATAAAAAATTAAATTCAAATAAAGTATAAATTTTTTTATTAAAATCTTATAAAATATACATCAAATTATTACCCATTAAATTAAAATTGATAAAATTAATATACAAAATTAACAAAAAATAAAACAAATCATTTTCTTAATCGACTTTTTTTTTTGTGGACATTATGACTTTCATTGATTTTGTTGGGGAGAAGAGAGGATTGGAGTAACTTGGTAGAAATATTTTTGATAGAAAAAATTAAAACCATTAAAACCATTAAAAATGACAGTTTTTAAATCACATAAACCATAAAAAACTATATCATCTAAATACAAATGAAAAAAAATAAATAATAAACCGTACCATAAATTACACAACCATGAGAAACCATGAAAACCATAAAACAAAAAAAAAAAACAAAAAAAATGGATCTATTTGAAGATGTTAAATATTCCTTTTTAGAGCTCGAAACATCGTCGGAGGAATCCCTGGCCAAGTGAAACCCTCGCCCCTCGTCGCCGGTAACCCGTCCTTAGATCAGCAAAACGATGTCATCTTGGCTCAGGAACGCCACGAACAAGGTCGTTGAGGCTGGCGGCAAGAACAACCTCACCCGTCCGTAACTACGCCGACACCGTCGTCAAGCACGCCGGCCAGGCCGTTGCCGAAGGCGCCAAGATCCTCCAGGACCGGATGGTTTGTGTGACCTAGTTTGTATTTTCCTGTCTGATACTGATTATTGTGATCGCTCTAGCTGGAATTCGTTTTAGGGTTTAATTCATGCTTTGAATATCTGCAAGAAGTTCTAGTTTCTTAGATTCAAGTATTGTTTTTGGATTTCGAATTCATCGAACGTTTCTGGGAAATGTTGTTATTTGGCGAGTGATTCTCATTCAAAAAAGTATCTTTTTGAAAGCCGGGAGTTTGCACTTGGGATATAATGGGGCTGTATTGTTCTCCTTTGTTGCTCGCTTTCTGCTAGACTTTCTGATTACAAAAATCAAGTTGAATCACAGCAGGCCTTTACAATGTTTCTTGTTCATCCCTTTCAATGATGATTTACAAGAAGCTTTTCCAAACTTTCTGATTGCATTAAGTTTTCCAATCACGTAAGAGTATCTTTGTATTGTCTAACCTTAAGGCCATTCAGACTCTCTCCCTTCTTTCCACTTGTTGCTTGATGTTACTGCATTTGCATTTCACAGGCTAACTTAGAATTTGAAGATGGATTTGAAGAAACCATGTAATTTGCTAATCTTACTACCTCTGCGGTGAATGTAATGAGCTAACTTTTCTGAATAAGTAGGATGGGAACATATAATGCCAACAGTGTTATAACATCCTTAGGAACATCAGTAAATACCTTTCTTTGTTTTTGGTTAGTATGACGAATTTTCATCCGTCAATCATCTTATCCAACATGTAATATTCTGTATCTTGCATAATTTGCAGGGCATTCGAAACTATAAAAGCTTTAAGCACACAGTTAGAAGATTGGAAGAAGTTGCCATCTCTTGCAGAGGTATAGAGAGAGCTAAGCTGCTGAGAAGATGGTTAGTTGCTCTGAAATGCATTGAAAGAATGTCTGCAGAGGCTGTTGACCCTGAGGAATCTCAACCTTCAGATGAGCCTGGCTCTCCTAGAAACAGTTCTTTGGTGAGTGCATTATTGCTGTTGAGTTGAATGATACACTTTTCGTTTTTAATTGACCATAAAAATTTATGTACATCTTATATTTTGGTTCCCTTGACTTTTTATTTCGGTTGAGGTTCTCATCATAGAATTTTGTGCAAGTGTAGCATATCTGATCACTTAATTCTCTTAATTCTCAGCATAAGATCCTAGATAAACTTGGACAATATCAATGTTTCGTACTGTGAATTAGTAACATATTTCAATAATTCAATTTCAAGTGTTTAAAGCAAATGAACTCCCAACCTTGTATTTGACTATGTAGTAGCATATTTGCCATTCGAAATACCTTATGGATTCAGTTAAAGCTTGTGATGAAGAAGATTCATCCCTGCAGAATGGACTTAAAGCTACAGACTTTCAAGTTCTAATAGTTATAGCAGCAATTCCCTGTGTGGATTACAACTTAAAATTCAACTAGTATCTAAGCTACATATTTTGGATATTTGGATTTAGCACTATCTTCATAATTTCTATAACAATAGAAACTTGTGCATTCAAAGTTTTTTCATCTATTGATCATAAAAATTGTTAACATTGCAGCATCTGTGTTTGGTACATGATGTTGCTAACTCATACTCACATTTTGCTTTATGTTCTCGATTATTTATTGGCTTGATTTTTACTTTCGACAATGCTACCCTGCTGAATGGATTCGTTGCAGTAAAGATTATTATTCTGAGTTCTGACTCCTGTTGTTCTTTTGTTGCCTCTTAGCTTCTATGAATGCTGTTTCTAACATATATTTTCATGCTTCCTGTTTTATATGCTTGAGTATCAGTAGCTTTGCATAATAGTCTCCTGTAGAATTTTTTTATTCAGTAAACGAGCAGAATAAGAAATTCTAAATTTTACCGCCTTATATGAAGTCCTAATAGTATTTGCAAGTAGGTTGATTATACATTTGTCGAGCTTCATACATTCTGCTGTGTCATGCTTCCTACCTTGATTTCTAGATACAGATTGTTAGAGAATCTCCATTGTTAGTTAATTTCAATATCCGGCTAGAGTCACTTCCACAGAGAAATTATAAAATTTAAGTATACATAATACATGATTACAGTTAGTATGCTTTATGTTGCTTGTTGTTGTTGCAAACAGGTATTATTTTTTTATTCTGATATGGAAGGGGAGCCTATGGACTTTCGTGAGGTCTTTCTTTATAGTCAAGCTCTTGAAGGCATGACAATATCCATGGTAAGTTTGTGCTACGTCTTTTCTTTGTTCATTTACTTCATTGTGCTTTAGATCACAAACAAGATGCCATACATGTTTGGGATACCTAGCTTTCTTTGTTTCTGAGAACAGCAAGGCAAGAATATTGACTGGTAATTTGGGAGTAGGTTACATGACAAAATATGAAGTCATTAGTAAGGGTTAGGTGGCCATTTCTTGTCTGTTGCAGTGTGGTAGGCAGTCATCAGCCTATTTGATCTTTTCTTGTTCGAGCATCAGTATGGAACTATATGAATGATGGTTAAACAAGCATTAAAATAGTTGACTTTGAATATTGCTCGAGCAGCAGTATGGATAATGCCCAGTCAAATCTTTCTCTGAATTTCATGTGTATTTGGGATCGTTTTGGCTGATTATATTAGTTAACCGAAAGTTGCCTCTTTTCTGTGACTCAGATTCTGGAAGCACCAAATGAGGAAGAGGTATCTTTGCTTTTGGAGATATTTGGGTGAGTCTGTATTTATAGGGTTTTCATATGCTATAATACCCAATTATTTAATTTCCAATCCTGCTATCTCAGGATGCTGAATTGTTTAAGTTGATTTTTGGTTAAAGTTGTAATTAAGAGTGACAACAAATCCACCCTAGGCCTGGGTCATTTGAGCAATCCCATTTACTTAACTTTAGTCAATCAAAGTCTAGTCTCTGGCTTGACTCATTCAAGAAATTAACACAGGCCTTGAACTGTCTGAGAAAAGCAGTCTCAAGTGAGTTTCTATTTCTGTCTAGCCCCATGGCCCATTTGTATGCCCTGTCAGGGCTAATTTTCTAAACACCATTCTGCATCTCTGCTCTAAGTTACTTCACTACCTCTTCTATAGAAATTGCATTGTGAATATTCAGATTGAGCATATAGATTTAAGCATCCTTGGAATCTCCATTTAGTCAGATCCCATTTAAATTTTTATTAGGTTTTTGATATTTTTTTCTCCAATAGTAAACAATATGTGATTGGCAATCTGTTTTGTTCAAGTTCAATAATTTAACCAGTTTGATCTTTTCTTTCAAATTCTACAATTTTAACAATTTTGATGGTTTATTACATACAGACTTTGTATTACAGGAGGGAAGGAAGTTCATAATGCCATTGTGAGCAGTATTCAAGACTTGGCAAAGGCATTCTCAAGCTATCAAGATGAAGTTTTGGTATGTCTATTACCTCTTATGACTTTTTTCTTTCAATGTACAAATAGGACATCATCAAGGTTCACACACACACATTTCTAGATGCATCCATGCTTGTACTATTTATTTATGTATGCCTGAATTATCAGTGTGAATATGCATGCTAGACTCCCCAATCATTTTAATCTAGATAAAAATATGCTACTACATATTATTGCTTCAAAACATATCGATGGGCATAGATCCCTTTATGGATAAACCAAACACTTAGCTATTTCCAATTCAGCTTGCATTTGATAACCTAAAAATTGCCCATGGATTCGTGTCATTGCTACTTATGTCTGATCCATATGGAGATTTAATTCACAAAACTATGAAATGCATACATCAAACTGATTATCAAGTTTTATGCGGGGTTTTTGGAAGAAAAAAGATGACTAAGAGTTTGATGTGGCAATCTTAAGTTCTGAAACCAGTGGCATATTCTATTGAAGTTTTTATAGGATTCAATCTGATAAGCTACATTCTTGCATCATACCAGCAGTTGAAGCTGAAGGCCTTAGACTGCTGAGGTAGCTGCTTTAACAAAAATGTTAATTACGAAGTATAAGAGCTTTCTTATAGTATTCTTGAAATTTTTAAAACTATTGGGGTGTGTGAGTGCTGCAGGAATTGCATTTTCTTTTGAATTTCTATTAATGTAATTATAAATACAAGGTAGTTATTAACTATGTTTCCAAAAACTATAATAGTACAGAACAAATTTTACATTTCTTGATGTGGTTTATAATCAGGTAAAGCGAGAAGAGTTACTTCAATTTGCACAGAGTGCCATTACTGGGTTGAAGGTTAATGCTGATGTGACAAGGTATGATTAACCAGATTATTTGGTTGATGTTTATATATGTATTGTGTGTAGGCTTTCCTTTAGGAATGTAAATAGGCTGCTCTGTACAGCCAAAATAGTGCCACAATTTATCTTGTTTATCAAATTGGTTGGCTTTGGGATGCGATATTAAGCTGAACAAGATATGGATGCTATTATTTTATGATATTGCTAAAGGAGATAGGGTTCAAGTAGGGGAAAACTGATGTGCATTTGGTTATTTTTATTTTCAATACCATTTCTTGTATTCTTGACATAGTGCTATTTTATCTTATGTTAAGGTTTACATCAACACTTATTAGTTACTCCTTGCATACCTAATATCATGTATATACTTAAGTGACCAAATCTTGCAATCTTTTTCCAAAGAGAAAAAGCGGGGTGGGTATGTCTCAGAAAGGAGAAAACTCTAGGTTCACAAAGCTTTTCATTCTATTTGTTCTTGATTATATGGCACTATCACTGAATTTGTTTTCACTTTTATTATCCTCAGTATAATTGTTTTGAATGAAATCAGTTCATTTTGAGATAGGGAGACTGAAAGTGTGGGTCCTCTTTTGTAGCAGTGAAGCCAAGCCTATTCTCAACAATTTGCTCACCCCCTTTTTATGTTTATGTGTGTTGCAGAATAGACGCTGAAGCCTCAAAGCTGCTGCAAAAAATCAACAGAGTAAAAGCATTGCATGTTCCATTAGATGAAGATAATAATGAAAAATCTAGAAAAGCATCACTGCCATCAGTGGAGGTAAGCTTGATGTTCATGAATTCCTTTGTTCTGCCAAGAGTCTAGTTCCATGAGTATGCTTCTATATAATTTATTTTAGGAGGTAAATGAAGAATAACCAATATTTAGAGGTCATTAGTGGGTTTAACTCTAAAGAATTTACCACAGTAGCTATACATGTCAGAAATGACAAAAAGATATTTGTAAAAATAAATTATGAATTTTTTTATAAGGAATGGAAGTATGTTAATCTCCCATTACTGCATTTTTTTCCCTTATAATAGTACCGAATAAATATGTAGAACCGGAAAGATATAGCCTATCACATGTTATTTAAATGCGAATAGTTTGAAAGACTTATGTCCTACTGTTGTTTATTTAAATACGATGCTTTGGAAAGATCTTTGTTTTCCATCAAAGAGATTGACATCAAAATATTTGAAGAATTCATGTGTAGCATTTTATCTATCCAATATCTAAGAAGATATAGAAAGATCTTTAAGTGAATCTAGAGGCATCTCATTTGCACTAACCAACAAAAACTGTGATCTATAAATCTCCTTTGATTTAGATGTTTGAAGAACTCGCTCGCTTGCTCGTATGCACACATGTGCTTTAGCTATTGGTTGACATGACGTACTTCATCTCTATCCCTAGTTTGGTGGTCATGGTGCATCTCCATTCACCTTACTAGTTTCTTTGGCAGGGGTTGTTGAGGATTACAGTAAAGAAATCGAAGTTGATAAGGATATCTATAAGAAGCTTGCATTAAGAGAGTAAGTTCTAGCTCATCCATAATATGATGTTGTTAAGAAGAAAAAAAAGGAGGATGAAAATCTTTGATCCTCATTCTTGATAAGTGATGATATAATCTCTTATAAAGTCCTAACTAATTGGAAGAGAGAGATTTTTATATCCATACCGTTATTTATCTAATGATGATATCCACGAGAAGCTTGCATATTGAGAGCAAAGTCATAGTTGGTCTACAACATGGTGTAAGTGAAAAGAAAAGAAAGGAGGTTGTTTGATCCACATTCATGTTAAGTGATGATAGAATCTTAATTTTATCCAATTTGGTAGGGTTCTAGTAAGATTGTAGCATCACTTGTCATGAATGTGGATCAAGGATCTTCAACTTCATTTCTTTTCTTTCTCATCAACACCATTTTGCGGAACAATCATGACTTTGATCTCAATATGTATTCTTCTTTGGAATATCCTTATTAGATAAATATTGGTCTAAATATAAAAATTTGTGTCTCTCTTCTATTAGTTAGGCTTTAGCTGAGATTATATCATCACTTGTGAATAAGATCAAAGATGGTCATCCTCTTTTTATTTCTTCTTATCAACCTTATATTATGGACGAACCAGAACCTTGCTCCCTATATGTAGGCTTCTCATGGATATTTTTCTGGTTTCTCATTGCTTTCCTCATCAACCCCTGCCATAAAACTAGTAAGGTGAATCAAGATGCGCCATGATACTATGACCGCCAAACTAAAGATAGAGATGAAGATGCATCATGTCGAGCTAATGAGGACGAGGTTGCACTTCAAGTATCTAATTTGAAGGAGATTTATAGTTTAGTTGTTAGTACAAAGAGATATCTCTATATATTCACTTAATATTTCACTAGAGATATTAATAATAAAGATTGTGGTATATGTTCTAAGTTAATGGATAGATTATGTGCTTTACATGAATTCTTCCAACATTCTGATACCAATCTCCTCATGAGAAACAATCTCATGAAAAACATATAAAAATCAAATATCTTTTAAAAGTGCTGTATTTAATCAAGAGCAGTGCTAAAAAAATCGAACAACCTTAAGGAACATATGTCATGAATGAATCGTGGCGGTTCAGTCTTCCTCGGATCATTAACACACCCATCTTGAGGAAGGCTGAATAGTCACGATTCATTCGTGCATCTGTTTGTGAAATCTTTTCGGAATACATATCATTCCTCTTTGATTAAAGTGCACAAGTAAAAATACTCATTATCTTAGAATTTTTTGAATATTAAAGATAAATGGTTGCAGCAAATGTTCTTTTATTACGGTGAATTGTAGGTTATATTTTTCCTAACTTTATTTATCAAGTATTATTTTTAAATGGCGATATAATCTTTGGAATCTGGGGACCGTCTCCTTTAAGCAGATTTTACCTAGAACATACACTACTTAAATAATTTGAACATTTAGAAAAATATCAATCACAAGTTTTAAGATTTCTATTTTTTTAATTAATTACATTTACAAGGAAGTTGTTGGCCCATCTCGACAAAGTTGCCTTCTTGGCCGATTAGTAAGCTCATAAAATGGAGGTTACTGTTGATTTTCACCACTCCATTCAAAATATGTTTGTTCTGGCCCAATATAGCAAAATATGTTTGAATAGCCACACCAACAAGTTATTCTTATGAAACATTAATTTGATTTGATTACACACAGACAACTCATATAATCAAAGTGACAAACAATGAATTATTTTATAAGGAGGGAGAGTATTAATCTCTAGCTACTCCATATTTTCTATAATTCCTCCTGTAAATATTATATAGAACCAAAAAGATATCTTATACCACAGGTTAATTATATAAATGGTTCCTCAACTTAGGCCCTCGTTCACTTTCGTCCCTCAATTTCAAATCGTAACAAAACAACCCCCAATCTTTTAAAAAGTAACAAAATAGTTCCAACAACCAGTTATCTGTAGGAGAAGGCTGACATGGCCGTGTCGAGGTTGAGTCACTCTGCCACCTTGAACTCCGACGTGGCAGAAAAAAGTATATATTTCATATAATGATCCTTTAACTTTGTATTGATTTGATAAATGATTCCCCAACTTTGAATAAATGTCGCGTATGGTCCCTATCTTATATGTGTCCATTAAAAAAAGTGCAGTGAATACATTTACAAGATTGTGATCACATTACAATCAAAATAACAGTGCAGTGAACACATTACACAACTACAAACACATTTATAAAATTAGATTAACATAACTTGGCCAAAATATTTACAAATTAAGACATTTATATAAATGTCGCGTATGAAAATCCACATTACACATTTACAACAAAATTCTACAATAAAACAGTACAGTGAACATATTACACAACTGCAAACACATTTACAAAATCAGATTAACATAACTTGGTCAAAATATTTACAAATTAAGACATTTATATACTATAAACACAAAATGAAAATCCACATTACTCATTAACAACAAAATCCTGCAATAAAACAGTGCAGTGAACACATTATGTAACTATTTGCTGCAAACACATTTACAAGCATATTAAGGGTACTAGAGCCCTAAAAAATTAGCTGCAAACAAAATATTTCTTCACAATAGCTAGGGCAAGCCCTGAAATTAGTTGCAAACAAAATCCTGGTCCACATTACAAAATCTTGCAATGTCTTAATTTGTAAATATTTTGGCCAAGTGATGTTAATCTGATTTTGTAAATGTGTTTGTAGTTGTGAAATGTGTTCACTGCACTATTATTTTGATTGTAATGTGATCATAATCTTGTAAATGTGTTCACTACACTTTTTTTAATGGACATATATAAGATGAGGGACCATACGAGACATTTAGCCAAAATTGGGGGACCATTTATGAAATCAATACAAAGTTAAGGGACCATTATATGAAATATACACTTTTTTCTGCCACGTCGGAGTTCAAGATAGCAGAGTGACTCAGCCTCGGTACCGCCATGTCAGCCTTCTCCAACCGGTAACCGATTATTCGGACTATTCTGTTACTTTTTAAAAGATGGGGGATCGTTTTGTTACGATTTAAAGTTGAGGGACGAAAGTGAAAGAGGGCCTAAGTTGAGGAACCATTTATGTAATTAACCCCTTATACCACATGCTATTTAAATTCAGCTAGTTTTAAGGACCACGACATAATATGAAATAAATGTATAGTTAATTTTAACATCAAAGTCTTGTTCAGCTTGAATTGTATTTTAAATGACATTTTGCATACATATATCTAGCGAACTATGAAATTACATGTATAATGATAGAAAATAATAATTGATCGTATACACCTGAGAAATTTCAAAGGAATATCTTGAGATAACCTTGTTGATCTCAAATTATTCCTATTTCTCAACCAAATGTATAACTTGGAATAGAAATCATTTTTTAAATAAATTTATTTAAGTAATTAATTCTAAATAGTAGTCAATATTAAAAAATTGATTGTTATTAATAAATATTAAATAATTTTAAAAATAGTTATTTTTATTTATATAATAAAGTCAAACCAACCACTACAAAACACAACCTTAAATTGACAAAAATGCCATAATCTTCCACCTTTCTAACTCAGTTCTCTCTTCCCCATCCCACTCTATGCCAATAAATTTCATGAAATATAATAATAATAATAATAATAATAATAATAATAATAATAATAATAATAATAATAATAATAATAACAATTATTATTATTATTATAATAGTTATTTATTATTATATTTGAATATGTAATTATATATATATATATAATTAGAAATTAAAATTTGATTTTATCAAATAAAATCTCATGTCATAACTTAGGTCATCAAATTTTAAAATTTTAAATAATTTTTAAGTGTTGAAACTTCAAATATGCATGCATGTTGTAGAAAAAAAAATTGAATTTCTAAGTCATTAGCAAGCTGAAAACTCGACATATAATTAAATAAGCATGATAAAAACATAATATGAATATTGTATCATATTACCAATTTTTTATTTTATTTATTTATTTATTTATGACAAAATCTTATTACCAAATTGTTATCCTAATGGACTTCGAGCACTCCAATATGTGGAATAAGAGAGATAAAATTTCAATCCCCTTGTCTTTGGGACCATATTACTCTCTAGGGTAGATGAGTTATATAAGAAGTCTTGGATTTCTTGCAAAGTATTTGATTGTAGTGATGTAAATCACATAAAAGTGTGAAGCTATTGAATTTTATATCTTATTACCGATTGTTACTATGCATTTTCAGGGCCTCAAAATGCAGAATAAGAGAGAGAATAATTCCAATTCCAATATCTTTGGGAGCATATGGCTTTCTTTGCGAAAGTTTCTTTTTAGCGTGCTCTCTTTTGGTCCTATGCCTACACACATTGCCTTCATTATGGATGGAAATCGGAGATATTCAAAGAAACATGATGTCAAAGAAGGCACTGGACACAATGTTGGCTTTTCTTCTCTCAAATCCACTCTCCAGTACTGCTATGAAATGGGTGTGAAGTATGTGACTGTTTATGCCTTTAGTATCGACAACTTTAAACGAAAGCCGGATGAAGTTCAATCCCTAATGAATCTTTTGAAGGAGAAGATTGATGAATTGTTAGAAGAGACCAACATTGTTACAGAATATGGTATCAGAGTGAATTTTTGGGGCAACTTAGATCTATTGACTGAACCTGTGAGACTAGCATCTAAGAAGGCAATGTCAGTCACTGCCAGGAATACAGGGCTTGTGTTCTCAATTTGTGTAGCCTATACCTCTACTCATGAGATAGTGCATGCTGTTCAAGATTCCTGTTCTGAGGTGAATAACAAGGTGGCTGAAGGGTTTGCTAATGGATCCATTAATCGATCAGAAGGTTTGATTTCAATGACCGATTTGGAGCAACACTTGTACACAACTTCTTGCCCGGAGCCTGATATTGTCGTTAGGACATCCGGAGAGACTCGCTTGAGTAATTTCCTTCTATGGCAGACGACATATAGCCACTTGCAGAATCCGGTGGCTTTATGGCCTGAGTTCTCTCTCAGGCACCTGGTATGGGCTATCTTGCAATATCAAAGAGCCTATCCTTTTTTACAAGGGAAAAGAAGCAAGAGTAAGAAAACAGATTGAAGTTTTGCTTCAAATCTTTTCATTACTGTACTATTGTATTATGAAAAACAACCACTTAAATTACAAAATGGTTACTTGTATGGCATACATATTTGCAAACTATTTTAAGAGAAGAATCTCTCTTTGTTCAGCTTGGGTTCTTGTCAAAACATCTTCACCGCTGTGCAAGCATTATTTCTCATGCAACTTATGTGCATGTTTTATGCATGACTCTATGATTATCTTGTTTTTTATTGATAATTTTAATCAGTTCTATTATCATTCATGTATTGATTAAATCTATCATCTGTGAAGAGTTAATTTGAATTTGAGGTTGTTGCTCCATTAAATTTTTATATTTGCATGAAACTTTTTGAGATGTTTGCGCACACAAAACACTTCTCAACAACATTATAACAAAATTTTGAATTTCTAAGTCATTAACAAGTCTGGTAATGAATTAAAAGTCTCCCCAAGTTTGCGAAATGAACAAAAAGTCCCTCCAAAGTTTGATTTTCCCAAACCATCCCTCCTTTTACAACTAATGAATTATAAGTCCCTCCATCCACTAACTCTTTTAACTTTTATATTTTCTGACCAAAATGCCCTCTGTGTTGTTGTGCGGTTATGATGACATGATGGTTTTTATTTTCTGACCAAAATAAAAGCGGGCGAACTTACCAAAATGCCCCCATCTAATGAAGTGACGGCTGGGCAGTTCCACTCTCGAGACGGTGCACCCATCTTCTCGAACGGTGGAGAAAGAACTTCATCTTCTCAAACGGAGTTGTCCCAACGTTCTGATTTCCAGAGACGCTACGCCTTCGACTTCGCCTACGCCGTGTTTTTTCGAAAACTTCTGACCACCGTGACACCGCCTCTGCCAAAAACCGACCTCCCGCCGTTTGTCGCCTCTCCCCGGAGATCAAAGACGGGTGCGCATTCACCTTAGCCTACACCGTGATTTTTTCGAACTGTCCAGCAACCGTGACACCTCCTCTGCCAAGAACCTCCCTCCCGCCATTTGTTGTCGCTCCCCGGAGATCAAAGCCACTACTGTAAGCTATTATTGCATTTTTTTAGAACACCGACTCTGGTTATGTGGTTTATCCATGATTTTCTGAGTTTCTGCTTATTTATTATGCTTTGTATGCACTTGCGCGATGGAAGATTGCACACATTGGTGAGTGATTTTGGGGTTTAGGGTTCAGGGAATTTGCAAGAAGAAATGTATGGTTTACGGTTTTAATTTTCTTGTCTTTCTGATTTTGGGTGTATTCTAGATGATATGTTTGTTATTCAATCGTTACGAATTATATGTACCAGTATTCCCAGTGTTTCTATTTAATAAACGGTTTTTTCATTTATTCTTCTCAGTTCCCACTTAATCGTTGTAGAATCCACCGTAATAACTCTCTTTTGATGCAGGCTACGGAAATATGACGGCGAACCTTGTCAACGGTAGGTGCTACTTGGTGCCTGTAGTGGAAACAATTGCCGAGTTGAAGCCCCATATGACTGATAGGCACTGGGCACTCATTCGGACGACACCTTTTGCCGATTTGATGGAGATTGAACCTGTTCTGCAGGAAAGGGGACTGCTCGATGCCTTATTACATAGGTTTGATGAGCGCACTAACAGATTCAGAATTGGAGAGAGCATGCTGCCCTTCAGACCCAAAGACGTTGCTCTCATCCTCGGCTTGCGCTGTGATGGGGAAGGGGTTGTATTCAAGAAGCAGAAAACACAATCAGCTTTCGAAGACAAATATCTAGGCAAAGTATACGACAGACACAAAGATACCATCAGAAAAAAAACTTCTCCGACTCTTTTGCAAGAAAGGAGGGGAAGAACAAAACTTCGTCAATGTAACACCCTTATCCTTTCCAGGACCTAGGTGTCACACCAGCCAGGTCAGTGAGTGAACCCCGGCCTAAGGCTGTATAAAGACATTAATTTCTCATAATCAAACTAATATTAAGGAAATATAAAATCAAGTACAATACTATTACAAACCATACTGTCTCAAATAAAACACCAAGTCTAGATGGGAGTTAACATACTCCCCAAATTATACAACAAGAAATAAGATAAATGACAAGGGCCGGTGGTCAGAGCCAACTAAGGGAATCCAAATCCTAACTTCCACTCTAAGCAGAGCCACGACCTACCTGCAAAGATCATAACAACAGGGTGAGCTACAGGAGCTCAGTGAGGTACAACACTACTGTCAGGTTTACATACCTGTATGTCTTCAATTTCAAATAATAAAATATCGAAGATTTAAATACAAAGTCTGAACAATAATTAAAACATGGATAACAGCATGTTGATCATAATATAAACCATGGCAATGTTCAATGAAATCATATAACATGCTCTTTAATTAGTTCTTTAATCTTTTATAATCAGAACGGGAATTGATTTCCACATATGTCCTGGCTGACCGTATCATGCCAGTAGCCTTCCAGGTTGGACCGTATCAACAACCATGGAGGTGACAAGCTATGGAAACAAATCCTCTTCAGTGGGAAATAAATTCCACAAATGTCATGGCTGACCGTATCAAGCCAGTAGCCTTCCAGGTTGGACCGTATCAACAACCGTGGAGGTGACAAATTATGGAATTAAATCCTCATCTTCTATCCACTGTTCTAAAAAACTGCTGCCTAGGCGCTGGGAGGAGGGCGAGCGTCCAGATTTTCGCCAAATCGGTGACTCTGGGCGGCCGCCGATTAATCGACCGCCTAGGCGGGCTGGCCAGCGCCATAGGCCTTCGGGCGCCGCTCTAGGATTACTTTTGAGTTTTGACTCATTTTCTGATTATAGGATTACTTTTGAGTTTTGACTCATTTTCTGATTTTCAACTTTCAAGTCCGCTACTTAGCTTCTTTTAGTATAGACTACGAAGATCGAAACCTCTCCTCCTCCTCCTCCTACTCCCAACCGCCCTCTTTGATCACCACTCACCAGGAGAGAAGGGAGATTGAGAAAGGTTTCTTGGATTCAACTCATCTTTAGGTATGTGATGACGTTTCCCACTCTTTAATCGTTTCGGTGCCTGGGCTTTAAGGCTTCCTTACAGTTTCTCGTTGGATTTCTAGAGTTTTTCTTGCTGTCTGTATCTAGTGTTGGATCGGCATGTATCAAGGTTTTTGAGAGTTTCTTGGCATGGGGTCTCTTGGATGGATTTTGACCTTTCCTCAGATAGAAATACTTCGAAGGGGATTTTTTTTTTAAAAAAAAATAAATAAATCTTGCGGGTGTTTTTATTGTTTCCTGAGAAATTTTCTGGTTTTGGAGATTTTCTTGATTTAAAATTTTTCTCTTTGGGCTTTGATCGCAGTTTTCATTCATCTGGTTCTTGAAAATTTGAGAATTTCTTCATTGTTTCTTGACTTCGTGTTTGATCACAGAGAGATCAGTTCTCGTTAATTTCCCCTCATTTGCAGGCCTTCGTCTTGACATTTTGAGCTTCATTCTCTTGGTTTTTTATTTTTGTCAGAAATTATTCTCTTCTTCTCAAGTTTCTGTGGAATTATAACCTCTGTTTTATTTTAGTGTTCTTGGATTTGGGACCTGGACTGAATGGCAACGACAACTATGGCAATTGCAGCGGGAGCTGCTGCCCTTCTTTACTACACAGTACACACTCAATCAGAAACTTAAGGCTGTTGGAACTTGAATGTGAACAGATTCCCTCTCCTTCAGTCCTCCGAAATTCCAATCTCCCTCCATTTCCATATCTCTCTCAGTCTCTCTCTCTAGTCTGTCTCTCGACTTTCTCCTCAGCCCTGCACGGTTTCAAAAGATTCAAAACTTTCAATTTCATTAAAGCTGCTCTCCCTCTCCACTCTCCAATGAGTGGTGACCAGACGGTCTCAGAACTACTGTAGTGACCCAGTCTCCACCGCGGCTCCGCGTTCTTTGCCTTCTTTGGTAAACAATTTGAATTTTTAGATTTTCTGATTTTGTGGTTCAAGTTCAATGACTTCAATGACTTCAATCATGTTACTTAATGAATTTTTAGATTTTATGATTTTGAATTTAGTGTTACTGTTTTTCACTTTTCATATGTTAATTTAATTCACAGAAGTTAGTTAACTTCTCAGAAAGACTGAAAGAGTGAACTTTGTTATTTTCCAATTTTCATATGTTAATTCATTGAAGAAGAATACCAAAAACTTTCTCAAAATCACAGAAAAAGATTGAAATCACAATCACAAAGCCACTCCATGTTTTTCACTTTTTCATTGAAGAAGAATACCAAACCCTCCCCTCGCCACTGTTTTTCTCCTGTAAAAGTTAAAATACTTAAACTAATATATAGTTATAACTTATAACTTATAAACAGAGAAGAGAACACAAAGATGGATATATGTATGTTTGTTTTGACTCTTTTGAGTGTGGAATTAAGCTCTAACTTATGTTAGTTGTATACTTGTATTTGAATATTTGGGCAATTGACAAATTGTGGTTTCCATTTGATTATGTATTTTTGACAATTTTGTTTTGGTTGGTGTATGTTTTTTTTGACTACCTTGGTGTTTACATATACAGGAAAATGGCTGGAACTAATTCGTCTTCAGCATCGAATCCAGTGTCAGAGAGTAGTGATGCGTCGTTGAAACGCAATTCTGGTGATATGGGTTGGGAATTTGCTATTTTGGCATATCCTAAAAACGTTGATAAGTTGTTGTGTAAGTTGTGTGGACATAGAGTGAGTGGTGGAATAAATCGAATGAAGCAACATGTTGCCAACATAATAGGGAATGTCAAACCATGTCCGAAGTCAACTGATGATCAAAAGGCAAGATGCAAGATTGCTCTTCAGGAAGCAAAAACTAAGAGGATAGGAAAGATTATACACGAAGAAGAGGTGATGCAAGAAGTTGTGATTCAAGATGTCAATGCAGATGATAGTTTGAGTGGGGGGAAAAAGCGGCGTAATCTTGGACCTATGGACCGTACGTTATGCATCCCCTATCGATCCCGACTCTTCAATGGATGGAAGTAAGAAGACGAGGCAGCAAAATATGAATGATGCACTTTTCAAGGAAAGGGCAAAAAGTGTGCATCAATATTTGGCTAGATGGGTGTATGAAGCCGGGATTCCTTTTCATTCTATTGACAATGATAGCTTCAAAATGTTTATAGAAGTGGTTGGTCAATTCGGTCCGGGTTATAGACCTCCAAGTCAATACCAATTGAGGGAGCCATTATTGAAGGATGAAGTAGAGAGAACTAAAGGTCTATTGAAGAAGCAAGAAGAAGAGTGGGCTGCAAATGGTTGTTCTATCATGACCGATGCTTGGAGTGATCGAAAAAGAAGAAGTATCATGAATTTGTGTGTCAATTGTGCGGAAGGCACGACTTTTCTTTCTTCAAAGGAGGCATCGGATGAGGCACACACCGGGGTATATATCTTTGAATATGTGGACAAGCACATTGAAGAAATTGGGCCACAAAAAGTAGTTCAAGTGGTGACGGACAATGCTTCAAATAATATGGCCGCGAAAGATTTATTGAAGTTGAAGTGGCCTAACATTTTTTGGACTTCTTGTGCAGCTCACACCATCAATCTTATGCTTCAAGGAATTGGCACCCAAACAAGATTTAAAGCGGTCATTGAGAAGGCAAAGACCTTCACCATCTACATTTATGCACATCACAAAACTTTGGCAATGATGAGAAAGTTCACAAAGAGAAAAGACATAGTGAGGCCGGGAGTCACAAGATTTGCAACCTCTTTTCTCACTTTGCAAAGTTTGATGGAGAAGAAGAATGATTTGAGAGGTATGATTGCTAGTGCTGAATGGAATGAAAGCAAACATGGAAAGAGTGTGAAAGGGAAGGCAGCCGCTAATATTGCTTTGAGTGCTTCTTTTTGGAATGGAGTTAACCTTTGCTTGAAGGTGTTTGCCCCTTTAGTAAAAGTGCTTCGTCTTGTTGATGGTGATAGAAAGCCATCAATGGGCTTTGTATATGGAGAAATTATTAGAGCAAAGGAGGTGATTAAAAAGACATTTAATGATCAAGAAACTCACTATCGTCCAATCTTGGACATTGTTGATGGGAAATATCGTGATCGTGTTGATTCTCCTTTGCATTTAGCGGGCTACATCTTGAACCCTTACTACACTTATGCCGATTCAAGCATTGGAAATGATGATATTGTCATGGAAGGGTTTCTTACTTGTGTTGAGGCATTCTATCCCGATGACATTGAATCTCAAAGTAAGGTGGCAAATGTAGAATTGCACAAGCACTTGAAGAAAGAGGGCATATTTGGAAGAGCTTTGGCTAAGGTGGGATGCTCAAAAAATGATGACAACTATAATCCGGGTAAGAATTACTTACCTATTTAACTTGTAGTCATTTGTTATGCTTTTGTTATTGCTTTTTGTAGTTTTGGCTAATTAATATATGTTGACATGTTGGTTATTTATGTTTTATAGTTAGTTGGTGAGTCTTTATGGAAACCAAGTACCACTATTGCAAAAAATGGCTAAAAGAATACTTGGCTTGACTACAAGTTCATCCGGATGTGAAAGAAATTGGAGTGCTTTTGAGGGGGTAAGTACTCATTTAATTTGGTTATGCACTCATACAAACTAGTAAGTAGTAAGTATCAATATAGTTTGTCAATTGATTTTTTTTTTTTTAAATGTAGATACATACAAAGAAAAGGAATAGACTAGATACAACAAGGTTACACAATCTAGTGCATGTCCAATTCAATGCAAGGATTATGAATAAGAAAGGAAGAGATGAGAAGAATGTGGATGTATTACTTGCTAGTGAAGCATCTATGGCACAAGGATGGATTGTTGATGGTGGTGATGAAGATGAGTCGGATCTTACGAGTGACGGAGATGATATGGGAGTGGATAGTAGCCAAGTTTCTAGGAGATGTTCTAGATTTCAAGAAATTAGAGAACTTCATGAGGATGATTTTATATCGGATGAAGAGGAAGAGGATGCAATGGACTTTGAGTTCGAGTCCGAAACGGAAGAAGTGTTAGAGGGATGTGGAGAAGAAGAGTTTGAGGCATAGCCCCATAGGCTTCCAAGAATCTACTTTGTTTATTTCATATTGCTTTTATTGCTTTTCTAAATTTCCAAGAACATTGTTGTTGAACATTTTATTTATTTTTGAAGTAATTTTTGTTATTTTGGAACATTAAAATGCTTTTTATAAGTCTATTATATATTTATTTGTTATTACAAATAATAAAAATATATTAAAAAATAAAACCGCCTGAAGCGTCCAGATTAATCGTCACATTTGGCGGTGGTCATGTCTAGGGAACGGCCAACGTTTTTTAGAACCTTGCTTCTATCATATTAGTGTCATCTACACTTCTACTCTCATACAGCGGCACCAAAGTGGAATAAACCAACACTCAATATCTCTCCGGTAGAATCAACTCATCGACAGTGAGCTATAAGAGTATATACGTATACTAAGCACTCGACGGGTACGGGAAGGGGGTTTTGTTTTCTTGAAATCAGAAGGGTTTGAAAAACAGATAGTTGGACGAGAAAAAACAGAACTATATAAAACCACCCCTTCCCTACCTAGTACCGTACTCTCTGGCTCTGTCGTAGAGCCACGTCTGACACAGGCACGTATTCGAGTATGATGCAATGCACTAATATGTCTATCATGGCAATTTCTAAAAATGTGCAATGTTTTCACATGCTTTTCATAAACATAAATTCAAACTCCGAATAAATCGGCAAATCATGCTTGAAAACTGAAAAGCATTTCATGAAAATCATAACGATTTCATAACATGAAATCCCAAAGATCAATACGATCAAAATACAATAAAATACCAAGATTTACAGTTGTGTTCCCTCACCGTAGTCCGAGTAGTTCCTAAGGCTGGTTAGGTCCTTCTGCAATGGCGGCCTTGCCTTTGCCCTTCTTTTGTCCTTAAAATAAAAATACGGACTTTTCAGGAATATGAAAATCGTATTCTTAAAGCATACTCTACACTAACTCATTAAAGCACGATAACTTATCCATTGATTAGAGCATGATTTTGTTTCACATGACTTGTATTCTAAAACATGAAGGCACAAAATTGCTAAACTATCGAACTTAGTTTTTCTTCAACTTAACCTCAATTAAAGGGTTCCTAACATGCTCTTAATCAATACCTAACTATTCTACTTAAATCATGGAGCATCAACATATATACTTGACAAAATTTCGACAGAGTCCCCTTTGTTTTTAGGGCTCCGCAATTATACAAACATTCATGCCACAACTAGGGATTTCATCTCTACATAGCATATTTCACTACGGTAGGGCTGGCGCCCGTGGCGTCAAAACAAGGGAAAGGCGGGGTTGGCGTCTTTGGCTCTGCTTCGTCGGCCGTACGGAGGGAAGGAGAGATCGGGAGGAAGAGGGAATCAAATCCCCTCTTCTCTCTCTCTGTCCTTTATAAAACAAAAATTAAAGTTACTTTAATAAAGTGAAGGTATTTGAATTAAATTATTATAGAATTCTTTTATTGTTTGAACATGGGAGTTCACGCCCTCCCGACCAGATCCACTTCTCATGGACGGTGATGATGACTTTACTATTTTCTTTTATTCTTTTATTTGATTAAGTCCTCTTTATGTCTTTTCAGTAGGTCACGGGCCCTACTGTAACTTCACCGGGTGCCCTCACACACCCGACCGAGATCCCGATCTTCCGACTTTTGACTCTGCGCATCGTGCTTTATCGGGACTTGCATTTTGCCCCGTTCTCCAACTTGATAATTGAAATTAATTAGCATTTACTAATTCTTCTAATTGATAACCCGGGATCTCTCTCTCTTCGTCAAACATCCAACTACATACACGAAAGTGACCCGGCCCAACATGGCCCTATCTAGGCCCAATAGTCGCAAGGTTGATCTTTTAATCGGTTAAATTCCTGATTTTCCTTAATTGAGTTATTAAAATAATTAATCTCTTTTATGTGTTAATTAATCTCAGTGGTTTTCTCCAGAAAATAGTTTATTTAATCGTAAAAATTTTCGGGGCGTTACAGTCAAGCTGCTGGTGGCATACATCCTCGGTTCAGTGCTCTTTCCTAACTCCTCGTGTGTTGTTCCCAATTGGATTGCATACTACGCGAACAACCTAGCCGCACTAAACCGCTATGCATAGGCGCAAGCCACTCACAAGTGGCTTATGGATAACATCCCTAAGACAACCACCCGTGTGCAATCCAGTTCTTCGGAGAAGGGAACACAGACTGGGTATTTGAGAGGGTGCACTGTTGCCCTCAACATATGGTTTTATGAGGTCACCGGGATCGGGAAGAAGGTGTGATTTGGGAGGACACCAAGGATCCTAAACTATGGGGAGAATAGCTTCAGAAAGCAAGTGTCCCTTGGTACTCTCCTGAATTCACTCAATGGAAAGGAAGTATGATAAGTGTTCATTTGAGCATAATTTTATACTATATTCCTATATGCTTGGCATGTGATTATGAAGACTTTTAGCCCACCAATACTTAAAATGTATTTATTTTCATCAACAGGACATAATATGAGGACCCCAGAGGAAAGAAAGCATTTCGAGAGAAACCGGGATCCTAGAGTACCCAAAAGGATCCATACGGGCTAGCATACGGGTTGATATACGGCCGTATACTGGCCCCTGGAGAGAATACGGGCCAGTATATGGCCCGTATAATAGCTGGCATGATGATTGTCCTGTATACGGGCGGATATATGGCTCATATATGGGCCCGTATAAAGGTGGCTGGCCCGTATACAGGCTGACATACGCCAGTCAGATTTGGGCGAAACTGCAAACCTAGACAGGGGTAACTTGGTAAATCTCACCCTTAAAACCCTGGGGGTATAAAAGCCGGTGAATAAGGGTTTAGAGGAGGAGCTAGCAGCTTGGGAAAGAGGGCTAATCTTGGAGAGAGCTTGGGGATCATCTCCTTCAAGCCATTGGAGCAAGAAGAGGGGAAATCAAAGGAGGAGGATCAAGGAGCCACCAAAGGTGATTGCATAAGCTTTCATTACTATGTCTTTCTGGATTACTTTCATCTTTGTTGTGGATTGTTGCCCCCTTTTTATGGAGGGCTAATTTTGTAGATGCTTGGATGATTGCCTTGGACATGTTTTAATCAATGTTATTTCTCTATTTTGATTGCTTGGTTACATTGTTTGAGTCTATTGGATGTTTTAATGTGAGTGAATCCCTCTACGTTGCGAGAGCCCGGAGGGATTTTCATAGTTCATATGGGGGAAGAAGCAAACGCCTCCCCGTGTGTAGACCATCTCCAATAGAGGGGGTTGTGAGTATATCGGGAACCCTGGTACTAAGGAGAGCAAGTCCTTTAGATGTATTATTCCCATAATCCCTCCAAGACATAGGTTCGAGAACATAATCGGTAAGGGCACCAGGATTAGTAACTCACCTCGGGATGAGGGAGTGAAAGCATGATAGGAACCCTTGGCCAAGAATAAACCAAGTAATTGAGATAGAGAGGAGCATTCATCCTTTAGAAGTCCAAGGGGGATCCAATTGTCCGAGCATCCCCCTTTTATGATTGTTTAATCTCAAGAGCACTCGATGCCCTTGTTTATGTTTCAAATTAATTAGTTTAGAACTAGCATAATCAACCACTTCTTTGGATCGACTAGATAGTAGATAAATAGTGGGTATTAGTACTTCCATCTCCCTGTGGATCAACAACCCGACTTTTATGTCCACTATTATTACTTGGTACGACCCGTATACTTGAGGTTGCATCGCATCAAGGTACTCCACATTCTACTTAATCTTTGTCAGGTTTTACTTTAAGTTTTGTAGTTTTCGCTTAATATATTGTGTTTGTGTGGTACATAATGTGTTTTCGTTTAATATAAAGCGTTCTCGTTTAACATACTCCGTTTGATTGTTCACAGTATTCAGAACTCGTCCCTGACACACCAAAGGAAGAAGTCAATGTACAAGCCTTGAGGCAGGAAGAACAACGTTCACTACCATAACGAAAATTAGGAATACATGCTATTGGACCCCCATCTCTTGGCAAGGGGAAGGCGAACAATGAGGCAAAAAGGGTGCGGGAACACACCCCATCAAGAAGCCCCCCGCGTAATACCCGCCGCCGTTCTTCCATTGCCAGTCCGTCGAGAAGGCCAATGGATGATGGCGTTGCAACCCGCATTGAGAAGCAGTATAAGATGGTGGCAAAGGACATTGACCGCATCATGTCCCGACTTGACCAACTTGAGCTGAAGAGACATAGGCAGGCCGAATGTGCACAGGCTTCGCCTACAGAGAAAAACGAGCCGGCAAAAACTAAGGTAGAGGAGGCCACATTATCATCCCCTCCCTTGAAGAAACGGACGAAGAGAACCGTTGTCATGCCCCGTCGGTCTCAGCGTCGTGTGACTAGTTCTCAGTCTGCCCAGATCTCTCGCTGCGAGGCCGCTCTCTTCAAAGACATTTCGCATAAGATAAACGTCCGTAAGGGCAGTAGCAAAGGCGATACAACTGAAGAAGTTATACGTACAACCGTGTCAGCCGATGTTGATGACGACACGGTTCTTAGCAGCGTTGTTGAATCGTTGTAAAAAATGAAGAATGAAGAGCCTGTATTCCTTGTACCCACCGCTGACATTGAGGCACAATTGACCCCGCCGACACCCGATGGAGAACCACACACTGCCACCAAGGCTGTAACCATCGCTGCCACCACGGCAACATCGACCGGCGAGCAACCATCGACCGTCGAGCAACGACAGACCACCCGCATTTCGCATGAATTTTTGTATGCGTCCACGCATCCATCCACGGCCACGCCGTTGCTCTACAACCGCCATCGAAGTCAAAACGACTATCGACGCTGAACTGCAATATGATGAATGTACAAATTTGCCGGTCGCGGTCAGTGAACCGCCGACATCCTACCCGGATCAAAAAAAATATAGCAAGTGAATTGCCGACATCCTGCCCGGAACAATCTAATGCACCAACGGATTCGGCCACCGATCAGGAGACTGGAGACGTGATCCTTGTAGAGGCCTACATGGAGTACGAGGACCCGACGCCAGTGAGGACAAACTTTATAGCCAAGAATAAGCGTCTTGTCGGTTACATGAGGCTGAACAACATTGAGCAGGCAGTAATTGGCATGAATCTAAACTGTAGAATTGACAAGTAAGTCCTCTGTTTGTTTATTTGCAAATATTTTCCGTTTCCGTTTATTTATTTTGTTTTATGTTTAATAATTATATTTCCTGTTTAATACTTTCACTTTTTGCTTAAGATTTATAGTTTTCGCTTAATATTATGAGTTTCCATTTAATTTAGCGGTTTCCCATTTAACATGACGCTAGAACAATCGTATGGAAAAATAAATGGTCTTTCACCACGCGGGACCGTTTATACACGCTGCTCGAGGGGAAGAATATGGTTCCCGACGATGTCTTCTATGCGTTTGTCCTGATCCTCCTTGAAGCCATGAGCTCGACTCCATATCCATACAAGAAGCGGGCCACAGTCACTAGGCCGCTGACGCTTCTCATGTCGAAGAGAATGGATTCCGGAAATTCGGCCTTGGCTTTGATGAAGGACGTCGTGTGCGCGTTCCACCAAGTGTAGTTGGTCCTTATGCCCATCATTCTCAATAGGAACTATCATCTTCTCGTCCTCGACAGGGAAAGTAAGGTGTATGTGCATTACACGTCAGTGAAAAGCCCTATATATGACACCGACGCAAAGGCAATGGTAATATTCCTCGCTTGATTTATACTTTTTTGTATTGGTTTTCTCTAAGTGGTTCTTATTCTGATAACATCGGGCACTATTTGATTCATGCCTCCAAATTGAGCTTGGGGAGAGCGAAATGACGGCCTACCCATTTAGAACCGAAAGGAAGTGCCCGCAGCAGAGGGCGGGGAGCCTCGACTGCCCTGTCTATGTTATGAGGTTCATTGAACAAATTTTTGATGCTGAGAAACTCCACCTCCCTAGCACGGACGTACCTCTATTGCTTTTGCGCTACGTCGCACGCATAGTGATGGACGGCATAAAGCGCGGCGCGTTTGAATCGGGCAAGAAAGAAGAGACGTAGTGACAAAGTTTGTACCTATTAGGAGCGGAATTCCAAAGATTGTACACGTTTAACAAATATTGTACCCGTTAACTATTATGGTTTTCTCTTGTTGGATAGTATTTACGTTTAACAATCATATTACATATAAATAGACCTGCTTTCAATAAGAAATCGGTGCATTGCATGATCTCTTGTTGTGGTCAACCTCATGGCAGCGGCTGTAGTGCAAATCACGCACGATAGATTCCTGTGATTCTATCATCTTCCGTCTTGGACGACCTGGTGGCCTCTTCATGCATGGCGGCCGTAGAAGTAGTTCACGGTTTGCATCAGTCGGTTTGTCATTGTCCGGAACAGGATAAATAGCTTCAGTATATGTCATCCGGTAAGCTTCAACTGTGAAGTACTCGTCAACATACCGATGAACACTGGTGTCTGTCAGCATTATAGCAGCGCATGCATGTTTGCAAGGTAGACCGTATACCTGCTACCTTCGGCATGAACATGTCCTTGAAACCAGACTGACGGAGTTGTTGTTTTGTTCGACAACCTCGAAATAATTACCGTCGGAACGTCCAACAAGTAGGTTACGGCTTTCTTCAACAATGTCCTCCAGCTTCTTGTGTATGACAGGGCATAGGTGGGTCTCCCATCGTAGAGAATGCTCATGGCGGGTACACATCATGTTCATAAGCTTGAACCTTTATTCTATAAAGCAAGACAACAATGACGATGCAAGAACAACGGATATTAATTAGAAACTTGTTATGTTAAATGGAAACGCTAGAGAATAAGTAGAAACTCAACCTATATATTAAACGAAAACCTGAAAAAATAAACAAGAACATCTTATATTAAATAGGAAATTTATATACTAAACGGAAACCTGGTATATTAAGCGGTAATAACGGAATAGAAGTATAACAAAGTATTTTAATTGAAAGATGGCACTATAAATAGAACCTTGCTTACCTTATGGAATCTACCATATTCGTCACGGGGAGGTTGCGTGCCTCCTTGATCCAGGCATTGAATGACTCTGCCACGTTGGAATACATCTCTCCCCATCTTTCACCCTTGAACATATAGTTAGACCAGTGGGAAACATCGGATTTCTGAAGTAGCCAGCGATGTGCGTCAGCCGATGCGGCTAGCAAATCGTTGACTGCGTCGTCATATTCCCTGGAGGTACATGTGTATGCAATTCTTGTAATGATGGACCAACACTCCTCCTTCAGTTCTTTCCCAAGTCTAACATTCCCCTTCATGAAGTTCGATTCCAAGTGTCGTAAGCAATATGCATGCGGGGAAGTGGGGAAAACCTTTGCGATGGCGCTGATGAGGCCCTTCGACCTGTCCGATACAAATGTAATAATCTTCTCATAGTCGTCATCCCCAAACAACGCATCTCCTAGCTTTGACAAGAACCACGTCCAGTTAGCATCGGTTTCATTGTCAACAATAGCGAACGCAACATGAAAGAAGCCCTCGTTCCTATCTTTACCCGTCGCTCCCAACAAAGTGCCCTCGTATTTCCCAAGCAAGTGAGTTTCATCAACAAACAACAATGGCGTGCAACCTTTCTTGAAACCAACAACACAGGCACGGAAGGAAAAAAAAAAAGCGCGTCTAAACCGCTCACCTTCCTTCTCCACAATGGCAACGCTATCAGGGTTCGTCTCCACCACCTTGTTTGCGTACCATAATAACAAGTCATAGCTCGCCACCTGACTGCCATGGAGAGTATCCATGGCCACCTCTTTCCCCAACCAAGCCTGTTTATACGGCAGATTAACACCATGATCACGCAATATATCCCGTTGAATATCAATAGGTCTATACAGGGGGCAATCCTTCAAATTCTGTACCACCTGTGCACTGACCCATTTCTTCGATACTTTCGGATGCGACCGCGTACCGACACCGCCGCCGTATACATATGTGGGATGCATCGTCTTGATTGTAAATGTTCCAAGATTATATTTTCTCGATGCGTGGACACGCCACTCGCAGCCCACGGCGGCACATTGGACAGTCACCCTCTGCTTGTTGTTCTTTATGAAAGTAAAGTCAAAATTTCGTTTTATAGCGAAATTGCGAAGTGAATCCTTGATGTGGTCATCGTCACGAAACCGGTCACCTACTTTCAGCGACAGAATTTCATTCTCCGTAGTACAAATGGCTAAGGCCCTTGAAGATCCTTGTTGGGATGCCGATAAGTTATCCAAGAATGAATCCCTCCTGTTGGTTCATATATCACCAGTGAGAAAATAATAACTTAAACGGAAATTTATTATATTAAGTAGGAAGATAGAATGATAAATGGAAACAACGGAAAAATAAACGGAGACCGTGTGTTACGTGAAAACTACAAATGTTAAGCGGAATTAGAAGCAACTAAGCGAAAACCCATATATTTAACGGAAACATGAGATACACATATTATAAGAAATTTCAAATGGAGGATTGACAAGCTGACAGGTTGGTTTGTTCAATCAAGGGAAGGACTTATTTACGACGGTAATGATGAACCAGAGGGCACGTCCAGCAGGTCTTGAACAGTTTCGATAATGAGGTCAACGGCGGCGCTTGAACATGTAATAAATGTGGCACATACGTTGAAAGTTGACCTCGGTATCAATTGGGCAAACAGTTCTGTTCAGATTCGGGGTGACAAACTTCACCCTTACACTGGAAAGTTCAAGATCCTATCGCTGGCATATCTCTGCTAGTACTGACTCCCAAGAGCTCAAGACGGTAAACTGCAATACTCATCCCTCCCCCTTATATCTGGCGACTACGTAGAAGGTTTCCATTGCCAACCTGCAGCAGGAGTACACTGGCATGATTTTAAACTATACGAGATATGGAAAACTTTTTTCAGAAAAATGAGAAAAGAAACTCATGTCACGGCGAATGTGTATGTTTCTTCGACTAGTCTTGTGCGGTGACTCACAGAGAAACCGATGGTCGCAGAGCTCGTCTCACCGGTTCACCGAAGAGACAAATTTCTCTCTCGCGGCCGGATGAAAACAAAGGGAACAACAACATAATGGGTTGAAGAGACAAATTTCTCTCTCGCGGCCGGATGGAAACAAAAGGAACGGAAACAGAGTGGGTTGAAGAGACAAAGTTCTATCTCGCGGCGCGATAGAAACAAAGGGAGCAGAATGGATTGAGGAAGAAGAAGAAGGTCTGAAAAGCTGTCAAAAAGGTACAAAAGTAAGTGAAAAGTTGGCCAAAAAGGCGAGGATGTGATAGCTTGTGTACTAGTTTCAAAATTCATGACATGACATGGCGAGAAACAACTTCTCCATGAGGAGGACAATTGTGGCATTTTATAAAAATATAACTGACGGAGTGGCCTTGAGGAACTGGAAAGTCAGTTTGCCAAAAAGGAGGGACTGTCTGGCAAATACTTATGTCAGAGGGACTGTCTGGGAAGTTTGCAAACTTTCACGGACCTAAAAATAATTTTCCCTGAACAAGTTGAAAACTTGACATATAATTAAATAAGCATAATAAAAAATAGAATATGAGATTGTTTTGTTATGAACATTGTAGAACTAATAACAAACAAAAACAATTAGCTTTGCTTTCATATGATCACACAAAACTCATAATTAAACATACCTGACTTAAGAAATAAGAATCGACAAAATCAATATTTTAAATAATTTAAAGATTAATTGGGATGAAGCCTTGTCCGTAAAAGGAAATAACTTTATCTCCCTTTTTTTAAAAAAAAATAACTTTATCACCATATATTTAAATTTTTTATAAATTAATTTATATAGTGATTAATTAATATTCTAAAAATATACTAAAACTATAAATTTAATTAAAATTATTTATTTTAATGAATATTAATTTATTTATATCTAAAATTTTAAAAATTTTAGCAAAACAAATTAAAATTTAACTCAACCTCCTACCCCATCCAAAACGAAACATGATAAGGAGAAGTTAATGTTAGATATTTCACAAAATTCTTTTAAGTAATTTTTAAAATATCCAAAAAAAATAGTGAATTAGATTTTTTTTTTTTCCTTTCGATCAACTCAGTCTATGTGAGCATATGCGAGCATAGCCGGTTCCAAGCCCGGGTAAAGGAGGAGGGTTGCGATAGGTTGATAGCCAGCATAAAACTTTGTCACACACCTAATATGAATTTTCTACAAAATTATAACTTGGGGTGTGCCCACCTAGGTATGCGTTAGATCGACACCCGGATGTAGTATTAAATGAGCAAGAGGTTCCATCACATCGCCGCCCGGGTGTGATGGAGTATAGGTAAGGGTTCACACATCATGGACATGTGTGGGTAAAGAAGTTAGTCCCTCCACATCAGTGCCCGGATACGGTGACAAATAGGCAAGGGTCCTCGCATCTTAATGGACAGGTGTGAGTAAAGAAGCTAGTCCATAAGAGTAAAATTAGGATCAGTAGTTGGAATATAGGGTCTTTGACAGGAAAGTCTATGGAGTTAGTAGACACTTTCGAACAGAAAAGGATAGATATAGTGTATTTGTAAGAGACTAGGTGGATAGGAAATAAGGCTAGAGAGATTGGTAACACATGCTATAAATTATGGTACTGTGGAGGGGATAAACATAGGAATTGTGTGGGAATTATTGTAGAACCACAAATTAAAGACAAAGTGGTTAAAGTAAAAATGGTAGGAGATAGGATTATACATTTGAGGTTAGTATTGGGAAAAGAGACAATCAACATAGTAAGTGCATATGCACCTCAAGTAGGCTTAGGGGAAGATATACAGACTAAGTTCTAGGAAGATTTGGATGGCGTAATTTTATGAATCCCAAGTGAGCAAGTATTTTTTATTAGGGAGATCTTAATGGGCATGTGGGTAGATTTAGTAATGGTTATGAGAAAGTCTATGGAGGTTATGGGTATGGCAATAGGAATGAGGAAGGATAAGCTATCTTCGATTTTGCTTTGGCCTATGATTTAGTATTGACCAACACTTGCTTTAAGAAAAGAGAATCACACTTGATTACCTTTAAGAGTGGGGATAACCATAGCCAAATAGACTTCCTCATTACAAGAAGAACGGATAAGTCTATATGTAAAGACTGCAAGGTTATACCTAGTGAAGCACTAACTACCCAACATAGATTAGTGGTGTTGGATGTGAAGAAAAAGAGTATAGTGAAAAGAGAAAAGAGGGTTAGGTAACGTAAGATTAGATGGTGGACTCTAAAAGGGGCCAACCAATTAGCGTTTAAGACTAAAATATGGGAAGAGAGAGTTAAAGATATGGAAGCTTATGCGAACACCTTATAGAAGGAGATGGTGAATCTTATTGAGAATGTAGAGAGCAAGGTCTTAGGGGTCTCTACTAGGACCCCAGCCACAGGAATCATGGTGGTGGAATGAGGAGGTACAAAAGGTTGTTTAAGATAAAAGATATTGGTATAGGAAGTTACCCACAACTGAAGATGAGGAAACCTTTGAGAACTATAAGAGGGCAAAAAACGAGGCCAAGAAAGTGGTTAGCAAGGCTCAAAGTAAATCTTTAGCCGATTTGTACCAAATGTTTGGGGTGCGGGAATAGGAAAATGAAATGTATAAGATAGCACGACTAAGAGATAAAAAAAAATGAAAGACCTGAACCAAGTCAAGTGCATTAAGGATGAATCTCAACAGGTCTTGATAAGATATAAGGAAATCAAGAAGAGATAGAGAATCTACTTTGATCACCTATTCAATGCTAGTCATGAGGATGACTTTACAGAGCTTTATGCATCAGCGTTAAAGAAGAATTGTAGCTACACACGAAGAATCGGGCCTAGTGAGGTCAAGGAGGCATTGAAAAAGATGAAGGTTTGGAAAACCTATGACCCAGATGGTATTCTGATTAAAGTTTGGAATTGTCTTGGAGAAGTAGGGTTATCATGGCTAACCAAACTTTTAACTTCATCCTAAGAGGGGGAAAGATGTCAAACGATTGGAGAAAGAGCATCCTGGTACCTATATATAAGAATAAGGGTGATATTCAAAATTGCACCAACTACTGTAGCATTAAGTTAATGAGCCACACAATGAAACTTTGGGAGAGGGTAATCGAGCATCGACTCAGGGATATTACGAAGGTGTCAAAGAACCAATTTGGCTTTATGCTAGGTAGATCTACAACCGAAGCTCTTTTTTGTTAAGGAGATTGATGGAGATCTACAGAGAGAAGAATAAGGATCTTCATATGGTTTTTATTAACCTGGAGAATGCATATAACAGAGTACCGGAGAAGTCCTTTGGAGAGTATTGGAGGAAAAAAAGAATTCATGTTAAATATATAAATGTTATTAAGGATATGCATGAAGGAGCAGTTATGAGCGTGAGAATAATGGGAGGAGATACTGAGGAGTTTCCTATAACAGTAGGTCTATATCAGGGATCGACCTTGAGCGCATACTTGTTTACTCTAGTAATGGATGAGTTAACTAGTTGTATCCAAGTTGACATCTCATGGTGTGTGTTGTTTGCGAATGATATTGTTCTAGTTGATGAGACTAGGGAGGGAGTTAATCAGAAGTTAGAATTGTGGAGAAAAACTATTGAAAGTAGAGTGTTTAGGTTAAGTAGAAGTAAGAAAGAATATATGCATTGTAATTTTAGTCTAAGTAGAAGAGATGGAGGGGAAGTGAAACTAGGGGGATTGTAGTACCTAAGTGTAACTATTATAGGTATCTAGGTTCTATTTTCTAGGATGATGGGATGATAGATGAAGATGTAACCATGGAATTAAAATAGGATAACTGAAATGGAGAAGTGCCACTGGTGTGTTATGAGATAAGAAGATGCCTAACAAGGTAAAGGGAAAGTTCTATAGAACGTCAGTTAGACTAACCATGTTATACGGGAGCGAGTGTTGGGCAACTAGTGTTCAACATATCCAAAAGATGAATATGACAGAAATAAGGATGTTAAGGTGGATGTGTGGTCATACAAGATTGGATAAGATTAGAAATGAACACATCCGACAGAAGGTGCATGTTGCACTAATTGAAGATAAAATAAGAGAAGGACATTTAAGATGGTTTGGACAAGTGTGTTGTAGACCCTTAGATGCCCCAGTTCGAAAATGTGATAGTTTACTAATAGAAGATGGTTTGAACATTATCTCTTTGGTCTCAAAGATTTCACTTTTTGGGTCTTCGAACGAAGCCTCGAATCCTAAACCAAGTGAAGGCTGCTTGTGAGTTACCCTAGACCAATGATAAGAACAGCCTTGCAGACACCATCGCTTACTAAGATGGTGAAGTCGTTGACTAAGACGCCAATATCCTACGGGACAACATGGTGTGTGCCCTAGTTTCTCTTTTGTTAATGTTTGATCTTTCCTAGTTACTGTGATCATCTTTTGTTGTACAGCTCTCTTGTAGATTAGATGATCTATAAGAAGTTAAGAACTTGTTGATGTCTTTGTGATGCCAATCACATTTAAGGTGAAGCTAATGAATTCTGTATGCACTACAGATTTCCAGGATCTCAAAATATCACAATAATGTAGGGAATAGTTATACCAATATCTTTGGGAACATATGGCTCTCTATGCTTGGATGATTTAAATAAGAAGTAAAAAATTTTCTTGCAATTTATTTGATTGCATTATTGTGCAAATCACATAGAAGTGTGATGTAATATCCCAGATTTTTCCCAATAAGTTATCTGATAATTTTCAAATATTTTAATGAGGTTAATTAGTCATATAAATGAATTAATCATTTTAAATCTCAATTAAATAAAAATCGGGAATTAATGGGCTTAAAATCCAGCCTCGCAACTATTGGGCCCAAAAGAAGACCTTATTGGGCCAGACCACTTTTACTTGAAATAGTTGGAGGTGGATGGACGTAATAAACCCGGCTAATTAATTAGAAATTTACTAAGTGTTAAATAATTTGGATTGATTAAGGGTGTGTTTTGTAAAACCTGCCCCGAAATAAATAAGAATTTTTCCCAGAACTTATTAAATGGAGATTTAATATGGTAAGCGAAGAAATTTCAGGAAAATTATAATTAAGTACTAATTAATCCAGATTAATTATTGAGAAAACATAGAGAGATGTTCGAGTTCCTGGAAAGGTGGATCTGGTCGGGGACTGAGATAGCCCCGTGATGCCACAGTATGCCCGTGATGAATGAATTGACAAAAAGCCGATATTCTCGGATCTGGTCTGACGAGAGACAGACCCCGTGATATTACAGTGCGCCCGCGCTACTGGAATCATTGACCCAGGATTTCGCAGATCTGGGTCGAGCATGAGGACGAAAGAATCATGACAGTGGACCCCGGCCTTAATAAATTCAAGGACCCGTGATACAATAGTAGTCATGTGACATAAAGGAGAAGATAAAGTAATTAAATAATAAAAGTAAATGAATAATACTTTATTGAATATAAAGTATGAGGGACTTAGGGTTTTGATTCAATTGAAACCAAATTGAATCTTTAGTTTTCATCCACGCCCCTCCTTCTCCCTCTCGATCTCTTCTCTCTACTGGTGAGCACCACCGGCCGCCCTCAAAGCAGTCCGCCTCCACGCCTGTAGCGCGGCACCAACTCCTCCGCTGGCTCTCCGTGGCAGCCGCCAAAGCCGCCTCAGAATAACACCCTAATCCTTTCTAGGACCTAGGTGTCACACCCGGCCGAGGTGAAAGAACCCCAAACCTAAAAGGTCAGATAAAGACATTAAATACTCAAAACCAAACTAATATTAAGGCAAATATAAATCAAATGCTGCATTATTACAAACCATAATGTTTAGATGTCTCACATAGGATTCGTGAGGGGAGTTAACATACTCCTCAAATACAACACAATAAGATAAGGTAATTTATGCAGCCAAGGCCGATTGAGCCAACTAAGGGGAATCCAAACCTAACTCCAATCTAAGGGGCCATGAATCTACTACTTACTACCAAGAGCAAAAGAGGTGAGCTCACGAGCTGCGGTGAGGTCACAGGTACACTACCGTCGAGGTTCAGCACACCGTAAGTCTTCCATATCAAGTAATGAAATATCAAGAGAAATACAAGAACTAACGATATTTAAATCATGAAAGAGACAATAACATCGCGATCATAATATATCTCATGGAAATATTTAGATGCCGTATGACATACTTTCAAATATTTATCAAATGTTTTATCGTTAGGTCGAAATGATTTCCACATATGTCATGTCTGGTGACCAACTTAAAGCGGTAGCCTCCTACGGTTGGACCAACTCAACAAGCGGGAGGTGACGACATCCTATGGAATCAAATCCTTGTCATCATTCTTATTAATGTCAAATCTACAGAGGTGATTTCCCGTATGTCACCAACTCGAAGAGAGCCTTCACGGTTGGACCAACTCAACAACCGTGGAGGTGACAACCATGGAATCAATTCCTCATCAACATACATACTAGTTACTCTACACCCCTACTTTCATCTGGTAGGAACGAGAGTAAAAACGAGTGGACCAACTTCAACTCGATAGCTCTCCCGGTCGGACCAACTCAACGCATCGAGCTATAAATATATATACGTATACTCAAGCACTCAAGAGTACGGAAGAGGGGGGTTTATTTCCGGAAATCGAATGGTTTGAAAAGCGGATAGTTTGGCTAGTAAAAATAGGAATTATAGAAATCACCCCTTCCTACCTAGTATCATACTCTGGCTCATCGTAGAGCCACCTGCAGCCATATCGTGTATGTGAGTAAGTGTGTGCACTAATATGTCTATGTAATATAATCTCTACTTTCATGCTTGAAAATTTATAGTATTTCATAAATGAATTTTCTGAAAATACTGAACATGATCTCTATTTTCATGCTAGAAAACTTACAGTATTTATGAAAATTAATCAACTCATATCATGCATTCTCAAGAAGACAATAATAACAAAATAACGAGAGAATACGGTAAATGTACAGCTTGTGTTCCCTCACCTCCGATATAGTAGATCCCTAGGCTTGGTGGGCTCCTCGAAATGGACCGACCTTTGCCCCTTTCTTGTCCTAGTGATCAAAATACGGCTTTCTTTAGAAATACGGAAACCGTATCCTCATTCCATAAATTTACTTCACTTAGTAGAATATGATAGGTTCTATTAAATACACTTGAAGCATGATTTCCCTTAATACGATTTCGTATTTATAAATAGTGGAAAATACGGGCTTGTCCCACTAAAGGTTTAACATAGTCCGCTTGGACCCTTCATAACTTCCGATCCGGAAGCCCGATCGGGTCGATCAAGTATTCGTTATGAAGGTCTCTCGATGACCTTTCTAATGATCTAAAATACTTCCCGATCGGAAAAGCATCGAGGGCTAAATTCCTCCCGAAAAGGGACAGCCGGCATGAGCTCTAACGAAATTTCGGCAAAGTCTCCTCTGTTTTTAGGGCCCGAATTTAATACAAACATACATCAATACATGACAATTTTTAACTAAAAACTGAACCATTCACAGCTTCAAACCATTCATTCTAACATTCACACCATTACCCCTAAATCCATTCAATTAATCTCATGATTACCCTCCAATCCCCATGATATACTCAAGTCCTTGTACCTTGGTTCCAGCAATTGCTACCCGTCGAGGTGGTCAGCGTATCGCTCGAGTGAAGTGCACACAAAAAGGTGGCCTGGTGGTCGTCGGGCCCACCACGGTGGCGTGAGGTTGTGGGGCTGCTGGCCTTGCGTCGCAGTGGCTGTTCGCTAGGGCTCACTTGGCTGAAAAGCGAGGAGAGGCGGTCTACGAAGCAAAGAGAGAGAGAGAGAGAGAGAGAGAGAGAGAGAGACGTTTCTCTCTCTCTCTTTCGCGTCTCTGTCTTTTTAAAGACAGAGATTCGTTTTTTTTTCTTTTTCTTTTTTCTTTTTCTTTTTCTTTTTTTTATAATCTTTTCTTTAATTAAAATATATTATCTTTTAAATGATTATCTTTTTTTAAAAATATTATCTTTTAAATACTTTATAATATTTTATCGTTACTTTATGTCACATCACTATTCAAAAAAATATTTTCCTATCAATAATTCTTCCGACCCAGATCCGAATCCGTCGAACTCGTGACACAAAATTTGATCAGAATATCACGGGTCGCCTTTTCTCTCCCATCCGAATCCAGCGAATCTAGGCTTTTGACCCTACTGCATCTACTTTATCGAAACTCTAACTTGTGTCCGATATTCCTACTTAATTAACTTAGATTAATTAATATTTAATTAATCTTTGATATAATTAATCTAACTCCTGACTATTCCATGTCCAATTCAATTTGGCCCAAATCTGACCTTCATTCACCCAAATGGTCATGAAGTTGGACTTTAGTTTGATAAGTTCCTGATTTTTCTTAATTTAGTTTGTGTTAAATAATTAATCTAATTTACGTGTTAATTAATCCCATGGTTTTCTCTAGAAAATAATTATTTAAATCATGAAATTTTCTGAGCTATTTCTATCAAAGCACGACGCCGGCCAGCTCCCGTGAATTGCCAAGACTTCCATACAGTTCCGGCCTGGGCCTCCGTCGACCAAATGATGCCTTGCGGTAAGCGTCCAGCGCCGCTTCCCGGCCCAACACACGTGCGAGCCGTGCACGCCTGCCCTTCTCCACATGGGCGCGGGCCCAGATCTGACCAAATCCGGCCACATCACCGCCGTTGGTCGCCCCTCTGTCCGGCCAACCCCTCCAACGAGCTTCTCCGGCGAGGACTGTGCACCAGCTCCTCTCCTTCAACTCCGGTAAGCTTCTAAGGAGCACCGGTGACCTGTGACGAACTCTCCAGTTAGGGACACAAGGCCCAGCTGGTTCAGATGCCAGCGAACTCGTGCTTAGCTACGGTTAGTATGACGGAGGTGGTTAATTAGAGATTGATGGGTAATTGGAGATTAATTGATGAAAATGCCATGTTGTAGTTGCTAATTGATCATTAGATCAAACTATCTAACTGTAGAGGGGGATCCTAGAAAAGATGATTGTCATGAAGTATAAATGGTATAGATTAGTTGTATTAATATGTACATGGTTATATTAATTTCAGGGCCCTCCAAATAGAGGAGGTGTTGCTGAATTTTTGTAGAAAATCTTAAGTATTAATACTTGATTATATTCTCCATGAACTTGATAGTGTTTAAGTGTTGAAAGAAAGCATATTAGAATCCCTAATTCATGCTAAGGATAGAGATAAGTACATCTCGTATTATGTAGAAGTTCATATTTTCGTATTAATTATTCATGTTGAAGACATAAAATTCATGATAAGTAAAGTGACATAGAATTCATGATAAGTAAAGTGATGCCTAAGAGAGGGATCTTAAGCACATTTGAGAACTCTTGAGGAATTCGATTTCATACATTGTGCTAGTAAAGATAAAAAAATTCGTATTCTATTGATTGGTCGTTTATAGACCCTTGTTGAAAGTATAAGTTACATAGAAAAGAATACGATTCTATATTCATATAAATAGATATGAAGTATTATGAAACTGAAAGTTTCAATCCATTTACTAGATTTTATTTCGGACGCGTGAGAAGCGACGAGGATTAGAGATTTGCTTCTAGCCAGGTAGGCTCTCGCATGGGGTTGTGAGTATTCCTTCCTCCTTCCTTGTTTATGATTTGTGTGCTCTTATTTCCTCGAGATGTTTCCTTTACATATTTGAGTTGAGTATCCTCATATATGTCGGCTTTACGTCTCGAGGAGATATTTGTTTTCATGCTTCTTATACGTATTTGAGTTGAGTCGCTCCTTAAATACATATCGGCTTTCGATCTCGAGGAGATCATTGATTATTATATATTGAGATGTTGTTGCCTTGGATATATATGTATACATGTTGTTAGGTATTCATACTAGCAATCTCTTACATACAAACATGATACATCGGACGGAGACTCAGTCAGAGAGTGTATTTTCTGACCATGTATACATGATTGATATAGCTCTATCTGACGTAGACCGGAGACGATATTTGGAGGATATCGTACGATACTGTAGGTATCTTAGTATCATATATGCCAGGAGATTGAGTACATCTGTGAATTTATTCACATCCCAAATATTTGTTATTTGCTTGTGATTTTGTTTCACTTGCATATTTGTACTTGCTTTATTCCATTCTTTGCTTATGGCTTTCGCCACATTTATTGCTTTACTAGCGATCCTACTGGGCCTTTTCTTTGGCTCATGCACTTGATTGATGTTTTCTCAAGTGACGACGAGGAGTAGGGTCGGGCCTAGACGGGGGACATACCAAGTAGCTGACTCGGATTTGTTGCATTTCTCTTGAGGTCTGCGTACCTCCTTTATTGTGTGTGTGTGAGATTGTATTCTCTTTGTTGTATGGATTACTAGTGGTGACTTGGATAGATCCTTGTATGGGTCGTGTAGACCTTAGTATTGTACTTGTATGGACTTGTGTAAACTCCCTTCTTTTATTTATACAATTCCGTTGTTCTATTTATCTCTGGATATTGAATGTACATGAGTCTTTGAGGCCTTGCGCCTGGATGGGGACTCGTCCCTGTTTGGATGCGACAGGTCTGTCCACGTGCCCGGGACGGGTTCGGGGCGTGACATGTTTGATTGGGCTTATTTTCTATGGAAAATTTTTCCACCACCCATTTTCTAGCATTTTGGGCTGTTTGATTGACAAAATTTTCCATGTAAGTTTTTTCCACAAAGCTAGTCACGTGACCTCTTTTCCCTCGAATAGGTGGATTCCTCTCCCAACCCAAAGAAAAGTTTTCCATTGAAAATGGGAGCGGTTATATGAAAAAAAAAAAAAACAAAATAAGGATTGGTCTTGGTTGTTTGAATTTCAAAGAGCTATTAGATATACACAAACATTTTATATCATCATTTTGAATTTTTTTATCCTTTAAAATTGCTTATGTTTTTTATTGTTTGAATTTCAAATAGGAGTTATCTTATATGCACAAACTTTTATCTTATCATTTTGAATTTTTTATCCTTTAAAATTGTTTATATTGTGATTAATTGGTTCATTGCTCGGAAAAAAAATTAATTTTCTATGGAAAATATTAATTTTCCATGAAAAATTGATGCAATCAAACAACAAATATGTTTTTTTTTTCCATGGTGAATGTTAGATTTTTCATGGAAAATAAGGGCAATCAAACAACAAAACAAGAATTTTTCATAGAAAATGTAAGATTTTTTAACAAGAAAATAATGACAATCAAATGGCCACTTTCTCGTTTGCTACGAAAAATTTTGCCACAGAAAATTTTCTTTTCCACCCATTTTCTATCTTGCAATCAAACACAATATATGTAGATTTCTCTAAATAATCATAGCCCTTTATGTCAAAAAAAAAACATTTATAAGTGAAATTCTGGCATGATTTATAAGAAAAAACTATCAGAAATTTCATTTAGTTATTTATGAATAATATTTGCAAAAATTTGCTATAATGATGAATATTGGATTTGATGAAATCCAGGTAACTTCACATTACATTCTTAACCTTATATCTTAAAAAAATTAAAACCTATTTTGTTAATAAATGGTATTGTCTTAACTTTTAAATATGGAAATTACAAGGTCAATCCTGGAAAGTGATATATACTCTACTTCTAATCCAGGCCGTCCATTTCAATCAAAGTAGTCCACCACGTCATCTCCACACGCGCCAACGACCACCGCTACGCTACTGTATACATCTCGGGTCCCAAACTTCTCCTTTTTAAGGCTCGAAACATCGTCGGAGGAATCCCTAGCCAAGCGAAACCCTCGCCCCTTGTCGCCGGTATCCCGTCCTTAGATCAGCAAAACCATGTCATCGTGGCTCAGGAACGCCATGAGCAAGGCCGTCGAGGCTGGCGGCAAGAACAACCTCACCCGCACCGTCCGTAACTACGCCGACACCGTCGTCCAGCACGCCGGCCAGGCCGTTGCCGAAGGCGCCAAGATCCTCCAGGACCGGATGGTTTGTGTGACCTAGTTTGTATTTTCCTGTCTGATACTTATTACTGTGATCACTCTAGCTGGAATCCGTTTTAGGGTTTAATTCATGCTTTGAATATCTGCAAGAAGTTTTAGTTTCTTACATTCAAGTATTGTTTTTGGATTTCGAATTCATCCAACGTTTCTGGGAAATGTTGTTATTTGGCGAGTGATTCTCATTCCAAAAAGTATCTTTTTGAAAGCCGGGAGTTTGCACTTGGGATATAATGGAGTTGTATTGTTCTCCTTTGTTACTCGCTTTCTGCTAGACTTTCTGATTACAAAAACCCGGTTGAATCACAGCAGGCCTTTAACAATGTTTCTTGTTCATCCCTTTCAATGATGATTTGCAAGAAGCTTTTCCAAACTATCTGATTGCATTAAGTTTTCCAATCATGTAAGAGTATCTTTGTATTGTCTAACCTTAAGGCCATTCAGACTCTCTCCCTTCTTTCCACTTGTTGCTTGATGTTACTGCATTTGCATTTCACAGGCTAACTTTCTTAGAATTTGAAGAAACCATGTAATTTGCTAATCTTTCCACTTCTGTGGTGAATGTAATGAGCTAACTTTTCTGAATAAGTAGGATGAGAACGGATGAGAACATATAATGCCGACAGTGTTATAACATCCTTAGGAACATCAGTAAATACCTTTCTTTGTTTTTTGTTAGTGTGACGAATTTTCATCCGTCAGTCATCTTATCCAACATGTAATATTCTGTATCTTGCATAATTTGCAGGGCATCCGAAACTATAAAAGCTTTAAGCACACAGTTAGAAGATTGGAAGAAGTTGCCATCTCTTGCAGAGGTGTAGAGAGAGCTGAGCTGCTGAGAAGATGGTTAGTTGCTCTGAAAAACATTGAAAGAATGTCTGCAGAGGCTGTTGACCCTGAGGAATCTCAGCCTTCAGATGAGCCTGGTTCTCCTAGAAACAGTTCTTTGGTGAGTGAATTATTGTTGTTGAGTTGAATGATACTCTTTTTGTTTCTAATTGGCCATAAAAATGTATGTACATCTTATATTTTGGTTCCCTTGACTTTTTATTTCGGTTGAGGTTCTCATCATAGATTTGTTTGTGCAAGTGTAGCATATCAGATCACTTAATTCTCTTAATTTTTATCATAAGATCCTAGATAAACTTGGACAATATCAATGTTTCGTACTGTGAATCAGTAACAGATTTCAATTTCAAGTGTTTAAAGCAAATGAACTTCTGACTTTGTATTTGACTATGTAGTAGCATATGGCATTGGAACTACCTTATGGATTCAGTTAAAGCTTGTGATGAAGAAGATTCATTCCGGCAGAATGGACTTAAAGCTAGAGACTTTCAAGTTCTAATAGTTATAGCAGCAATTCCCTGTGTGGATTAGAACTTAAAATTCAACTAGTATCTAAGCTACATATTTTGGATATTTGGATTTAGCACTATCTTCATAATTTCTATAACAATAGAAACTTGTACATTCTAAGTTTTTTTTTGTCTATTGATTATAAAAATTGTTAATATTGCAGCATCTGTGTTTGGTACATGAAAAAAGCTAATTCATACTCACATTTTGCTTTATATTCTTGATTATTTATTGGCTTGATTTTCACTTTTGACAATTCTGCCCTGCTGAATGGATTCATTGCAGTAAAGATTAGTCTGTGTTCTGATTCCTGTTGTTCTTTTTGTTTCTTAGCTTCTATGAATGCTGTTTCTAACATATATCTTCATGCTTCCTGTTTTATATGCTTGAGTATCAGTAGCTTTGCATAATAGTCTCCTGTAGAATGTTTTTATTCGGTAAACCGGCAAAATAAGAAATTCTAAATTTTACCGCCTTATATGAAGTCCTAATAGTATTTGCAAGTAGGTTGATTATACATTTTTCGAGCTTCATACATTCTGCTGCGTCATTCTTCCCACCTTGATTTCAAGATACAGATATGTTAGAGAATCTCCGTTGTTAGTTAATTTCAATATCTGGTCAGAGTCACTTCCACAGCGAAATTTATAAAATTTAAGTATACTTATTACATGATTACAGTTAGTATACTTTATGTTGCTCTTTGTTGTTGCAAACAGGTATTATTTTTTGATTCTGATATGGAAGGGGAGCCTATGAACTTTCGTGATGTCTTTCTTTATAGTCAAGCTCTTGAAGGCATCGCAATATCCATGGTAAGTTTGTGCTACATGTTTTCTTTGTTCATTTACTTCATTGTGCTTTAGATCACAAACAAGATAGCATACATGTTGGGGATACCTAGCTTTCTTTGTTTCTGAGAACAGCAAGGCACGAATCTTAACTGGTAATTTGGGAGTAGGCTACATGACAAAATATGAAGTTGTTAGTAGGGGTTAGGTGGCCATTTCTTGTCTGTTGCAGTGTGGTGGGCAGTCATCAGCTTATTTGATCTTTTCTTGTTCGAACATCAGTATGGAACTATATGAATGATGGTTAAACAAGCAATAAATTAGTGGACTTTGAATATTGCTTGAGCAGCAGTATGGATAATACCCAGTCAAATCTTTATCTGAATTTCATGTGTATTTGGGATCGTTTTGGCTGATTATATTAGTTAACCACAAGTTGCCTCTTTTCTGTGACTCAGATTCTGGAAGCACCAAATGAGGAAGAGGTATCTTTGCTTTTGGAGATATTTGGGTGAGTCTGTATTTATAGGGTTTTCATATGCTATAATACCCAATTATTTAATTTCCAATCCTGCTATCTCAGGATGCTGAATTGTCTAAGTTGATTTTTGGTTAAAGTTATAATTAAGAGTGACAAATCCGCCCTAGGCATTGGTCATTTGAGCAATCCCATTTACATAATTTCAGTCAATCAAAGTCTAGTCTCTGGCTTGACTCATTCAAGAAATTAACACAGGCCTTGGACTGTCTGAGAAAAGCAGTCCCAACTGAGTTTCTATTTCTGTCTAGCCCCATGGCCAATTTGTAAGGCCCAGTCAGGACTAATTTTCTAAACACCATTCTGCATCTCTGCTCTAAGTTACTTCACCACCTCTTCTATAGAAATTGCATTGTGAATATTTAGATTGAGCATATAGAGTTAAACATCCTTGGAATCTCCATTTAGTTAGATTTCATTTTAAATTTGATTAGGTTTTTTCTTCCTCCAATAGTATACAATATGTGAATGGCAATCTGTTCTGTTCAAGTTCAATAATTTAACCATTTTGATCTTTTCTTTCAAATTCTGCAATTTTAACGATTTTGATGGTTTATTACATGCAGACTTTGTATTACAGGAGGCAAGGAAGTTCATAATGCCATTGTGAGCAGCATTCAAGACTTGGCAAAGGCATTCTCAAGCTATCAAGATGAAGTTTTGGTATGTCTATTACCTCTTATGACTTCTTTCTATCGATGTACAAATATATCAATGTACAAATATATCAATGTACAAATAGAACATCATCAAGGTTTACACACACACACACACACACACACACATTTCTACATGCATCAATGCTTATACTATTTATGTATTATGCCTAATCTAGATAAAAATATGCTACTACATATGATTGCTTCAAAACATATCTATGGGCATGGATCCCTTTATTATGGATAAACCAAACACTTAGCTATTTCCAATTCAGCTTGCATTTGATAACCTAAAAATTGCCCATGGATTCGTGTCACCGCTACTTATGTCTGATCCGTATGGAGATTTAATTCACAAAACCATGAAATGCATAATCAAACTGATTATCAAGTTTTATACGGGGTTTTTGGAAGAAAAAAAGATGACTAAGAGTTTGATGTGGCATTCTTAAGTTCTGAACCAGTGGCATATTCTGTTGAAGTTTTTGATAGGAGTCAATCCGATAAGCTACATTCTTGCATCATACCAGCAGTTGAAGCTGAAGGCCTTAGACTGCTGAGTTAGCTGCTTAAACAAAAATGTTAATTACGAAGTCTTATAGTATGAGAGCTTTCTTATAGTATTCTTGTAATTTTTAAAACTATTGGGGTGTGTGAGTGCTGCAGTAATTGCATTTTCTTTTGAATTTCTATTAATGTAATTACAAATACGAGGTAGTTATTAGCTATGTTTCCAAAAACTAAAATAGTACAGCACAAATTTTACATTTCTTGATGTGGTTTGTAATCAGGTAAAACGAGAAGAGTTACTTCAATTTGCACAGAGTGCCATTACTGGGTTGAAGGTTAATGCTGATGTGGCAAGGTATGATTAACCAGATTATTTGGTTGATGTTTATATATGTATTGTATGTAGGCTTTCCTTTAGGACTGTAAATAGGCTGGTCTGTACAGCCAAAATAGTATCACAATTTATCTTGTTTATCAAATTGGTTGGCTTTGGGATGCGATATTAAGCTGAGCAAGATATGGATGCTATTATTTTATGATATTGCTAAAGGAGATAGGGTTCAAGAAGGGTCATACTGATGGGCGTTTGCTTATTTTTTACCATTTCTTGTATTCTTGATGCAGTGCTATTTTATCTTATGTTAACGTTTACATCAACACTTATTAGTTACTCCTTGCATACCTAATATTATGTCATATACTTAAGTGACCATATCTTGCAAACTTATTCCAAAGAGAAAAATGCGTGGTGAGTACTCTCTGTCTCAGAAAGGAGAAAATTCTATGTTCACAAAGCTTTTCATTCTATTTGTGCTTGATTCTATGGCACTATCACTGTATTTGTTTTCACTTTTATCATCCTCAGTATAATTGTTTTGAATGAAATAAGCTCAGTTTGAGATAGGGAGACTGCAAGCCTATTCTCAGCAATTTGCTCTCCCCCTTTTTTTTTGTTTATATGTGTGTTGCAGAATAGACACTGAAGCTTCAAAGCTGCTGCAAAAAATCAACAGAGTAAAAGCATTGCAAGCTCCATTAGATGAGGATAATAATGAAAAAACTGGAAAAGCATCACTGCCATCAGTGGAGGTAAGCTTCATGTTCATGAATTCCTTTGTTCTGCCAATAATCTTGTTGGGTAAGACTAATTGATTTGGATATGGATGTGTTCCACGAGTATGTATGTATTATGGAACATGTTTTTCAGAGCATGAAAGCTACTCTTAATGTGGATTGTGGTTAATCTAACTACTGTTTCTTCAATTTTGCTTTCTTCTAATCATAATTTGCATTGTTAACTATTTAAATTCCTGACCCAATCATTTTAGATATGTTGTTTTATTGAAGTATATGCAGGACTCTTTGTTGTGATTACGTCTTCATTAGCTATTTAAAGGAATTAATAGACTGATATCATGAGTGTATGAAAAGTAAAGGAGACATTTGTGTTAATCTAAATATTTCTTGGAAGTGCAAATGATTTGCCTATTGCTGGTGAAATATCATCAGAGTTCCAAAGAAAAAGGACCTTTTAGTGGGGTTTTTCTTTCTGTTTCTCCAGGTGAAACTGGATTTCTGTTCTAACTCAAATGCTTCCTTCTTGCCATTGTGGCAAGTTAACTGTACCAAAAAGGGATTGTTATCACAATGTTTGAATCATCCCATCAATATAATTACATAACATCAATGTATGAATATCAGGTTTTTCATTTCTTAGTCTTGTTTGTGTATCTTGGAAATTGTACTTACTCTGCTTGAGTTGTCTGTTTGTAATTTTGAATATTTTTATTTTAACTTGCAGGCTTTAAAAGATGCACTTGCAGAGGTCCGTCTCTGTTCTAAGCTGGAAGCACTATTGTTGAAGAAGAAATCCATCCACTATGGTGACTCATTGGAGGTCCATTCTCAAAAGGCATGTTGATTTTTCAGACTTCTATCAAATATTTCTAATAGTATTCTGTCATATTTTTACAACTATTTGGTATCAGATGTTGTGTGCTATATTTCTACATGCTCTTTAGAGTTTCACTTTGGGCCTTCTACCAGTAGTCCAATTACTCTACTCATTTGGAGTTGGTAATGAAGACTTGAAGTTTCCTCAGTGACAATTTTTTACTTCTGATTACTGATTGTTATTTGTACATATCTAAATTATCTGTTTGCTGTGGAAATAAGCCTCTCAGTTCTTGCCCATCTGATTATTGGTGAATTCTCTTCGTGAAAAATTTTCGTACTATGCTTTGCTAATTGTTGCAAACATGCTGAGCTATTTATGCGTCTTTTTCTGGAAATCAACATTCAAGTTTTTTGGCAGATGATATGCCCGTGTATTGTTTCACATGATATTAATTGGGGTATTTACTATTCCTAGGACAAGTAGAACTAATTAAATATGTTCCTTGGGCTGGTTATAAATCAAAGTTTAGTTGTTGATATATTATCTATAAATGAGCAGGTTGACAAGTTGAAGGTTTTAGCAGAATCTCTCGCCAACTCCTCTTCAAAGGCCCAAAAGCGGATTGTGGATCACAGGTTTAATAACTAGTATTTTCCTTGTGTTTTTCATTTGCCTATCTGCTTTGAAGTTTGCACCTTTGATGTCAATTATGTGGTTAAATGGAAAGTTGGAGTACACTTGAATTTTTGTATGGCAAAATAAAGGTTTGCTTCTTATAGATTATTTTAAGGGTACATGTTGAAATTGGTTGTCTTTTTGTGGAGTGTCTGTTTGTACATTTCTGCAGTATGAGGTCCTTGAAAAATATGTGCATTCCTTTTCAAGATAAAAGGGATGCATGTTAGGTGGTGTTTGGTCAGGGTTGGAATAGGTTGGGTTAGGGTCTTTGAAGTTTGAATTTGGTTTGTAAGGAAATTTTTTATTTAAATTGACCGAGGTTTGGCTTAATTAGTAATGAAAATATTGTGATTAAAATCAAAATTTTCTAATTAATGATTGATGTTTTGTTAGTAGTTAATTTTTTTAAGACTGTATTTTTTATTTAGTTATATTTGTAAAAAGAGTTTCCTCTATTTCCAGTTATTAAGAAAGAAGATGGTGTTTGATTGGAGAGGATGGCATAAGTTGGGATAAATACTAGTTTATCCTAGCTTATTCCCCAATCAAACAAACCCACCCTAAGAAAAACTTGTCTTTTCCTCACAGATAATCCAAATTCACTGTATTTTATTAAATGCCTTATCCAATTTTTCTTCCAGTGACCTGAAAGGTCCTGTATGTATGCCTTAGCTTAGTTGCCTTTTCATTCATTCTGTTACCTTAACCTTTATTAGTTGAGTGGACAAGGGGATTTCATCTGCTTTACTAGATATAGGTTGAGTTTTATATCTATCAATGATTGGTTTACAAAAAAAATAATCACTATATAGAAGAACTCATCGAGATTTTCTTCTATGATAAATGCAGGCATCAGAAAGAGGAAGCTCTCAACTTTCGAGTAGCCAAAGAAAATGAAGTTAGTGTCATTGAAAAGGTTGTTCAAATTCCAGTTAAATTATTTGACTTCTTTAACACTTTTGGAAGTGAAGCCATGTTTCACAATGCAATTCAACGTGTCTTTATGGAGAATATCCAACAAGGAATAAATAGTATCTTAGTTGAAAAAAAATTCATGTAGTGTTTTTTATTTTAAGTTATTGTCTTCTTACAGATTTCACTTTCATAGTTTCTTCCTCTTTGACCTTATGGAGTAATACTTTATATTTTCTAGATTTACAATCAAAGTTATTCTTCACAACTATTTGAATAATCAGTTCTGAAGTTTTTTTTAAATTTTTTTTATGTAAATTAATGATGCTTTGACCTTTTTCTGCTCTTTTTGATTTTTTATAGCTGTGTGATTGAAAAAATATTCTGTTGAATGATCCTCCTGAAACTCCTATTTGCTTACTATGTTTATCTTTAATATGAAGCTTCTACAGTTTATAATCCGGTCTCTTAAACAATACATAAACAACCAACTGTTTTTTACCTTGTTTATATCTTGTTTTCTCAACCTTCCAATGATCACCATTTCTTGCGGTTGATTGATTTCAGGAACTGGGAGCTGAGATTGCAGCACTTGAGAAGCAAAGAGATGGACTTGAGGCTGAACTTAAAAAGGTGCACACTACTATTCATGGAATGCTTTCTTGTTTATATTGGAGTTGATTTTGTCTACTTGTTTATGATTGTATATTCACTTGTGTTTTTGTTTTTTCCTAATACAACTGATGCTACTAATCTTCGATTTTATTTATGGAACTGTAAGATCAGATTTTGAGAGTTTTCTCATTAGCTTTGTGATATTTTTCTCAGACTTGTCATGTTATGTTTTGTAAGGGATCTGGCATTCTCTTAAGTCACAGCAATGCCATTTCAATTTGTTTACTTGGAGCCATGTTCTAAATCCCACATGCCTTTGATTTCATTTTCTTAAGAAGAAATCTGCATCTGCCTACAGAAGTCAAAACAAGATGAAATTATGTTCTTATTATAAGAAAAGCGTGACTAAATCTTCATCTACCATTTAGATCTTTAATCAAATGGATAAATCTACTTTATACTCTCATTATGCTATTCTTCAAGGCCTTCATCATCATCATCATATATATATATATATATATATATATATATATATATAGGGAGATGATACTACGAGGCTGGCCAGACATTTGGCCGCCTCATAGTATCATCTATAATATATATATATATATATATATATATATATATATATATAGTCGTGTTACTATGTGGCCAGTCGTGCGGTTGCCCCATTTTAGCCCATTTGTTCAGTGTTTTAAGGAAATCCAACCGTATGGATGGGAAGAACATTGAAAAATAATCTAGCATGTCAATTTTCATACAATTTGGGAAAGTGTAGGGTCTTCATCTTAAAGGGTGAAATTCTGAACCGGTAAAATTTTTATAAATTTTCATCCGTTAAGATGAAGACCCTACAAGTTCCCAAATTGTATGAAAATTGACATGCTAGATTATTTTTCGATGTTTTTTCCATCCATACGGTTGGATTTGGAAAAACTCCAAGTGCCTCAAAATGAGGCGACCTTAATGAACAGCAGCAATCCGGCCGGCCTTATACTAACATTTCCATATATATAATATATATTAGATATTTTATATATACTATAAATATATATCTACAATTATGTATATATTATCTATAATATATTTATACATATTTGTAATTATTATAGATATATGTATAGATAATATATAGATTCTGATAAGAAGATAATTTAATAATTACAAATATGTATATATATATATATATATATTATAGATAATATATACATAATTGTAGATATATATTTATAGTATATATAAAATATCTAATATATATATATATATATATATATATATATATATATATATATATATAGAGAGAGAGAGAGAGAGAGAGAGAGAGAGAGAGAGAGGATCTACTGTATCTTTTCATTTTTTGTCTTCTTTGTACCATGGAGTTCTTTCCATTTCAGTTACAATTACTTGGTGATAGCATCCAGTCAATTACAATGTTGTGGATGATGAACTTAATTCTATTAGCAGCTTGAGTAAGTTCTCATAATCTCTATTTGGGGTATGCAAATGTAAACACTGTAGCATGAAATATTTCCTTGTTCATGCAAGCCTTGGATCTGAGCATGTATTTTCTCTCATGCCATGGACCAAGTGAATTATGATATCCTGGTTCCTTTTATATTTATTATTATTTATTATTATTATTATTATAATGTTGCAGTATCCCATAGTTAATTGCATGAGTTCTAGGTCTTCCTTCACTTTATGAAGGAGAGTGTGAAGCTAGTCATTTATGTCTATGGTTGCTACTTGCTAATTATTTTAAGCATTTGCAGTTGTTTATACATGATCTGTTGACTGTTGTTTCACATAAGACTTTTTTACCTGAATTGTGATGTAGGTCAATATCTCTTTAGCATCTGCTATGTCCCGCCTTAATAAGACAAGGGAGGAGAGAGACCAATTTGATGAGGCTAGTAATAAAATTGTTCTGCACTTGAAAGCAAAGGTTTGAGATTTTTTTTTAATTATTATTTTGGTGCTTCATCCAAACATTTTCACAGAAAGTATATTACTCCTTTTTTTCAAAGTAAAACATAATTTGAAGTTTGACATATTTTTCAAAATATAGGAGGATGAGCTTTCTAGATCTGTTGCTTCATGCAAAGTTGAAGCAAATATTGTCCACACATGGATCAATTTCTTAGATGATACATGGCATCTCCAGTCCTCTAATTCTGAACTGAAGAAGAAGCTGATCGAGTATGTATGTTCTCTTTCTGATCAGTAATTATTGCCAGTTTCGTATATTGAGAAAAAAAATGAAAAATGATAACTTTCGAAAAGGAATAGGTGATTGGAGATTCTAGTCCAAGATTTTTATCCTTATTCCTTGTTAATTTATCATGTCTTGGCAAGCACTTTAATTCTTCTTTCTTTTTTTCGGGTGTATTTCCTGATCATGAAGTGATGAGCTGGAGAAAAATGAAACCCATTTTGTGAAGCTGATCAAACATCACCTTGTTGCATACAAGGTACTGTTCTTTCAATTATCATGATGTGATTGAAGCTATTGATTTACAAGTAGACCTATTTCTCATTGAATTTGCTAAGGCTTTGCAATTGCATTTTGTACATAGGAAGAGTTGGGACCTTCTATCAGCCGTATCAGGACATTTGTGAATAATCTGAGGACATTGAATGAGAGGTATTGATTCTCTCTATCAACCGTTTCTGTTTATGCATGCTTTGCATGCACGCACAAGTGAAGGGATTGACCTTTTTGTTGTTGCTTCTGTCCTTTCATGTTTAGCAGGTCAGAGGAGTTGGAACCGACTGTAGACAGTGAGGTCGAAACAAATCCTCAGAAATTTCTTGAGGAAGAATATTTGGAAACTGAGACTAAGGTATATATCTGTTTGTGTTGTTCTTATCTGTATGACACAGTAGTTTTTTTATTTGGTCAGTAGTTTAATAGCTCACTGTGCTTCTCTGTGTTAGTTTAAGAGTGTTTATCTGAATTGTCTATTACATTGTTTATTTGATAGACCTTTATGTTCCTGTGGGATATCTACCATTTTTTTTTTTCATTTTGTCTACCTACTTTTAAATGCCAAGTCCTAGCCTGTTAAAAATTTTCATATCTGAGGTGGTTCTCTAAATCCTACAAGGAAATAATAATGTTCATTACAGTGATTGGCCAAAGGAGATCGATTATGTGGACTCTTCTTGTGTCTCTGCATATTAAGTGTGCTGTTGTAAATTTCTAGCCTTTTATATGAGGACAGTAGACCCAAGTGATCCGACCCTTCCCTGGACCCCGCACAATGCGGGAGCTTTGTAGCACCAGGCTGCCCTTTTTATACGAGGACAATGCATGTATCATGTTAGTGATCGCGACACCTTCTAATGTTTCCCACCCAACTTTTCTGACTTAAATAAACTGTTTGTCTTTGACATCCTTAAATTGGTTTTTAGATAGATTAGGTAATTGCCTTTGGATTAAGGAGAAAATTTTTTGAGTTGATTCTTTGAGTTATAAGTGAAGTAGTAAGATTATTTTTACAAGCTGTTGTTGGGAAATGGTGGGGGATATTGTCAATTGACAGTGAAGGTGGCTTGGACCTGGACATTCTTGAAGAAGATATTGGGGAGACATTTGTACAAGCAGTGAAATGAATGAGTGATTGGTCAGTAACTTAAAATATCATCCCATTTGCCTGACATTTGTCAAAACAATTGTTGAGATATAAACTAGAAACTTTGGCTTAAATTGCCACTAGTTTTTAGCTCGAAGTCAAGATTGCTCTAGGGTTAAGTATAACCTATGACATCAAAGCCATCATTGTTGGAGGCTTCTTGGAGAGAATATTCAGTATAACTGATGATCTTATTGCTGCTCTAGTTTGAAATTTACTGAGAAATGCTAAGGAATATTCACGCTAGTCATAGATGATGGGCATTTTTATTTTGCTCTCATTGGCTAAATACAAAATACATCTGTTATGCTCCCTTGTCATGTAGAGATTCTCATTCTTATGATCCCATTTTGTTGTTAAAATTTCATTTTGAGTGGAAATAGTACTTTGGAAATGGCTCATTTAATTTTCTTTCGATTATGTGATTGGTTTAGGAGAAATGCAACAAAGAAACAGTGTTAGTTCTAACCAAAGTACCACAGAGACTGGCTAAGGACCAAGGAGAAATGCAACTACCAAAAAACAAAAGCAGTGTTTCCGTAGCTTATATTTTTTGTAAAAAAATAGAGAACTTTATGAATTGTTATTGATTTGGAGTAACTTTGCAACAAGTTCCAGGTTTCATTCATTGGTACATCTGTTCATCGTTTGTGTTGTTGTTATGCCTGTTTTTTTTCTATAAATGTGGGCAGACCACTTTTTTTTTGGTAGAAACATGCTTCAGATGTGCTTCGATCCCTCGACCTCTCCTTTTGAGAGGGAGTGTAGTAGCCAACTTTCCTTGTGAAAGTTGTTACTATGCCTGTTAATTGACTTGATGTTCCATCTCAGATTATTGCTGCCTTCAGTGTTATTGATCACATGAAGAAGCTGTTTTATGAACAAGGACAGAGTTCAAGGTATTATACTTTTTATACCTTCATAGTTTCCCATGTATTTATTGTATGTTATGCATCGTTTCTTTCTGCGAACACTTCAATTCCTATTCTGAGAAGATGCTTTCTATGCCCTTTACTGATGATAGGAGAGACGATCCTGAAGTCAAAGAGCTACTTGCTGCGATTGAGAAAGCTAAAGCAGAGTTCGAATCCATTGAGAGGCCAACACTAGAAATTGAGAATCCCAAAGAGAAAAAGATTCTGATCCCTAAAGCAATTTCATCTGAGGATTCACAAAATAGCCCCTCCCATAACGCACAGGCTACGAGTTCGCCTAAATCAACAGGCACAGGGTCGCCAAAATCTCCAGTGTTGACTGAACTTGATCCAGAGTCAGAGTTGGCCAGACTAGAACTAGAATTTGGAAAAGTTAATAAGGATTATTCGAACGAAGAGATCAGTGGTTGGGAGTTTGATGAACTTGAAAAGGAACTGAGGACGGAAGCATACAAAAAGCCCTGATTTATCAGGTACCAGGCCTTCCCTGTAATGAAACCTTTCTAACATACACAAAAAGCTTTCAAGCTCCTCTTTGGTTTTTCTTTGAAACCTGGAACCTATTGTAAATCTCTCTACATTGGTTGTACATTTATTGAGCTTCTCATGTATGTGTAACCAGATGATGTACTGTTCAGCAAACCAACTCCATTTGCGCAAACATTATTATCAGTAATACTGTGAATTATATTATATTTAGTGAAAAAATGATTTGGTATATAGTACACACAGATATGATCCACCAGATTGTGAAGCTGCAATTAGGAACATAGACATTTCTGGTTGAGAAATTTCAAAGTTTCTGATTATGCTGAGCAGGTTGGAAATAAACAGTTCAGTTCAGTTCAGTTTCATTTCAAAGGTTTTTTTGTTTTTTCATCACTCCAAAGGTTAAGTTAATATGCATGAAAAGCAGGGATTTCTAGTGAGCCGAAAGCTAAAAAGAGATTTGTATCTTTATTTTATTTATAGTTATGGTTATGATTGAACAAGTTAAGACAAAAGGAGTCTCGAGCTTCACAAGTTGATCACTCACTCACTCATCTTTTGACCAGGCCTTTGTGTGATTTTCCCCTTCTTGTATAACATCTTCCATGAAAATTAGTTCTTTCATCAGGTCTCTTCAGAAATCACCATCTACTTGCTATTTGTGCAAATCAACTCAACTCAGCCTTTCATGTCCCAATACTTGAGGAGTATGCTAAGATGGCCAAGGACAACCAAATTGTCCTTCCACTTTATCTGTAATTGTTGTAACTATTAAATGATCATGTACAAATGTACAATTGAACATAGACAGGCAGGTCTTTGAAAGAGATTATATAAAAATGCAAGTCATAGCAATTGACAACAAAGTTAGGGACCCATCTGGAAGACCCTGCCCATATCTCTGCCATTTGCTATCCTGTAAACCTCTTAATATTTCCAAAACTTCTGACAAACAACTCTTTCTTATTATTAAGACCCATCCCTGCTTTAAATCATCCAATTCCCTCCCTTCTCAACACTACTACATACAACCAGAGAGATGGCATATGAACAGTTGAATGAAGAAGAGGAAGAAGAGTACATAGACATGGACATTAGCCCTTCAAGCTATCAATGCAACAAGGTGGTCTCATCTCCTCCAAAGTCCAGGGAGTTTGAGTTCCAAATGTCCTTCAACAACACAACACACAAAGAACCTCTTTCTCTTGCCTCCCCTGCTGATGAACTCTTCTACAAAGGTAACCTCCTCCCTCTCCACCTCCCTCCTCGCCTTCAAATGGTGCAGAAGCTCCTCCTCGAGAATGCCAGCCAAACAGCTTCAAGCACTCCATTCCACTCCTGCAACATCTCTCCAGCCACCTCTTGTTATGTCAGTGGTGAGTTGAATCCGGATGAGTACCTCCATGACTTCTCTCCAGCAACCTCCTTCACCCATGCACACCAGAAGAAGTCATGGTCCAAGAGGTTCAAGTCCATCAGGCAGGCTTCTCTCAGCTCCAAGCTCAAGGCTTCTAGAGCTTATATCAAGTCCTTCTTCACTAAAGCTAAGGTGAGCTCCAATGGTTTCATGAATGAAGGGAAGAAGAGTCCATGTCCTGTGGATCATGGTGAGGAGGACTGCACTCCTAGGAGGTCCTTCTCCTTGTCTATCAGAAGAAGCCCGAAGAACAAGTGTTCTTCGATCTCTTCGTCTTGCTCTACGTCTTCATCTTCTTCATCGTCATCATCCTTTTTGAGTGTTCATTGTTATGGATCACAAGCGGGGCAGGTGCTGAGGAGGAGCAGCAGTGCACACTCAGAGGTTGAGAGTTCAATTCAAGGAGCAATTGCTCACTGTAAGATGTCTCAGCAACTGGTGGTTTCTGGGAGAAAGAGTGTCATTGATTCTGGTTTTGGTTCTCTCTCAACATCCAGAGTTGCTGCTGAGAAGCCAGGGCTTTGCAGAGGTTGATTAAAGGAAAAAAGAAAAGAAAAGAAAAGCTCTGGTTTTGGTTCAATGTTCAGAGTCTTCTGCTCTTTCTGATGTTGTGGAGGAGCTTTTGAGCTTGTTTTGATCCATACATTGTGTACATGTTCAATCAATGCTCATCTTGAATAAACCATCTTAATGTAAAGAGTGTGTTTGAATTCAGTGAAATAGAAAGAGAAAAAAAAGAAGAGTAGTTTGTTTGTTCTAATTAATTTGTTTAGCAGATGATTTTCTTTCATTCAAGCAAACACAGTAAAGTAGTAACACTCAGGCTATAATTCATTGGTTGCTTTCTTCCCTCTATTAAGAAAAGAATGTGATAGAAAGGCAACAAGGCTTCATTGGTGGATCAACAGACATAAAATGAATGCTGCTCCATTTCCATTACCAAGTGAAAGCATGGAACTTAAACTAGTTTACCGACAGAAACCAATAATGCAGAATCTAGGCAGACACCAATAGTACTAATTTAAGCATCAAACACCACATTGAGAAGTTATAAGTGAACCTAACATCCAAAAGTAGCCAAATTTCAGTGTTTTAAAATTCAAAGTGGTGTAACCATAGGCAGCTAGATGTCTTCAGTAAAAGTTTGTGCTAATCAGTGTCACAGACACACTCAAAGGCCAAATGATAAAATCGATTCTTAAACAAAAAGGCGTGGAACTGTGAAAGCAAACTCAAGATGCAGACAAACAAAACTTAAACATAGTACATATGTTACTAAAAGGTTTGGCAAGATTAAAGCTCAAGGAAACAGCATAACAAACCCAACAACTGTTGTTCAGCACTTTGCTGAACTTGTAGGCATATAACAGGGACCCTTTCTCCCTACCCGACATCCCCGGCATTGTTATTTTACTTTCGAATTTTCAGACTGAAAAATGAATGCAACAAACATTAGTGGAAGTTCAGTGGAATTGTTATCAAATCTTGCTGATGAGAAGAGATGATTAGTGTACTATCTTCAGTAAAATATATGTTGACTTGAATAGCTTATCATGCAGTTGTTCATTCTGTTTCTTATAAGACCAAATAGTAGCATTCCCAATATTGGTAATCTCCTCACCTTCCGAGAGGAATGATGAATTTTGTTGAACTTTTTCATAAATTTTTCACAGGCATCTCTATGAAAACAGGATTCCATGGCACAAAAGAACTAAAAGATGAAGAGAAATAAAGAATAAAAAGCAAAAGGGGAAACAAAAGAGCTCCATGGTTATGCCAACTCTGATGATTTTTTTTCTTAAATAAGTAGTTGTTGAAAAGAACACATAGTGGTGTATGTCTCCCTGTCATGTATTTTTTTTTTTAATCCTGAATAAATTAGGATTGGCAAATCACTTTGCTACATGCCTTTTAATGAAGGAAATGACTCAATCTCCAACTCATGGCTAGTTAAACTCATACCCAAAAAGATGTTTAGTATGATACATATGTTAAAGAGGAAGACCGAAAACAAGACAGATTTATTGTGTCAAGAAAATGCAGAAAAATTTGTTCTGTACAAATCCCATTCAATTAAATCCACAACAGATAATTTACACCATAATAAGAGAGCAAATTATAAGTTTCCCTCGTCAAATTATTATAAGTTTCCTTGTCAAATTACACATACATTCTGTTGTACTCGTTGTCCAGTAGCTCAGTCTCTGACATGCCAGAAATGGACCACAATCTCGATCCACTGAGAGATGATCGTCTGATGTTCCTCAATTTCTTAGCCTCAATCAAATGAGAGATCACCCAATGACACATGGAACGTACCTAGTATGATTGTGATTATCGTTGCGCGTACAAAAGTTACTACAACAGCCAACCATCTTGCATTGTGTCCAACTACAACAAAGGAAAGAGCCAAGAATGTAACACTAATAAGCACACAAATAAGTGACATTAACTTGTTAATGATCTTCACCATCATCCACAATGACGACCGCTAAAGAAATGAAAAGTGACACAGAGTATATTGTCTTCTCATAAGGACACCCTGAGGCGAGCTTCTCCTTGCTGATCTTGGCAATCCCTTGCACACACGTTCTTGTCTAACAGTTGTGATCAAGCTGAGTTTTTAAATTCATGTTTGATATCGTTCACAGTTTGTTTTAGTTTGCAAACCGGGTTTGGGTTGTCTGATGATCCTTGCACTCCTAACACCATGTTTCTTTGGCTGCCATATGCAATGCAGACTTTCCTCTCTTGTCATTTGGAGTACCGATTCCAGGTTCTTTGCTCAGAAGTGCTTTCATTCCTACCAAGTGCCCATTCCTACCAGCAGAATGCAAAGCAGTTTTGCTATTGTTCTTTTCAGTCTTCGCCAAATCCTGGTCAGCCTCTAAGAGGACATTAACATCCTCCGTGTGACCCCGCATTGCCGAAGTATGTAAATCAGGTCGAATTTGATAAGGCCACAGTCCTGGAAAGTTATGGAAAAAACCTTCAAGAGGTCCTTCACAAACATCTAACAACAAACAGTAAAATGGATGAGCCAATGCTTTTACCAGATGAATTAAAATTTAAACAACATTTGTATGTCTGTGATAAAATTTTTATACCAACTTTCACTTGTCTTGAAGCAGTATACAAAGTATAACCATTATCGCAAACTGCATTCATTCAAGATCGAATGATACATGATAACATTATCTCAGCGGAGGAACTTATCCATAAGATGAGGATGGGCAACGAAAACGGGACCCTGATTAAGACGACATGGAGAAAGCCTTTGACACATTAGATTGAGAATATCTTCTGGAAGTTCTACACGCCAGGGGATTCGGACTGAGATGGCTACTATGGGTATGGTCCCTGCTCATTTCATCCAAAGCACAGTTCCTTATTAATGGAGTGCCGACGGGGTACATTAGAAGCAAAAGAGAGCTGAGACAAGAGGACCCTTTGTCCCCACTACTCTTTGTACTGACCATGGACGTCCTACCCACGATGTTCTCGGAAGTGGTTAGAGCCAACATATATCAAGAGATTCCACTTGGAGACAACAGCGAGAACGCAGTTACAACACTACAATACGTAGATGACATCCTGGTCTTCTACACCGACGGGTTGGACGAGGCTCGAATTCTAATGCTCATATTTTACCTATTCGAGGGACTCTCATGGCTAAAGATTAACTATACCAACAGTGTCATCGTCCCAGTAAAGGCCACTGAGCAACACACCCAGGATCTGGCACAAGTGCTAAATTGCGCAACAACATCCCTCCCAATAAGATACCTGGGGGTCCCGATATCTAGGGAAAGGCCAAGGAGGGACGATTGGCAAACTTCAAAAAGATCAGGGGAAGTCTAGGGACATAGAAGGGGAAACTACTATCTTTGGGAGGTCGACTCACATTATTAAACTCAGTTATATCCACTATACCAATTCACTGGATGACAGCTTATCTTCTCCCAGAATGGGTTATCCAAAAGATAGACTCAATTAGAAAGGACTTCCTCTGAAGAGGGGTTGACAAAGAAACAAGGTGCTATCACCTGGTAAATTGGGAAATATTATGTAGATCAAAAGAAAATGGAGGATGAGGAATCCTGAACCTCTGGGCTTTCAACGGTGCTCTGTTAGGAAAGTGGTGGTGGAGAATCCTCACGGGGCGTGTCGGAATTTGTCAGAAAATTTTCCAAACATGATATTCCATAAGAGGATATATTGATCCCCACAAACCAGCCACTAGGCGCGCATCAAACTTCTAGAAAGGGCTCTGTCGGGAGGCCGCACCAACTTTAGCAAATATTCGGGTCAATCTCGGAAATGGGGAAACTACAAACCTATGGATGAACAGATGTTGGGAAGGCCTCTCTCTGTGTAATGTCTACCCAGGCTTGTACGACCTATCAATCAAAAATCACCTAACCATCCTAGGGAAAAAATACAGAGAGGTCAGACGATTCTCAAGCAGGGGCCGTTACCTAGCAGGGACTAAGAAGGACTAGAGCTAATAAAACAAGCTATCATGAATCACAGTCCAAAATCCCCCGAGGTAGACAAGGGAGTGAAAACTCACTAAAAATAAAGTTTTCACAGTAAAATCCTTGTACCGTTTCAGAATAGATGGAGGGATTCGAAGTGACCTCCAGAGAAGCTTCTGAAAACAACCATGTCCCCTGAAGATCAAGCTATTCGCTTGGTTGGCAAAAGAAGACCATATCCTCACACTTGATAACCTACACAAAAGAAATTGGAGAGGGGAACACACGAGATGTTATTGGTGTGACATGGAGGAGGAATCTGTAAACCACTTGTTAGTCTCATGTTCCTATACAACCCAGATATGGCATCACTTAAGGAACTTGTTTGGAACGTGAATGGAGGGAATCGACAGACAAGTTCTTTGGGGAGCCGAGGCTACGTCCTATGAGGTGGACCATACCCTGAGAGAAGGATGGAACCTTGCTGTGATGGCAATCACCTAGAGTAGCGTTTTCTTGAGAATTATCCGTGATGCTTCTTTCCTCATAATCTCTTGGTTGGATGCAGCTCTAACGACCAAGCGGCTCAAGTTGAAGGCGGCAGGAGACTTGGTAAAGCACAATGTTGAATTCATCTCGGACTTGCCAGGGAGGGCTGATGGGAGGGGTGATGCATTCGAGGACGATACAACATTAACCCAGGGAAGGGCATGAAGCGGACAAGGCACGATGAGTCACGAGGATGAATGTGGAGACAATATCTCAGACAAGGGAATATGCTAAATTAACTATACTTGTAATTCTCTTCGTATGAGTGATGTACTGGACTCCTATTAACTCAATAAATAAATGTGAATTATCCACTTTCATAAAAAAAAGGTTATCATAACCATTCTTGGCCCTTGTACTAGCAATTGCAACATCATGTTACTTGACCGATATTTTACTAACTAGATCAAAATAAGCATACTCTACGGTAACAAAGACAGTTGCTTCTCCAGATTGATTTTGCGACAGTAACTCCTCTAACTCATTTTTCCCTAAAAATTGTTATGTGCTAAGAGTGTAATAGCAAGAATACAAGTACATGTATCATTAACAAGTAAGACAATGGTAAGTGTGTATCAAACCCCACAAGGAGTCATTACTTAATTTTTGTTTGTATCAAACTAGCTTTATCCAACAATCAAATTGTTTGGTAAGTTCAACCTAGAAATTAGTCTAGAACAATAAGAAAACCATAGAAGTGTTGAATTGGGGGTATCCCTATGGATTGATAACTATGGAATATCGTGATTTCTCTTGATTATGTGTTTATCCCTTCCTTCTTGACTTGATGAATTGAGTTGTTAATCTAGAGCCCTAATTTATTCTTAAGTATCTTTCGAACTGCTTAAGAATATATCTTGTATCATCCATTCCCTATATTTCTATGAGAAGTGGTATAACAGTGAATTCATTAAGGGTCCGTTTGGTTTGCAGTAAGTTGCTATGAAAAATGAACTTACCTAGTGAAACAACTTAACTAAAGTTGTACTTTTATTGTAATTCAACTTAAGACCTAATTGGTTGTAAATTGAATTACATGTAAAAGTTTGAGTGTCATTACTACCATCAATTGGTTGTAAGTTGTCTTGTTCTTTTTATATTATCTCTTTTTAATTTTTGTGTTTTTTCATGGAATATTTTGTGGGCATATCCAGTGTACTTATTCCTATTTTTGAAAATTTAAGATTAACATTAAAAATATTAAAATTTATTCTACTTCACAAATATGTCACAACTTTCATTGTTATCTTAATAAATATAGAGAAAAGACGTGTAATGCTTCCATTTTTTTTTTTTTTTGAAATATCTTACAAAATACAAAGTTGAAAACTTAAATTCATATTATGAATTCACAATTCTTTTTAGTTGCATAAGATACAACATTACATGAAATTAATATTAAAATTCATATTATGAATTATCACAAAATCAAATGAATTAGTAACTTTAATATTTCATTATTGTTTACAATAAAAAATTAAATATAGACATATAAAAGGTTGGATAATGGGGTTAACCCTGACCACTTATTTTACAGGGTGATTGTATCACTCAACTTACATCAAACCAAACAATAAAAAACTAAATACAATATTTTCATTTACAGAAAACCAAACAACTTCGTAGTAAGTCAAAATACAGTAATTCAACTTATATGTAATTCCATGGGTAAATTACATAGGAAGTCCCTCAACTTAAGCATTTTCCCAATCAGGCCCCTCATCTTCAATTTGTAATACAAAAATCCCCCAACTTTGAAACCATAACTTAAAAGTCCCTCAGGCCAGTTGCCGCTTAAAAAAAGCTGACGTGGCGGTGATGAGGCTAACTCACTTCAACTTAAGGATTATTTTTAAATAAAAATAAGTTTTATGAGTATTTAATTATTATTTCCCCATCTCCTTCCTCTCCCTCTCTGTCCAATCCCTCACCGACGTCCACCGCCTTTTCCTCTCCTCCCACCGCCTCCTCCCCCTCTGCCTCCCCCTTCCTCCTATCCCCCTCTTCCATCCTCATACGAAGGCAATAGAGAAGGGGAACGCGAAGGCTACGAGGCCTTGGACCGCAAACACGCTATGAGGCTTGAAGAAATAGATAACGGTGGCGTCAATGGTGAGGTTGGCGATGTCGAGGGACTCGCAGGTTTCATTGGCGAGCACTGAGAGATCCCGCTCCACCGTGGGGCCTTTGATTTCCTAGTACTGGAACTCTTGGGTTTTAGGGGGATTCTGGGTTTCGCCGGAATCGGGTTTCTGCGGCGAACTCGACACGGGTTTTTGCGGCGAACTCGACAAAAAACGATTGATCAACAACTGGGATTGAGGAAAAACCTGATCTTTAGCGGGATTCATATGAAATTTAGTGTTTAGGAAACAGGGGCTATGGTTTAGTGATTTGGTTATGGGATTTTTGCTGAGAAGAAATTAGGGATCGGGGAGAGAATGAATTGAGATTTGAGGAAGGAGCTAGGGTTAGGGTTAGTGAGGAATCCTATGGGACTGGAGGAGGGGGATAGGAAGAAGGGGGAGGAGGAGGCGGAGGGAAGGAAAAGGCGGTGGACACCGGTGAAGGATTCGACGAAGAGGGAGAGGAAGAAGATGGGCCGGGAAATAATAATTAAATAATCATAGAATAATCATAAAACTTATTTTTATTTAAAAATAATCATAAAATAATTCATAAGTTGAAATGAGTCAGCCTCATCACCGCCACGTCAGCTTCTTTTAACCGACAATCGGCTTGAGGGACTTTTAAGTTACGGTTTTAAAGTTGGGGGATTTTTGTGTTACAAATTGAAGATTAGGGACCAAAGTGGGAGAGAGAGTATAGTTGAGGGACTTCCTGTGTAATTTACCAATAATTCCACTTACATTGTGATCTGAAATACTAAAAAGCAACTTTGTAGTAAGTCAAAATACAGTAATTCAACTTATATGTAATTCCACTTACATTGTGATCTGAAATACTGAAAAGCAAACTAGCCCCTAATGAGAGCCTTAAACACAAGATTGCACAAATAACTCATATATTCATTCATTTGAGGAAAGAGAAGGGATGAGAATAGTTGAAACTAGGGTGTTGAAGATCTCAATCCTTACTTCAAGAACAAGTCTTCTCCTCTTTAGATAACCCCTAATTAGCCTCCCAATCGTCTCCAAGTCAAGAATGTTTCAGAATAGAGATGACTAGGCTTTTATACCTTGACCCAGCGTCGCGACACCCAACTTCTATTTTTCTCTGATAGATGTTGCAGTGTCTAACTTCTAACCCTCTAATTTTTGGGTTGTTGGTTTTCAAAATCTTGCTTTCTCCTTCGTTTCAGCTCATTCTCTCACCAAAAGTTGGTATTTCTAGTTTTGAACTTCTTTAACCTTTCAAGAAACACAAAAACATCATATTAGTGTTTCTGATTAACATTCAAAGTAATGAAATCAAATTATAAACTATTAGCTTAAAAATCAGGGAAACCCTAATTTCTCACCAACTGTTGAATTTGTTTGAATTTGGGGATGCAAGCTAGCAAGGAAATGACAAGAAATCAAACCCAAAAGAGAGAAAGAACACCGAAATTAACGTGGAAAACCCTTGAAAAATAGGGAAAAACCACGGACTCCCCTTTGGGAGAAAATCCACTCTCTCTCATCCATATCTCATCCTCTGTACAAGATCAGAAGAAGAGGGGAAGAGAGTTTTCAAAGTGACAGGGCTTCGCCGCTCAAAAATTACATCCATCAAATGGTGTTCTGCTTCCCCTTTTATAGGCATGGGAGTGGAGGAAACTTGCGCTTCAAGCTTCCATCCACTTGGCCCACTTGTGTGCCAGCTCAACCCCAGCTCAACTCCAGCTCATCTTTCTTCTAGAAGTTTCTAGATGTCAGTTGGATGTCAGCTCATCCGCCAGTTGAGCTCTAGTTGTCCATTCTTCTATAAGATTAGCTGGGCTTCTAGTGACTTCCTGGAGTTTTTCCCTTCTGTGTTAGTTAAATATTGTGTGAGGGAATCAAATGTCCGAGTGGAACGAATAAGATCCGAATAGAATTCTGAATAGATAATGCCCCATGGTGATCCAAGTAGAAAGTGCCTTATGAATCCGAGTAGAATATCATGGGTCCGAATAGAATTTCTGAATATAACTGTCTTGAGTCCGAACAGGATTGGACCAAGGTCTGAACAAAATTTCCGAATAGAATGGTTCACGAAGTTAAGCCTGGATCCGAATAAGATCATCACAGATCCGAGTGGAATTAGGTATGAATTTGAATAGAAGTTGTCCAGAGATTCTGCCACGTGACAAGTTACCAGAAGACACGTGTCTTCCTATTTTCACCCCTACCATAAACTATGAGCTATGAGGTTAAGACAAACGGTGAAATTGAGTCATAAATTATGAAATATAACTCTAAATCCTAAAATTTAACCAAATTTAGTTTGAAAAAAATAATATATATATATATATGAGAATATAGCTCTATTTCTAGGACTAAGAGCAATGTCCTTTCATGCATCATTGCTAAGTTCCCCACTTTTGCAATCGAATGCAGCATCATCTTATCTTTCTAGTAATTATGTTATTCTCTAGGAATTCAAAACCACCGGATTGAAAAGAATAAATCAAGAGATTCCTAAATACGCAAATCTACAAGAAAACAATGGATTAGTAGAACCAATACCTTGAAATCCCAGTCCCCTCTGAACATTTTTCACTGCTTTCATTCTTTACATCAAATAAAATCAAAAGAAGAAGAAAAGGCAAATCCTTCTTCCCCACTTCGTCAAGTTAAAGAAATGAACAAACAAACAAACAAACAAAAGAATACTGTACCCTCAATAAGAATATACAAAGAATACTAGATCAAACAAGCATCAGCTCCACATAATCATTATCAAGAACATTTCAGTACACCATAAAAAAATTGTGAACATAAACACAAGTAAAAATCCAAAACAATATGATTCTCTTTCAGATATTCAAATCCATTCAGAAGCCCACCTCTTCAATTAGTCACAAAAATATGAAAAGAAAACAGATATTTGTGTGCAAATACACCAAAAGATATCGGATTGAATGGTTACCAAACCTCCCAGTGGAAAGATTGCTCAAACCTCCCAAATGCAACTGCTTCCAATGTTTTGCCCAAACAGAAAAGCATTACAAATTGAAAGTCCTGGGATTCTGTTTTAGACTAATTGACAAGGTGCAAATTGAGGGTCTCTGTGGCATTAGTCCAGGATGGTATGTGCAACAATAGAATAAGAAACAACTTTGCCCCTGCTTTAAATTCAAATCAAAAGGCTAAATGACAAACATAATGGTCTTTGTAGAGAATACATGCTTAATATCAAATTGGTCATCAGGAAAATACAGTACTCCTCACACTAGGGTATGGTAATGTTAGAGTCGGTTTGGTCATATATAGATACATAATGAGACCTTTGATTCTGCATTGTATCTTCAAAACAGGACAAAACCATGGGGTGTGTAGATCAACTACAGATGCTGGCAGGAATAAAATAGAACTAACCCTCAGGCTTCAAATTGCATAAATTCGATTAACGTCAGAGTCAGAGAATTCTGAATTAGGGTGCCACGAGTTTGAGCCACTCCTAGATGACTTCTTCCTTTTCCTAATTGACCGGCTGCGCTTCGATTTCACAACAAAATAAGTCATGGTACCAAGTACACCAGCCATTATCACTCCCCCAATCAGTGTAACAAGAATTGCCGCCCACTGGAAATGCCGCCCAACTACAATATAAGAGGAGGCGATGAAAGCAACAGTAGTGCACACTGATGCCAACCACATCAATTTGTTGATGACCCCCACAACCCGCCTCTCGGACTTTGTTTCTCCCCTAACAAGAGTTATCTGAACCACCACCACAGCCAATGAGGTAAACAGAGCTACAGCATTGAAGATGAAAAATATCTTGAAAGAGAGGGCATCTATAGCTACTGCTACACCAGTATTAGTGTTTCCGCCAGGCACTGTGAAGATAGCTGCAAATGCAACAGTTGCAAAGAGCACAGCCACAACAGTGACAGAATTAGTAGCATTATTGATGCCTTCACGATGGAGCTTCCTAAGTTCTTTAGCAATGCCATGGACATTCTTATTGGTTTTCCTTGTCTGCTCCAGCTGTGTATGAACATCCTTCTTAATCTCAGTGACAGTTTTCCGCAGCTCATCTCTAGGTTGATTTAAATCATTTGCTCTGACCGCACCATAACGTGCTAGACATTCCTTTATGTCAGCAGATTCTTCAGAAAGAGGTAGTCCTTCAGCAATGTCATAGGCTGTTTTATGATCTCTTGTCAATGCATTCACGTGGGTGTCTGGAAGGAGTAAAAGAACACTTACTATCTGCAAAAGGGACATTGAAATTATCAAAAGCATGTAAATGAATATATATAGCAATCACTTGCCAGGCACAATTTGCAATATAAGTCATGGCAGCTGTGGCACTCCACAAATAATTAAGACTATCAGAAGCATTACTGATAGATGAACCCAAGAAGTATGAACACCAGAATTTTCAACTATCTAATAGAATGTGAAACAAAAGAGATTAGTGGTACTTAATTTATTTCTTCATCACAATCCCCTGAGTTGCACAGCATAGTGACTACACACTTCTAGAATCAACAGAAACTGTTGAATTGAGAAATCCAGCCAGAATCCACATTCCGAACTACATGAATATTCTATGCTTTCAAAAGCCAAAAGTAGAGATGGTTGAAGCTTGAAAGAATTGTGAAAGATCTTAGATGTTACAAGGATACAACTGAGGATAATGCTCTGTCCATTGACAACAAGCAACCAAAAAGTTGGACACAAAAGGAACACAACCAAGAAAAAGGAGAGATATTTTTTTTTTGTTTTTGCAAAGAACAAAAAATATTCCAATGACTTGAACATAACAAACAGCAGAACATGGTTTTATTCAGTTTGACATCGCATCCAAGCTTCATGCATTGCATACAATGCTAAAAACCTTTAGATTAGAAATATGACTGGACAGCCCATGATAGAGTAAGCTCGGGTAACATTAAATGCAAACTAAACATGTAAACAAAATCAAGATAGAGAAAGGCTTGAAAGTGGTTGCCGACCCACAAAATAAAGAATTGCAATTAATCTAATTAAAAGCAAGCAAAAAAGTGTCATTGATTGCTGCTACAACACATAAACACCACATAGCAACTAATTCCAGCAATATACTACAAAGTATGAACACAATAGCCAAATTACCTCTGCTCTTTTTTTTCTTGTTGCCACATGTAAGGCTGTGTTTCCAAACTTGTCAGGTAACATCACTATAGCAGGATCAGCCTCCACAAGAGATTTAACAACATCAGAATTTGTTCCTTTTACTGCCATGTGCAAAGCAGTCTGTCCCTTCTTGTCTGTTCTTCGAGCAACCTGTGGGTCTTTATCAAGTAATGCTTTCACAATATCAACATGTCCTTGCCGTGCAGCAAAATGCAGAGCATTTTTTCCATTGGCTTTAGATAACTCAATCATGCTAGAGTCCTGATCTAACAATAGATTGACTACCTCAGTGTGGCCCCTTGTAGCAGCTGAAATCAGGGGAGTTGTATTTGAGGGGCCAAATGTTTTGCTGAGTGTTGGGTCATGGTCTAGAAGTACCTGCACGATGGCTGAATATAATCAGTTAGCCAGGTATTTACCATGTTGATGGAAAATCCAACTGACAAAAGACAGGATTGAAATGACAAAAGGGAAAAGTAAATTGTGAAGAACACTAAAAGTTAAGAATTATTTTGGAAGCAGGTGACTCTTAACTTTTGCATCACTTCCTCAAAATATAGGCAAGGTGAAAAATTAAGAAACAAGAGACATTTTTCATTTTTTTAGTTTCTCACTGATTTCATATCACATACAACCAAACAAGTAAAGATTGTATTTTTCCACTTGAGCTAAGTCTTTAGTTCATATACATACAAGCTAAAGGACAAAAAGATCCAAAATTACACTTGAACACTGTTACTTTATTCTTGTTTTTTATCCACTAAAGATCAGCTACAACAACAGGACATAACATTTAGTCATAAAACATCTGAGAAATCAATCACTAATGAAATAAGATGTCAAAATTTTCCAGCTAAAATTTAAAAGCTATTAGATAACTAGAGAATATTTATAAATATAAGCATATAAATGTACATAAAAAGCAGAGAGTCCTCCCTCACCTTTATGCCCTTCTTTGGCGGCCGCATGAAACGCATTATACTCCGATCGGTTCTTCCTGGCAATACTCTCTCTATCTGAGTACTTCAACAGCTCAACCACAACATCCAGAAACCCTCTCTCAGCGGCAGCAAAGAGAGCCGTCTCGTCAACCTCGTTGACCTCGTTGACCATCGATGACCGGATTTCCGCGACCTCGGCATCAAAATCAGCACCGCCGGCAGTCCCCGTCATCTGCGCATCAATCTCTTTGAGTATCTGGCGCACGGCGGCGAGGTCCCCGCGCTTCGCCGCGATGTGGAGTTCGGTGTCGTTGTGACGCCCTGTCACCTGCTTCACATACTTCTTCTTCCCCGCCTGGTCTATCCGCTTCCCGGAGTTCGACAGCACCAGCGCCGGCGCCGTTGTTGGAGACGGCGCAGGCGACGGAGACGGCAGAGATGATGCAGTCGTGCTCGGTGACGGGGTCTGCAGCCCCATCTCCAGGTCCCTCACTCCTGATCCATCACCAAAATCCCAAAAGAAAATCACAAAAACACACAAAAAAATCAATAAGCGAAGCTGCAAATTGTGATGGAATAGCAGGTACCTTTCTCGATTTGGAGACCCATGGCGGACATGAAACCCTAGGGATCGAATAAGGGCGGCTGGGATTGAAGGCTGCTAGGGCTTTTCAAGCCAGGGGATTGGGGATGGGGACATCGCGAAGGAGGGAGGAAAGCGCGCGGAATGAGAAACGTACGGTGTTCCCTCTCTATTGTTCTCTGTTCCTGTGGGCCTTATTTGTTATTAATAAAATATAAGGGGGTTTTCTGAAATTTACCAAAAACATCTGGGGGAGAATGCAAATAAAGTAGGCTAGAATATTGCAAGTTTTCATTTAAAAAATATATACTATTTTTGTAAATATAATTAAATATTTATATGAATAAATAAATCATAAAAATTAATAAAATAATTAAAGATATGTGTATGGTCAAGTACCATTAAAGAAAAACTTCAATTTTTGGAGCTCGCAGCGGTGAGGCGAAACTAAAGAGGATGGCACAGGTAAGAAAGCACCATCAGCGGTAAGGAGGACAAGTGACATAAGGGCAAATAAGGATCTTTAGAATGAACAAAGGACGGTTGCCGGCCCCGGAGATAGCTCGTATGCAGAGGAAGTCAAGGTAGATGATGGGCGTAATTTCATTGTATCAGTACTAATAACTCCATTTCGACTGCAGGAGGACAACTCCAATGAAAGGGAGTGGACTGAAGTCTACTTCAAGCACTGCCGGAGATTGAGAAGTAAAGAAGCTCCATGGCAATCAGAGCAACGACCAGAACCTCTATGACGCTCACCCCCTATAATTCAAACACCGGCGGGCCTTGTCCAAGTCTACGGCTAATGTTTAAGTTCAGGTCACAAAGTTAACGATTGCCGGTGTGCAATCGTATGGCCACTGCAGTGACACTGGGCATCGAGCCAACACTAGCGGGGGAACCAGGGGCCACGAGTGCAAGGAGAGCTCTTGCAGGCTACTCCAAGCATCTAGGAGTGACGAGCAACACCGTTTGAGGGCTCCCATATCTAAACGAGGCCCCACCGGAGGCTGACCGGTCCTCGCAGGAGAGACCAGAGAGATAGAGCAGCTATCAACACATCTCACTCGCATTGGATAGCAAGATGATGAGAGGGAAGGAAGCTCTCAAGAGCTTCTCCGTAGCCACGATAACGGAGATCCGGGAAGGGCAAACAGTAGCACCATCACTACTTAACTACCGATGTTGGAATTGGACTACGAAGCCTTTTCTTGATGGGTGCGTCATGGTGGCTTGCCCCTTGCCAAAGGAAGTGCGGGAATTGGAGAAAGTAGGGATGATACACTTCTCCTCTTTCAACTTAAAGTTTTCCTCGTGGACAGTTGACCTCTGGTCGTCGGAGAAGGCAGAGGGTGAATGTCGATGGGTAGCCATACGATGCCTCCCTCTGTTTTGTTGGCATTGGGACTCCGCGATAAGGTTACTAAAGCCTATTGAAGACCTTATCTTTGTCGATGAGTGGGGATCAGAAGTGGTGGACATGAAGTCAAAAACACACCTTTACAATCGAGCTGGAGAAAGGGCAACCACTATTACCCAGGGCGAGCAATTGGAGCAGTCTCAATTGGCTAGAGATCCAGCTCCAACAAGGATGGCACGACAAGCCTCGAATCACCCAGAGGAGACTCAATTGCACCGAAACCCACGCCTGATGCTGGAGGAGAAAAACCGCTCGCCAGATCCTCGAGCTCGAAGGGTGTCGATCATGATTAGCACTGAAGAAGACGAGGGTCGTCTTTGCAATCGGGAGAGAGAGGAGGGCAACAGGGACTGGACCCAAGCTCCTTGTAACCTACCGGTCCTAACAATGCACTCATCGTACACATCAAGGCCACCGATCTTTGCTTAACTCGACTGGGAGAAGTCGGCAACTGAGCCAGGGCTCAGAGCTGCAAAGTATGGGAGTCAGCGCAATAGGGAAGAGCACCACTGGTCTGTCAACTGGGACGAGGATAACGTGGACTCATCGGGAGTGGATGCCTAGCTCGCAAGGCTAACCAAAAGCGGACCTGACTTGGGCGTGTACATTGCTGAGGTGTCGTATGGGTCCCACATCCCAGCTAACCCCCGTAAAATAGGTGGAATAGGGGAGTCACAACTAGGGTGCACTATAAAGGCACCCATGGATCCCTTAAAAACACACCAAGCCACCTGGGAAGCAACATGTGGCGACCATAGGACCCACATGAACCCAGAAAAGAAGGGGCTTATGGGTGGGTGGGCTTTGATCAACCCAATCTGCCTGGATCAACTTGTGCTTTACAATAGCTATTTAAACATGAATTCATCCTAGTGGCCAACCCCAACTTACGTAACAATTAAAGCAAATAAAGAAAATGAAGGCCCAACCAGTCGTTTTAATTAAATCAGCCCCAAGGCCCACTACGACCCATCTCATGAACAACATATTGAACTAATTAGGGGGAAAAAATGGGAAATCCCACGTACACTGTCAAAGTCAAACCCTCCAGCTGATCATACTCAACAAATAATCTAGCTATGAGAAGGCCTCGGTGTTGACTTTAAAAAGATGAACTTACTGTTCATCAAGGGATCATGGAATTTTGTGACTGATGAAGGATGGGAATTACTAACTGAGAAGAAGATCCAACCCCGGCCAGAATGCGACAAAGATATCAACCCTCCCATCAGCACCACAGATACTTGGGAGACTTTACCAAGACCAAGGGGTAGGCCAAGAAAGACTGGGTAGGAAGGAACCAACACCACACATCAAAATGGATCATCCACAAAGAGTCTCTCAAATAACAAGAGGCGGATGGAACAGATCGGCCCAGAAGCTAACGTCGACAAGAATCCGAAGCTGGTGTCGATGAAGTGCATTGCTTGAAGGACCTTGGCCTTTGATCAAGAAGATCTGCCGCAAGCGCCACAAAATGGGGATGACTTCAAGGATGAGTCATCAAGGCAAGCCTTACATGAGCAATCTAGCATCATGTAACCCTGGGACCCAATAGAGGTAACCAACATGAAATCGTAGGATGATCATGTATGTAAACTACTGATGTATTGGCATTAGCCTCAACATAAATAAACGAATGTTGTTTATTCACATTTATATAAAAAACACTTTTATTTTAACCCAAATTGTTCAAAATTTATTAATTGAATATGTGATTCCAATTTAGTGTCGACTCAAATATAATCCAATTATGGACACCATGTAGAATTATACGAAAATAGTTATATTCCTTAGTAGAAGAATATTTTTTGAATATATATATATATATATATATATATATATATATATATATATATATAGAGAGAGAGAGAGAGAGAGAGAGAGAGAGAGAGAGAGAGAGAGAGACCTCGATATGCGGCGTACGGCCTGATCATCAGTATTCCAGCCTGCCATTTTTCTTGGAGCATGTTTGAAGGATTTCCAATCGTACCGATGGGAAGATCATCGAAAAATAAGCTAGCATATCCATTTTCATACAATTTGGTGACCGTTTGGTCCTCCCACTTAATGGTTGAAATTCTGAACCGTTAAGATTTCTATAAAATAAGAACCATTAAATGGGAGGATCAAACAGTCACCAAATTGTATGAAAATGGACATGCTAGCTTATTTTTCGATGATCTTCCCATCCGTATGGTTGGAAATCCTTCAAACATGCTCAATAACGAAATGAAGCATTCATTTGCATAAGTAAGCCATTTGGATCTTATCAAATCTGTGTATATATATAATGGTAGGAAGGTTTGAACTTGAAAATTAAACTAAGTTATAATAGAGATTTAAGATTTTAACTTTTATATTCTACAACCATGCATAATGTTGAGAAAGATGCATGATAGAGATGTAGTAGAAAATGACAAAAGGGTGGACATGTTTGTATTCTACAACCGAAGTATTGTTGTTGTCCACGTCCTAGTGATTGTCCATATCCAAGGACCAAAGATGATGCATTTCTATGAGCACTCAAAATAACATGGAATAAAAGCTCTACTTTACTTTTCCTAGTAGCATAATTGGGGGCTTCTTATTACCTTAATAATAATAATAATAATAATAATTGTCACGCATCACCTAATTCACGGGTCTCGCACGTGAAACAGTCCCGGTTGTACCAGTGAGACGAGCCCTACTCGGATACAAGGCCTAGGTAATTGTAAAGTAATAAACATATATGCAGCGGAATGATAAAACATAAATATGAAATCAGAGTAACGTCAGCAGAAGGTACATCCTAAGGGTATAGGTACCCTATAATGTCAGATACATAACTGGTCCTACAAGGGACCTAAGCATAAGTGTCCTCGCTCACAATAACAAAATAAGAGGTAGCCAACCTCGGCAAGAATCCTTGTATCCCACGTACGGCTTCTGTAGCTCAGGTCTGCTACTCCACTAGATCTGAAAAGAGTGAGAACAAGTGAATGAGCTTTCAAAAGGAAAGCTCAGTAAGCACCCCCGCAGGGAACACAAATAAGTCATGTAATAAGCAATAAGATGAATATAGTAAATCAATCAACATGACTAAATCAAACAAGCACGCCCCACACCACTGAACATCTGGGAGTCTCAAACCTACCACAAGGGATTATCAACGATAGGGACTCCTAACCACAACTACAACCTCAAACTCTGAAGGAGTAATCCAAAGAAGATCCTCTCAAAGTATCCCCCGGATAGTCGTCAGCCTGAGCTGGTATCGACCCTCGGTCAGAAGTCGGTAGCACCACCTCTCATACGTGTCGACAAGGTCAGCATATCCTCCCCCTGATACATACCTAATCGGACGGAGCACAGGCTTACGCGTTTCCTCGGCCACGTGTCGATCAACAGATAGGCAGGTTCAGCGGTATGAACATACATCACAAATACCATATCCACAATCCAATACTTATACGAAATCATGGAAGCAAAAGTCCAATGAATCAAGTAACGAGTATGTGCATACAATCAATAATAAAAGCATCGAGCAACAATATGATATCAGCAAGTCAAGAAACACTCAATCAAGAGTGGGGGACACTAGGCAGAAGCACTTACCTGTATGAGTAGAAGTGTCTAACGACCGTCTGGTGTCTCTCCCGATGTGACCCTCAGCGTTACATCACTATCTGCCAATTAAAACATATCCCGTGTGAATATATGTGAAATGTACGGCTTATTCAATAACTCGACTAGACTTCTACTTAGGCCATAGGCCATTTTGCCTTGGCGTGGCCCGTGAGCCCATTAGCCCACTCAAATCATCCAAGTGGTGTAATAGCCCTCCACGCAAGTCACTCTTACAACCCTCGTAGATTGTTCCAAGCCCACACCCGGCCAAAGACAAATACATATTCACAGTCTCCACTTCCACTTCCTCTCTCTACCATCTCTACATACTTGCACATATGCATGCTTTGTCACTTCAACTTTTGAGAAATTTGTTCGCAAGATTGGGATGCGTCGCCTCAGGGATCTTCAATAATGTTCTCTTCAGGGGGAGTCATATACGCGTTGTACTCTTTTTCCTTAGTCATGGTTTTGTCCCACTGGGTTTTCCTGACAAGGTTTTAATGAGGCAGCACAGGAAGCGTATATCAGGAAAGCTGTACTTTTTTTCCTTCACTAGGATTTTTTCCCTCTGGGTTTTTTCCTAGTAAGGTTTTAACGAGGCAGATTCCTATACAATGGACATTCAAGGGGGAGTGTTATGAAATATTTTATTGGAGTGAATGTCCTTACGTTACCCTTACCCCTTTATTTCTTAACTCCCCATTTCTTATCGTTTCATTTGCCCATAAGGTTGTTTTTCATTCTTTCTTGTAACTATATATATGTGGTTGTATCTAATGAGAAAAACAACAAGAACAAAAAGAAGAAGATCTTCCTTTACTTTCTCTTGTCTTGCTATTCTTAATTTTGTCTTCATCTTTCTCTACTATTTTCTATAGTTTTTATAATAGATGATTAGTTCTCTCCTCCAAAATTTATTTATTTTTAATACAATGCTTGCTTGACTTGCTATGGCTACAACAGCAAAACATTTATGAACGACCATCCCAATACCCTTAACAAAAACACAAATTTGCAATATTTAAAACAAAAGAGCTCAATATATTTCAAAACAAAAAGTTGTATTAAAATAAAGGTCATCATCTCCAAACCAAGGAAGAGAGTAAATGAGACTAAGTGCAATATTTTACTAAAACTAGTTTTGTTTGGACTTTGAATGATCAGAGAGGGCCTAAACTTATTCCTTGGTCTCATCATCATGGACAATGGCACACACCCATAAATGATCAATGGCAGCACAATTTGACAAAATGGCAAAGATTCAAAGATGGCAGGTAGGTAGGCATCAACAGGAAAAGATAAAACATTAAACACACACTTTTACATCTAGTGCCAATCTACTCAGATATCAAATGAAATAGTATCTAGCAACATGATCAATTACTGCAAACTAAATAATCGATAGATTTATCTTTATCAATATAGGAATTGGAAAGTAGCAGAGCAGCTGAGATTGATTGAAAGCAAAGAGCTTTGTTTCTTTCATTCTTTCATTCCTTCTTTCCTTCTCACAAAGAAATTTCATTAACCAAAATGAAGAAGAAGAAGAAGAAAGAGCACACCTAAGGAGATCCCATGAATGATCTCAAGCTAGTTGCTTTGCATTATAGATACTAGGATTAAAAATTGTACAATTGAAGCAAAAGAAGAGATTTTGAGATCTTGAAATGCAATAATAGAACTCGAGTTGCAAGATGTAAATAAATTATTTTTAAATAGTAGAAGACAAGGCATACAATCCACATCATTTAAAAATTGTGACCGACAAATTGTCAGAACATTGATGAACATTAATAGATCTACAGACAACCAAGTTTAGGGAAATCCAGCCTTGTCCTTAGGGATGGCAATACCCGAGCCGATCCGTAGTTACCGACCCGATCCGACCCGATCCGCCCCGAGAAAATGCGGGGCGGGGCGGGTATGGTAAAGATCCTTTAAAATCCGCCCCGCCCCGCCCCGCTAAAAACATACAAAAAATACCCTTATATATATTAAATTATATAGTTTTAGGGTTTACAATAAAGCTTTGTTTGGAGTTTTTGGACTTTGGCGGCTTCTTTCCCACTCTTCTCTCGAGCTTGTATATCAAAGTGCTTTTACATTGCCGTTAAGTTTATTTTATTCGAGTTTAATCGGTAAATTTCTCTTCATTCTATGGTCTAAATGTAATATTTTATTCGAGTGTGTACATATTGGTTGCCCATGACTTCGCCCATGCCCAGCGCCCGCCACTATTTAGGCGGTGGTGTAGAGGCCTACCACCCCATTGCACACAATAGGACAAGATTGTTACTCATAATAACAACAATGAATTTCTCATTCTGCAATGCTTTTACAGGTATCCTAAAGCAAAATAAATATTTATTGTTATCAAAAAAATTGACAAGGCAATTGAATTAATAATTCTTCAAGATAGGTAGTAAACTTGCAATAAAAACAGAGCTATTGGTCATAGTTAACAGAGCTTATTATTATACAAATACAAAGATTACAATTCCTGCTACCAATCAATACCACAAAAGAATATTCTAATTTCTAATCTAAACTTGAATAAAGAAAACATACCAAGATTTGTAACAAGATGCTGACAGAAAACATAAATGCAAGTCCCGCAATCCTACCCAACAAGAAAGATTCAAATGTCAAGCAAGAAACTTCTCAGCTGCAACATAAGCAAAATCAGCCTTGGGATGTATGCTTTGTCACTTTGGAATATATATATATATATATATATATATATATATATATATATATATATATATATATATTTGATATCACCTTCCGCCTTGGGATGTATGCTTTGTCACTTTGGAATTTGTGTTTCATCAGCCGCCTCAAATGCATGCTTCGTCATCGCCTTGAGATTTACACCGCTTTAGGATTTAGGTTTATATTGACCACTTTGAGATGAATGTTTCATCACCGTCCTGAGATATATGTCGCTTTGAAATTTGTATTTATTAGCCACCTCAAGATGCGTGCTCATCGCTGCTTCGAGATTTGTGCCAGTTCAGGATTTGTCCTTCATCGATTTCATCAAGATGCGCATACCGTTTTAAGATTTGTATTTCATCATCTGCTTCAAGATGCGTGTTCTATCGCCGCATCGAGATGTATGTCACTTTGAGATTTGTATTTCATTTTCCGCCTCAAGATGCGTGTTCCATCATCGCATCGAGATGTTTGTCACTTTGAGGTTTGTATTTTATATAAGCGACTCCAAGATGCGTATTACTTTCTCACATTGGGATGTTTGCCACTGTTTACACAAAAATAATAATAATAATAATATATATATATATATATATATATATATATATATATATATATATATATATATATATATATAATAAAATTCAGGGTGCTCATTGCAAAAAGGCAATTAAAAAAAATTAAAAATTAAAATATAAAATATAAATTTTGGTCTTATCTGAATTCGGTGACCTGGTCTACCGCGTCGTTGCGATGATCGTGCCACCAGATCGTGGTGAGGAGTTACTCTCCCTCATCCTCATCCTCAAGAAATTGTTTATAAAAGAGGGGGGAAGATAACTATTGAAAGGGGGGTAGAAAGAAGATGGCAGCCCCAATAAGAGAAGGAAGAAAAGAAGAAGGTTTCCCCTTTCTCTCTTGCTGCTCCCCTGCGATGTCGAGCCACCCAAAGGGCCACCTCCGCCGATCGTTGCAGGTCCGCGCCTGAAGCACCCCAAAATCCAGCCGCTAGTCCACTCCTGTGCCCCTTGCTGTCAGCCCGCCACCATGCCACCACGCCCCAACCGTGCTCGCCTCAACTCAAGTCCGCCCCAGCCCTTGCAAGCCAGTCCGCCCAGCACTGCCTGTGCCACGCCTGCGCGCCTCCAGACCACCGCATGCTCCAGCCCCTTTTGTCGTTGCCCTTCAGCCGCCCCTGCAGCGCCATACCCAACCACCGCCCCTGTCTTCCAGGTTGCTGGATCTGAAGCTCGCCATCAGCCGTCGTTGTGCACCTGATGCCGCTGCTGCTACTGTTGCGCTGCCAATTGTTGAGCTGCCGTGCTGCTGCAAATGATGATGATTAGAAGAAGCTGCTTCAATTACATGGATGCTGATAAAGACTAGTTGCTGTTGAAGCCCGGTTGCTATTGAAGACCGGATGCTGATGAAGCCCAATTGCTGTTGAAGACCGGATCTTTGATTGAAGGTAGTTTGCGAATTGGTTCTTTGATTCTTTGCCGACCTGGATGAAGAAGGGTTCTTTGAGTTCTTTGAATTTCTATGGTTGCCGATGGTTGTTGATTAAATCAAGAATGGTTCTTTATCCAAGACCTTGGTGGATCGTTCTTTGATTGGTTCTTGATTTTGCCGTTCTTTGTCTTTGCTACATTTCCATTGTTGTGTTCTTTGCATTTACATTTGTTGGGCCGCCCGCTGCATTCTTGAAATTCGCGTAGGTGATGTATTCTTTGCCATGGAGTACATTGCTATTATTGCCATGAGGAACCGTGTCCCTACAAGAAAGATGCTGCAAAAATGAAGTCAAGAAGATGTAAATGCATTTGCCGGATGTAAATTGGTGCCTATTTCTTTGCAAATGTTGTTATTCTTTAGCGATGATGATGATCTTGAATATGAAGATCTGGAAGAGGTCAAGATAAAAAATCTGATTTGGAGGTGAAGCTTGAGAAGATGGCTGATGAAGATGATACTGATGTTGATGCTGCTGTCAAAGAGCGTTGATGCCGCTATGGCCAAGGTAGTGTTTGTAAGGAGTTATGGCAAGAGATATCAAAAGCTCAGGAGATGGAGAAGTTCTATTCATTCCATATCAAGCTGTAAAGTTTCAAAGTGAGCTGCTGCAAATTTGAAGAAGCTGACATGTTGCTAATGTATTGCTGCAACCAATAAAATTAGGAGCTGCTGCTGTCATTAAGCCACTGCTGTTTCGCCGATATGCTGTTGCTAACATTCTTAGCTGGATACCGAGTTGCTTGGGTATTTGCTACTGTAGATGAAGAAGTATCAAAGCTGCCTTAGTCTGCTGCAAAAGAAGTAATAAAACTAGAAGGCTGCTATTGGATAAGAATATTGGAGTTGTCTGGTGCTCTTTCCTCCAGTATTGGAAACTTGAGTTACCTCCAGACTATGTCATTGCAAAATAACAAAATATCAAGCTCTATTCCTATGGAAGTTGGGGAATTGGCACAACTAAAAGAAAATAGTACATCTTTATAATAACCAGTTTATTGGTGAAGTTCCGAGAACCCTGGGACTTCTGGATCAGCTTGATTATTTTTGAAATAAATTCCTTTGCAACTCATCTGGGTTCTGATGTCAAAAATCATGTATTTGAGATTGGTTATTTTAAGTAATTCTCATTCAGATGGATACAAGTTGCGACACATTATTTCAATTCCAAGAGCATTCTAAGTCGGGGGACTGTCGTTGCTATGAAAGGTTGACAAATCCGAACTTTACCAGATAAATTCAGAATCTGAAATCCTCATATGAGTCTTCAAAAAGACAGCTTGAGAAGCAAAGAAAAGGGAAGCTGACTTCATAGCAACACTTGCAAAACAAGAACAAGGAATAGCATATTTGAAGGCCGCATTTCGTGATCGGAGGACACAGTTGAGACTTGACCCAGTCGTACATGAGGAGTTTACTCAATTGAAGGAATTGGTTGAGGAGGAAGAAAATGATAAGATTGCATTAAAAAAAAAGCTAAAAAAAAAAATAGGTCAGTTGATACTCTGATTGCTCAAAGGATCATATTTAGAACCTATGCTTTGAAATTGCTTGGAAAGTACCTGAATTCCAAATATGAAGAGTTCTTTCAGCTACATTTAGATGCCTTGTTCCATTTGATAAAGCTTTCCCTGCCATCACTTAAAGCTCAAGCTAGTAAAAATCAAGATTGTATTTTTTTTATGTTGCTCAGAAATCAGGGAATCCTAGCAATACTTTGGTGCAGTCTTGTCCAAAATTGCTTACTATGCTGCTACACAGCAGCAGGATATCACTTTCTGATGATCAACTTCATTTGCTTGTTCAGTTTCCACTCTTTGTTGATATTTAAATCAATCCTTCTCTGCTGTCTCATACCCCTTCAAATGAGCAACATGGAAATTGCAATTGGGCAACAATTTGCTCAACAACAATCAGGACAGTTCGGTGTTCAGCGCAAAACTGTAACCATACTATGAAAATTAATAGCACCCACAGGCCTGGCAAAATGAATCCAAGAGTAACATTGAGTTCAAAAGAAGAAAAATATCAAGATGCTGAAACACAGAGGAGAGAAACATTAAGAGTACCATTCGCACACATCTAGATTAGGCTTCTTATCCTCTAGTATCAACTTTGCAATCAAAGAACATATCTGCAGAAATTTCTGGAAGGGCTGAAGCTAAAGGAAGATAGCAACGAAGAGAGTCGCAGCCACATCCTGAGGAAATGAAGAGAGATGCAATCAATTCATAGAAAATGTAAAGAAAAGAAGAATAAATAGAGCTGTGACTAGAATGAGAAAGAGCAAGTTTCTCAAATAAATGACAGCATCATTTGGCAAATGAATGTTTTCAATGTATGATTGTTGAACATTTTGAGCTACGAACTCATGAAAGGAATGAGATTTTCATTATTTAAAAGATATTGTTTAAAAGATATTCATGATAATGTTTTCAATGTATGATTGTTGAACATTTTGAGCTACGAACTCATGAAATGGAAATTGTTTAAAAGATATTCATGATAATGCTTCTTTTATTCAACAAAATCTTGGTGAATCAAGGATTGAAGCTCCTTAGAAAGTTGTGGGCAACCATCCATTCACAAGTCAATAACTTTTGCTAGAGAACTCCTATCGGGGCGAAATTTGTGGCGTTGGAAACTAGACTTCCAGAGCTTTCCAACCATGATGGTACAACTCCTATCAGCTGCCCAGTTGGTACAGTTTTGATGGGAAGGGAAGCCAAGTTTCTGCAGTTTTGCCGGTTTGACCACCCTTCATTTAAACGGCAATAACTTTTGATAGAAAACTCTGATTGAAACGAAATTTGCGGCATTGGAAACTAGACTTCTATAGATTTCCAATCATATATGGTACATTTCTTACCGGAAGCCCAGTGTATAGCAGATTTCAATGGAAGGGGAGACTAGTTCCTGCGATTCAGCCAGCTCGACACCTCTTCGTTAAAATACCGATAACTCTTGCCAGAAAATTCCATTTGAGATGAAATTTGCGGCGTTGGAAACTAGACTTCCAGAGCTTTCCGATCATGTATGGTACAACTCCTGTTGATGGTCCAGTTGATACAGGTTCTGGTCACAATGCGAGATATAGAACGCATCTCTTGACCTGTCTATGGATCCCAAGAATTCAATGACACGAGTCTCGATGTGGCGATGGGATACTCATCTCGAGACAGTCAAATGCAAGTCCTAGATCTCAAAGCGGCTATAGGGTGCAAGTCTCCAAGGCAGCCACCAAAAAACCCAAATTATGAAATGACGCGGATCTTGAGGTGGCGATGAAGCACTCATCTTAATGCGTTGATAATATAAATCCTAAAACAGCATCCTTCTCAGTGCAATGATCGAATACGCACCTTGAAGCGGATCTCAAAGTGGTACATATCGTGATATGACGATAGAATACGCATCTCGATGCAGCCAATAAAATGCAAACCTCAAAGCGGCACGATCTCGATGCGATGATAGCACACGCATCTCGGGGCGACCGATAAAAATATGCGAATCCTAAAACGGTGCAAGTCTCAAGACGGTGGTGAGACATACATCTTGAAGCAGACGAAGCAACTCAAATCCCAAAGCGGCGGGGCAGACAAGGCGACACCAGATATATACAAATGAATGATATGTATGCACATGATGATACATGCATATGTAATAAAAAGTTTTGAAATGCAAATAAAATGAAATTATTTTCTTCATTGCCTCTACTTGTATTCCTTTGCCCTTAATCGGAGGTTCCCGCAATCTTATTCGAGGTAATTAATAATGGAGGCTTACCTCTATTAGGAATTGAAGAATCCACAAAACTAAAAAAAATATGATATTTGTGATTCGATGTATTGTCTGGTGTCTTTTCACAGACACGATGCCAGTCAGGTATTTTCGATCCCACAGCCACTTTGAGATTTGGGTTTTATCAGCCGTCTCGAGATGAGTGTTCCACCACTACCTCGAAATGTGCCACTTCATGATATATTTTATTGGTCTCCTTGAGATGTGTTTTCCATCATTGCATCGAGATGTTGGCCACTTTGAGATTTGTGGCACTTTGAGATATGTGCATTATTTTATTTTATTTTATTTTATATAGGTATATATATAATCCACTTGCTTTGCTGCCCCTCTCCCTGTCTCATCCTTTTCTTTTTTTATCTCTTTATTTTTTACGATTCTCTCTCTGTTTTTTTAACTGTTCCGCCTTCCTCTCTTTCTTTTTTATTTCACTTCTCTCTGCCTTTTTCATCTCTCTGCTTCTCTGTTTTTTTTTTGACGCTCCTCTATGATCCTTTTTTTTAAATTTCATATCCTTTTTATTTTTGTTTTTTTTCTTGCTTTTTCTCTTCTCTTCTCTTTTTTTTTTGGTTTTTTTTATTTCCCACTTATGGCTCCCGGCTTCCACTTATGGTTTCCAGCTTCACATAGCAAGAAAACAAGAAAAGAGGACTTCTTCTCTGGTAGCGGCGACAAGATCAACAACACCACGCTCCGGGGTGGTGTTCTTTCTTCGGTGATTGTGGCAACGGCATCAACAACACCTCTACGCTTTGGGGTGGTGCTCCTCCTCCTGTAGCGATAGCTCTCCATCAACAACACCGCCACGCTTTGGGGCGGTACTTGTCCTCCGGCGGCCGCAACAACAGCTTCAACTGCACCGCCACGCCTTAGGGCGGTGCTCCTCCTTCGGCAGCCTCTTTTGTGGTATTATGGTCTATGAACGAGCCCGAGCTTCTATCCTTCGGCAAAGCCATTAGAGACAGGGTCGTGCCCGCTTGTTCGACAGAGGTTAACCGCATAGCATCATCTCTGACGGCGATAGCAGCATCAACACCACCACGCCTAGGGTAGTGCTCCTCCTCCGGCGATGATGATGATGGGCTATGGGATTTATCTGTTAGTTGAGTATAATAGTATTTTAGGCGAAGAGGAAAACGGGAGAGCGTGCTTCATGATGGATCCCCCCACTCCAAAAGTATCTATCAAGAGGTCTCCCCTCCTCTATTTATAGATCTTCACAACCTAGATGATAAGGTTGAAATTTTAATTTTAATCATCATGAGATCATAATCTAGATAAAATCAAATATTTGAATTTTAAAAATCATAATCTAGATTCTCGAAACATAAGATAACCATGATGATAAGATTCAAAATTTGAATTTGAATCTAGATAAGATCAAAAATTTGAATTTGAATTTGAATTATAAGTATAATTTGAATTTTAATCATCATGAGATAATCTAGATATATATAATATCGTCAAAATTTGAATTTGAATTTTAATCATCACAGGATAATCTAGATAATCTCGTCACCGATCAAAAATTTGAATTTAAATTTAAATTTAGATTTAATTTTAATTAATTATTTTTCCCTCGAGATTTATGTTCTCGGCTTATCTTGGGATATGTATTTTTGAGATTGCTTCGAGATTTTTTTTCTCGGGCTATCTTAGAATTTGAGATTGCCTCGAGATCTATGTTCTCGGGTTATCTTGAAATTTGAGATTGCCTCGAGATCCATGTTCTCGGGCTATCTTGAAATTTGAGATCACTTCGAGATCGAGCTATCTTGGGTTTGGAGATCGTCTAGAGATATTTATTCTCAGGCTATCTTAAAATTTGAGGTTGCATCGGGATCTGTGTTCTCGGGCCATCTTGGGTCTTGTGACCTTAACCCGCCTTGGGATCTGTGTCCTTAGCCTGCCTCGGGATATGTGTCCTCAGCTCTCCTCGGGATCAGGCCACATCAAAATATTTTAATTTCAAGATATTTCAAGATATATTTCATTTGAAAATATTTCATTATTGACCCTTTAAAATATTGGCACCTGGTATTTTCAATGCATATATATATATATATATATATATATATATATATATATATATATATATATATATATATAATTTTTTTAGACACAAACAACCAGCGCCTTTGAAGTCTTTGGCCTTAACACCACTTCCAAAGATAGCCACGTGACTTCGATTTTGAGATCCAAAACATCTTTCCACCATCTCTAAGCTATCAAGAGATTGCACCAATTCTTGGATTTAAGCCTACAGAATAGGAGAAACACATATATTAGCTCACTATCCAACAATTACATATAAGATGCATATTAAATTACTCATACGCACATGCTTTTCAATTGTTTCCGGTTCAACAAGATTGTTTTTCTTCTTGCGAATCTCAAAGAAAATGGTTGCCAAGTCTGGTGGATTGTCATCCTTTCCTCCCTACACATTAAAATCAAGAAGACAAATAATGTATCCTCAATTTTAAGTAAAAAATGAAAAAACAAACAAGGTTGTGAAAGATAAGAAGAAATTAGTGCACCTTTTGATATATAATTTCTCTAGTTGGCTTACTACCAGTATGATGAGGCATCTTTAACTTGGCTATGTTAGCTGAATTCCTTTTGCTTGTTTCCAGTGTCAGTGTAACATCATGAAATATGGATATATATAAAAAGAATCTAATAAAACATTTTTCATAAATATGTATACAGTATACCAAACCTAAAAACTTTCAGTTGAAAAATGTTTCTTGATAACCCACTCCCATTGCTTCTTCTCTACTCCCTTAGGCACTTTCCTAAGAGCTTCTTGGGTTGGTTTATCCCTCACGTATTTTAAATGCAAATTTCCTCTCCATCTATTCCATAATTCCTGCATCTATTCAAAGACATGTTCACGATGAATATCCATATCATCACTCTAAAATTTATCCTACAATAATCATTATATTAGTATAATTATGAATTTGATCATTTATAAGGACTTAGTTGCTGTAAATGTTACCACAACAGTATTGCAGCCTCTCTTGCTTATTATCTTTCCACGATTCCACCGCCAATGGGCATATATTATTGCCCAGAACTAATTTTCTCAAATGTCTCGAAAATAGTGGTGATTCTTTCCAACAACTCGGTTATTGAAAAATGTGACTTTCAGCTTTTCTCCTAGTTCAAGTGCCGCAACTTCTTTGCACTTGTTTTTCCTTCACACCTTTTTAACCTTTTTAGTAGCACTTGAACCTACACATGCCCAATTACATAAAGCTAAACCTTTTTAGTAAATGCTCCAACACTTTATTGCATAAACAATGTTGTAAACAAATCCAAATCCAAAGTATAACACAAGAAAAAATATACAGAATTATAAGCAAAGTTAAATGAAATTGTTGCACATTACATGTTTCTGCAGATTTTTGGTTGTCTTGCATCATTTAATCAATTTGTTAAACTTCTACTCTTTGATTGTTTTGTACCACTTTTCATCTTCTACTATTTGGTTGTCTTGCATCAATTTTTCAACCTCCATTCTGTGACTTCCTTCCATTGCTTGATCAGCTGGATGCAATGAGATATCCTTTTCGAGAACAAAGGAGTTATAATTTGGTGATAGAGTTCCTTGAAGAGCATATGCATATATTAGGCTCTGATCTATCACCAATGGGAGTTTTTTGTTTAGGCACCCCTAAAGAGCACAAATCTCTAAGTCCTAGCCCTCGTCCCCTCCCTAAAGCACCCGGTGCAAGAAATGAACATTTGGTCGCCTTTGAAGTGAATGTCATCCCAGTTTTGGACCTTGGTGATTTCATATTCAACCTTCAAATAGAAAAGACATCAGTACTATTTAAAAAAAATTGTACAATTTATCACCTAATTCATATCATAATAATACGACAATCTATAATAAAAAAGGCATTACATAACAACATGTAATAAAAAGGCCTTATATTTAAATACAACAATTCAACCATCTAGAAAACCAAAAAGAAAAGGAAAAAAAACATCATCTTACACCTATTATTAATAAAGTAAAAAATACATCAACTTACAAATATTATTAATAAAGGAAAAAAAGCATCATCTTACCCATATTCTGATTAAGAGATGACACACCTTCATAAGTTCTTTTTCTTTTATTTTGAATTGAATTTTCTAGACCAAATTCCACATCATCATCTACTTGTTGTACGACCTCATAAGAATCATGAGGTTGCATCTTTCGCACGACACACCAGCCTCTATTGGAATTGACATTAGCAAAAAACACTTGTGATGCTTGGTTTGCTAATACATAGGGTTCATTTGTTTTCAGAATTCGCCCCCAATTAATACTTACAAAATCATATTCATCTCTTTTAATTCCCTTCACTTTATCATACACATCAAACCAATTACATTGAAACAAAACCACTCTTCTACCCTTGAGGAATTGCAATTCAAGGATATTGGTTAGAAATCCATAATAATCAATGTTTCCACTATAGTTGTCTGTCTCACCAACTACAACCATCCCACAATTTTGCGTTTGTCATAATATTCTACGTGAAACCTATATCCATTAGAAAAATAGCCATTAAAATGTGTCACATATTGGGTAGGCCCTCATGATAATGACAATAAATCCTCCATGATTTGACTAACATCTTCCTTATGCATTTCTACAACCTATCAAAATAAAGTAGGATAATTTAAAATGAGTACTAAACCACTAAATTGCCAAAATTCAGGTTTTTCTTGTATTTACCCTAACTTTAAACCATTCGATGAATTGTCTATTCCATTCCGCATCTGAAAAGTGTTCGGAAGTATCCACATGAATTTTTGCGAAAACTCTCTACAAAATGGAGGTGGATTACACGCAACGTAAAAAAGAAAAATAATTAAAAATGAAAAAAATGATTAGTGAAATGATTGAAAGGAATAATTCCATACTTTAGGAATGGTAGAATTTCATCGCAATTCTTCAAAATATATATATGGGCCAGCTCCAATTCATTTGCTTCAAGCTCATAATGTTTTCTAGCTCCTAAAGCTCTTCCAAGTTGAGAAAATAATGATAAACCTCCACTAGATTTTTTTGCACCACCATCATAATTTCATTCTAGCCGATTAAACTTTGTGTCCACTCTATGCAGATACCTTAAGCATAAGGTCATAAATTCATTGGCAATATAGGCCTCGGCAATAGAACCTTCTGGACAAGCCCTATTACCAATAAGAGATTTCAAGAAGTACAACCATCGCTCCACGGGACAAGCCCTATTCTCACAAGATCTCAACAAATATCAATTGATATCAAGAAACAATCTGAGAAGCTAATGGATACACAAAACCCACATACCAAGTTCAAGCTTATCAATGCTCCAGAAAATTGAAATCCCAAATCCGCTAGTTAAACCAAGGAAAACAAGATATAAAAAAAAGCCAAACACAAGAAGCACCAAAGATACGACCAACCAAAATAACAAAAATTCCAACTCTCACCAAATCCAAATCCGTAAATTCACCTCCACTCCTTCAAACCCTAAGGCAAGAAAAAATCACTTTGTATCGATTGGCATGATGATTCAACCTATTCATAAAAATGCCCAAAATTTCACCGAATTTCAAAAAGAAACCACACGATTTAAGAACTAGAGAATCTCCAACACTCACCGGAACATTTCAAGAATATTATAAAACAACACGATTCACCAAGTAGAAACCAACAAAGCTGCAGGAACAAGGAAGAAAACCCTCATATATATATAAAGAAAATGGGTGAAGAGATCACCTGGGAGTTGACGACATACTGGTCCATCTCCATAGCTACAAAGTCTCTCCCACGTACTATTCTTTCCACAGTCCCCCTCTCACTCTTCTCTCTCTGACTCTACTTGTTTCCAAATGAAACCAAATCGACAGAGAAGTATGGCCATCCATAATTGGAACCCTAGAATTGAAATGAAATAGGAGGCTGAGAAAAATTGATGGGAAACAACTACCTGATGTTCAGTGCCAACATGATTAATGTTCCTCATCTCGTCTTTGACATAAAGAACAGAAGACCATAACTTAAAGAGCTCGAGAGAGAGCAACGCGCCGTCTGTCAAAAATTAGGGATCCGACGAAAGCCTACCAACCTTGAGCTGTCTGGGAGAGAAGAGGGGAAGAACGAGAGAGAGAAAGAGAACGAGATGCAGCTTCAGCACTGGGTTAGGGATCGAGAGATTGGTGGGATGTTAAAATGTCAATATTACCCTTTTATATATTTTAATATATTTTAACACTCAATCCAGATTGAGTGGATGAAGGGCCATAAACGATCCACGTCTTAGTTCCATGGGTGATCCCATGGAATCGAGCCCATGTGATCACAACTCTCAAAAGACTCCTTGTCATTCCTCCATTTGTGATTAAGAGGAAGGTAACACCGATGGCCCATATAACATTGCTTCTTAACATTGGCTAATCTAATTGAATAAGTGTCTTTATTGCAACATGGACATACCAATTTTCCTTTTGTACTCCATCCGGATAAATTTCCATAGGCTGGAAAATCATTGATGGTCCACAACAAAGATGCATGCAATGTGAAATTTTGACTACATGATGCATCATATGTCTCAATACCAGTTTCCCATAAATACTTTAATTCTTCCACCAGGGGTTGGAGATAAATATTGATTGCATCTCCCGGACCATTTGGACCAGGAATAATCATTAACAAAATGAAATTTTCTTGCTTCATGCATAACCAAGGTGGTAAATTATAAGGAATAAGTACCACATGCCAAATGCTAGATTGGGTTTTCAAATTTACAAATGGTTGAAATCCATCACTAGCAAGTCCAAGTCGAACATTATGAGGCTCGGCAGCGAATGATGAATGAAGTTCATCAAATGACTTCCATGCCCTTGAATCAGCTGGGTGCCTCATTAATTCATCATCAACTCTTTTAACATGATGTCATCTCATCAGAGAAGATGTCTTAGACATAAACAACCTTTGAAGTCTAGGCTTTAGTGGGAAATACCATAAAGTCTTTGATGGTATTTTTTTACCATTTTTACACTTGGTTTCTCCATTATGTTTGTCTATTTTCCATCTAGGTGCACCACAAACTTTGCAAGAGTCAAGCAACCTATCCTCCTTCCAATACAACATGCAATCATTTGTACAAGCATCAATCTTATTGTAAGAAAGACCACGATCTCGAATTATCTTCTTTGCCTCATAATAGGAATCCGGCAAATTGGCTCCATCAGGCAACAACTCTTCCTTCAACATTTTCAATAACATAGTAAATGATTCATTACTCCAACAACCAAGACTTTTAATGTGAAGCGGTTTAATCAAAGTAGAAAGCTTGGAGCTCTTTGAACCTTGATACAATGACTGCTCAAATTCCTTAATAGCCTTAAAAAAAAAAATTGGCTTCAACATTTGGCTCCTGTTCATATAAATCATCACCACCAATGTCTCCATTATCTACATCAAGGTTAGGATATAAATCTCTCAAAATCTCGTGTATTTCATCCTCACTATTATTCTCTTCTAATCTCGTGTATTTTAAGGACCGGTTTCGCATCCTGTCCATAAAATGTGGTCCTTAAAAAGCACTTTTCTTGTAATGGATTGAGATGAGCTGACTAGAGCAATCCATTGGGAGAAGGGTGATAGTGGTCATCGTCATTCGAGAGTAGATGCATATGATAGAGTGAAAGAATGAGTAGAACTATTGTACTACTGTCTTTACTACTCTTTTAGTGGATTGTCTTCTCCGGGCTTGCCTCCCCCCTCCCTCCCCCGACGTAGGCTTCGATAGTTGAACTGGGTTACCAACTCTCTTGTCTCCTTTCTTTGTGGTTTGCTTTGTTTGTGTGAGAATGTGTTAGTAGTCTCTCTTTGAGATCTTCTGTGAGAAAAGAGTTGCAACTAGAGTAACAACTACCTCACACCACACCTCCAGAACTGTAAGACGAGAAGGAAAAATTTAAAGATAAGTTTTATCTTTACATTGGTGTTACATACACAAGAATATCAAATTAGAAAGTTGGTGATGCGAAGGTATAATTTGGATTATCACCTTACAATCGTTAGTACTAATACAAACAAATCAATTTAACACCGATAATAATACATACAAATTTATGATAATGCTCCAAAAAAATTCAAAAAATCACCAAACAATAGAAACACAAAAATTTGCTTGCTTCACTCCTATTAGAGTTACTGACAAGTAATAATCCACTATTGAGAAATTACAACGAGAGAGTATGGATCTTCTTTATAAACAATAGTATGATCACATCATCAATCTCTTGTATTCCAACACGAACAAGATAACCCCTTTTCGACAACTTGAAAAGAATCCCAACACTTCGAGATCTAATCTTGAAAAATAATAAAGAAGAAAGAATATTGTTTTTTTTCTATCAACCTTACTATAGTACTTTTAGTATAACAAACTTATACCAAAATTATAATTTAATGTTAAAAAAATTATTTTATATCATAATCCACAAATTCATGGAATACTTAATTTACATTTCATGTAATAAAATTATTAAGATATCTAAATAATTATTTTCATATAAGGTAAGGTACTAAAAAAAGAAAAGACAGACAAGAAGAATCCAAAACATGGCCCAAAATGGGCCGACTTCTGAAGTCTATGTCCATCGAATCAAAGCCCATATCACTCTCATCTCATCCCGGAGATGGGAAGCATCTGCTCGTCCGGATCTCGGCCCGATCCCAACACCCATTTCCCTCTCCCAGCTCCTCCCAATCCCCCGCCGCCGGCGATGTCCTCCCTCCCCTACTCCCACGTCGACGCCAGCCTCCGCTCCCTTGCCGGCCAGGCCGAGGGTTTCGGCCGCCACGCCATCGGCGGCCTCCATGGCGCCGTCTACCACGTCACCTCTCTCGCCGGTATCTCCATGCTTCTGTTTCCCAATTTCCATAAGTTTTTGTGCCGATCTCTCTCCCTGAATGTTTAGATGATGGCCCTGGATCTCTCCGCGAGGGGTGCCGAAGAAAGGAACCCCTGTGGATCGTCTTCGAGGTCTCCGGGACGATTCATCTGTCTTCGTACGTTAGGGTTTCGTCGCACAAGACGATCGATGGGCGAGGGCAGAGGATTAGGTTGATGGGAAAGGGATTGCAGCTCAAGGAGTGCGAGCATGTCATTGTGTGTAATTTGGAGTTTGAAGGTGGGCGAGGGCACGATGTTGATGGGATTCAGATCAAGCCCAAGTCTCGCCATATCTGGATTGATCGCTGTAGTTTGCGTGATTATGATGATGGCTTGATTGATATCACAAGGGAGAGCACTGATATTACAATTTCTAGGTACGTGATGAACAAAACTAGTTGTTTATCAACTCTTTTTAGTAGCTGTAAATAGTTGCTGCATCTGTGTCTTTGATGCATTTTCATCACTAGTAATGTACCATTGATTAAGTTTAGAGTTTTCTAAGGAGCACTGAGAACTAGGCATATAGAATTGTCAGAAATTTTAAACAATGAGATTTTGTAATGCATGTAGTTGTGTTGATGATAAATCGGGTTTGTGAACACTTCAATGTTTGTGCAGTAGTATACTTATTCAGTATCTTTCATGTATGATCGAAGAAATTGGCTCTCTTCATCGGGTGTGCTTACTGGTAGCCGGTGATGTATTAGCATATAAACCAGTGTGGTTTACTCATTATAACACGGCAACTGTTACTCATCTCACCATTGGGCACTACATATTTCATTACTTTTACCCTACCTCGGACTAAACTCCACAGGATAAGGTTCAAAGAGAATGTGTATGTTATGCTTTTGACAAGGGATAATGTTACTTATGCTTTTCAAAAGTTGTTCTTTACCTAATAATGTGAGGTATGATTCTTTTATGGTTAATAAGGATTGAGGATATTTACGTTAGCTACCGTTTGGTTTTCCTTCCTTGATCTTTGGCACGATGAATATTGCTTTATAATGTTCCTTTGCTTTATTGTTCCTTACACGTTTTGCTCGCCTATGGTTACCAAGCATCAAGGCAGTATGAAACTTTCAATTATCCTATTGAATAATGCACCTATCTTTAGTAGGTGAAGTGTGGGAACAATCAGCTTATTGTTTGTTTCTGACTGTTCATCTTCTATGCTACCATTGATGGACAGATGTCACTTTGCACAGCACGATAAAACAATGCTTATTGGAGCAGACAGCAGCCATATTACTGATAGATGTATTCGGGTGACAATTCATCATTGTTTTTTCGATGGGACACGACAGCGGCATCCTCGTGTTAGATATGGTAAAGTTCATCTTTACAACAACTACACAAGAAATTGGGGCATATATGCTGTTTGTGCTAGTGTAGAGTCCCAGGTCAGTATGAATGAAAATAATTTGCATTTGAGCACTTTTTTACTTTATATACAGATTTATCAATTCTCCATATTTTTTATGAAATGGATTTGTTTTATGCAATTTCTGCTTCAGATATTCTCTCAGTGCAATATATATGAAGCAGGGCAGAAGAAGGTTGTTTTTCAATACTATACAGAGAAGGTATGGTGTCTCCCCACCCCCATAAACACAAATATTTGCAGAAATGTTTACCAACGCTGAATATTTGGCGCATCTTTTTTCAACAAAAACCAACAAAGGAAACATGCATGTTAATAATCTTATTCGACAAAGAATTTGGCCTGCATTCCATATTACAATATAAATCTAAATCCCTAGAAGTTTCAAATGAACCAGAGATTATAAGAATATCCAAAACATTGTGTACATTAATGTGTTTCCTCATGAACTAATTAGGGTGTTTGTGAGAGTAAGGGGAGGAGTAGAGGGTCGAAGGAAATATGTGTTTCAAGGGGTATACCTTGTCACCATAACTACGATCACACCCCCTGTGAAGTCATGGAAACTGCAAATCAACCCCTCAGAAGATTAATATTTTTGAACTTAGATTGGTTTGATTGGAATTTGAAGAAGCCATATACATCTTTTCAATCACCAATTCGCTTTATATGGTTGTGTTTGTGATATTATTGCAGGCTGCAGACAGAGAGGAAGCTGTATCCGGATGGATAAGGTCCGAAGGAGACCTTTTCCTGAGTGGTGCACAGCCTAATCTTTTAGAAGGTATCGGTGTGGCTAGTGTATTCAAAGCCCATGAACACTACCCAACATGGACAGTGGAACCAGCATCGATGGCCCTTAAAGACATTCTCCAGGTCTGTTCAGGATGGCAATCCTTGACCAGACCGGCAGAAAAATAAGTGATGTGCAAGACACTGTTGCTATGTGAAGCCTGTGCCTACATATACAAGTTCCTTAAATTCTTTGCTAAGAGAATGTATAGCCATGGTATGTTTGCATTGTTGTTCCTGCATTAATACTCCTGTGTTTGTGTGGGTTTGATGAGCTATAAAAATTATCATGCTCTGTTGACCGCCTTTCTATCTACTGAAAAGGTCAGTTGTGAGATGAGATTGTATATAACTGGTGAAAACTTGGTTTGGTTTATCCTGGAAATTTCTTGCTTTGTTTGAGAAATCTTTATGACTTGTTCAGTGGTTTGAACGAGATCTAATGGTTCAAAGTAAGTATCTGACTACTAATTGATTGTGCTGTTTGAAGTTTAGCATCAAATGACAGTTGAGTTAACATACTTTTCTCTTTGCTGGCATGCCCTTGTTGAAAGACATTTTCATGGCCCGCATTTATTAACAATACCCAACAATATTGGACAAAGGAGATGTACATTAGCTCGTGTTGGGAATGTGATGCCAGATTTTATCATGAAAGCGAAAAGTTGTTTGATAAATTACATACTTTTTTTCATAGAATCAGTGAACTTATATAAATGTCCTTTCCACATAGTAAGCCATCTCTGGTTTTCTTAAATTCTGGAATTATCAACCAGGGGTAGAGCTAAGATTTAATATTAAGGGGGCAAGATCAAAGTATATTTTTATAAAAATAAAAAAAAACTCGTAATCTATATTTTAAAAAAAAAAATCTTCAAACAAAATAACTAATTAGTACTTAATGTAAATTATTTTTAATATTTTTTAATTAAATAAAAAAATATACAATTGTTGTTTACGAGTTTTCATGCCTTCATAACGACTTATAATAGTATCATTGTCAATTTTATCAAAAATTTCCTTAAAGATTTGATTCCTCTTTTCTAAAAAGGAAAACTATTTCCATAATAAATATAAAGAAATCACACGAGATCGAACTACAATAACCTCGAATTCTTCGAAGAAATGGATTCATCTAATCCCTAAAATGGATCAAAACGATATACTAGAGGAAATCGAGAGAGTCAAATGTGCAAAGTTGGACGGAAATCACATTGGGTTCGAGCACCAAAACGAGAGATGAGTTATCTGAGAGGAGAAGCAGTTGGCCTCCAATGGCGAGAAAGAGAAAGATCAAAGGGAAATAAGGAATGAAATGGGCTCATTATCGGGTTTGGAGTTTGCTCATTGAATTTGCAACCATTATTATGCGGACAGATCCGAAACCTAACTGCATCCTACATCTGATAAACAAGATTGTTTACCAAATGCCGATAAGGGGCATGAAAATTTTCATAATTAAATCTTAACATTCATGTGAACTTTATAGTTATGCGGATAAACTTATAAACTTCTTATATTCTCATATAAATATTCAATGGATTTTTAACTATTACAATAGAAAATAATAAAATTTATAGGGGTAAATAAAAATTTTAAAAAATAATTTTATATATATATATATATATATATATATATATATATATATATATATATATATGATAGGGAGAAAGATGGTAAGACACGTGGAGCACATCGGAACCGTCCACGTGTCAACATCATAAGGTCCCCCACTAAACACAGGCTGGCCCATATTGATTCGGTCCATGTCGAAGTAACCTTCTCTTGTATCATATCGGATCAGCCAAGCGAAACGTAAATCAGATCGAGACGATGAGCTGCTAATACAGCAAGTATCGGAAGATAACTCCAGTACATCCTAACGGAAACATTTTTCACCGCCTCTATCCCGAATACGTTCTCAGCTCATCGAAATAACTTCAGTTCCTACAAGGAGCCTTCTAGAAGGATTACAGCTGTTATCCAACTCAGCACTTAGGCGGAATTTAACTGGGGGCTTAGTCAATAATTTAGCACGCGGTCTAATTCAATAAGGCACGTGTCGAAACTCCAAACTTCTTCTCCAAGCCACCGAAGCCTATAAAAGGCAGTGACCCCCGCTCATTCAGGGGGCAAGACATTTGAGACAGCGAAGCTCTGCTTCTCTGAAACTGACCCACCTTTTTCCATTTTCACTTGTAAAATGGCCTTTAAGGCCCAGATTAATGAGAATTCCTCTCTTTCCTCTGTGGTTTTTCCCTATTAAGGGTTTTCCACGTTATATCTTCGTCTCCATCCTTTGCTTGGTTGATTTTCCCTTCACTTTCTCGTTGTTCAAATCTCTACAAATCAAACAAATTTAACGGTTGATTTGGAATTGGGATTGATCTCGAGGCAGACCCATTTTTGTAGTCAACAGTTTGGCGCCGTCCATGGGGAGGCGAGCAAGAGGTCCATGGCGGCCGTGATGAGAAAGTCGAAGAGACTCCAGCTTCAAGAAGAGAAAGGTGAAGCTCCAGTAGCTTCACCTTTAGGAGACGATCAGGCACCTGAGGATGCTCCAGTAGCTCTCGAAGGGGTGGAGGTACCCCAGAAGAACAAAGGAGTTGCTGATGATAACGCCCAAATGAGGGCCATGGCACGGGAGATCGAGGAGTTGAAACGTGCCCTGCATAATGTACAACAACATGTTTCACAAACTATTGTGCCACATGATGCACGACCCTTGAGGGTAGAGAGGAACGGATCAGCAAATCACTCTCCCCAACATAGGGCAATGCATTCCCCAAGGAGATGGGAGTCCTAGGTCCTTTACTGGAAGTTCGGATCCACATCACCCACATCGGATCCCTGACGTCCGAAACTGGAGAAGAGATAGGAGGGAAAGGAGAATCTCTGTCTCTCCAGCTCGATACACAACAAGGACAAGAGCTTATTCACGGGCAAATCACCCAGTCAGATACCGATCGGCTTCAGATCGGCATCCACTGTCTCCAGAACGATCGCCACGACGTTATTCACCAAGATGTCGTTCTCCTCACCGGCACTCACCGTATCGTCGTCATCAATCACCACGGCGATACCTCACTGAAAAGGAGAGAGTCCTTCAATTGGTGCCACAGCCCACTTCCACGTTTATCAGAGAGATCTGGGAAGTTCCATTCCCAAACCAATTTAAACCACCAAATATTCAAAAATTTGACGGCTCATCGGACCCCCTTGAGCACCTTGAACGGTATTCCGATGAAATGGCGATCAATAGAACTTCAGAAGCCGTAATGTGTCGTGCCTTCCCTCGAATATTGACGGACATTGCCCACGACTGGTTCCGGAGTATACCCCCTGGAACTGTGTATAGTTTCCAGCAACTCTTAGACCTTTTCCTTCAACGCTTCGCTAGCAATAAGCGATTGAAGAAGAATTCGATCATCCTTCTGGGATATAAACAGAAGTCGACGGAAAGTTTGCGTGACTATATCCGCCGCTTTAACAGGGATATCACTGGGATGACAGACCTCAGTTCCATCATGGTGGTAGGAACTGTGATCAGGGGATTAAATGAAGGACCATTTAAAGACTCCCTTACCCAAGATGTTCCTCGGGATATATCTGAATTCTTTACAGTTGCTGAGAAGTATGTGGCCTCGGAAGAGATGAAGGCCAGATGGGAAGAAGAATATCATCTCAAGATGGAGGAGTTCCGGAGTACGGAACCACCGAGAAGGGAAAACAAGGATCCCAAACAGGGATCCTTGAAAGAAGATAGGCCTCGAAGAGAAGGTGCGCGGGACCGGGGCGAACCGCTGCGACCTGATGATAGGAGACCGTCTCATCGGCAACGATATGACCTGGAGAGAATGGCAAGATATCACAATTATTCTATCCTGAATACCTCCAGGGAAGACATCTTGCGACAGGTTCAGGACCAGAAGATCCTGAGCCACCACAGTCGATGAAGGATAATCCTAAAAGGAAGAAGAGTAAGAAGTTTTGCAAGTACCACCAAGACAAAGGACATTCAACCGATGAGTGCGTTCATTTGAAGGACGCAATAGAAGCTCTTATACGGGAGGGGAAGCTCGATCAATTCTTGCAGAAGGAGCAAAAACCTGAAGACTCCTCTTCTGCACCACCAGTTCCTGTGAGCGACACTCACGTCACAGTGATCGCAGGAGGACCAGGATATGGAGGAGAAAGCTCCACTTCCAGGAAGAATTATACCAGGATGGTGGGAACGGTGCAGAACATTCTACCATTAAAAAGGCCTCACTCATCCATGGAGATCTGTTTTTCTGACGAAGATTTGGAAGGCGTCCATCACCCTCATGATCACGCTTTGGTGATTACTGCAAAGATCGGGATCTTCACGACAGAACTAGTTCTGGTGGATACTGGGAGTTCTGTAGATATTATCTTCTCCTATGCCTTTGATCGGATGAAGATACCGATCGAGAATCCGAAGCCGGTGAAGTCCCCTCTCATCGGATTCAATGGTAGCCCCCTTCAACCAGACGGTATGATTTCTCTTCCCTTATGCCTTGGTACCTCTCCTCGGACAACTACTGTGAACATTAATTTTCTTGTTGTCCGTTGTCCGTCGAGCTACAATGAAATAATAGGGAGGCCATCTATCAATTTGATGGGAGCGATTCCATCAACGTACCATATGAGAATGAAATTCCCGACGCCGAACGGTTGCGGGGAGGTGAAAGGCAATCAACTAGCTTCCCGGAAGTATTACACTACTATGCTTAAAGATTTGGGGAAAGGAAACAACAATGCGGGAGAAGCGTTAATTGTTGAAGAAACCATAGGGAAAGATGAAGAAAGAGAAAAACGGAGGCCAACACCTGTAGAAGAGCTGATGGCCTTCCCCTTGAAAGAGGAGCAGCCTGAGCGAACTGTGCAACTGGGAGCGGAATTGAAGAAAGATCAAAGCACTGAGATCTTAGATTTACTCAAAAACAATTCCGATGTGTTCGCCTGGACGGCTGAAGAGATGCCCGGAGTACCAAGGGAAGTTATCAAGCATCACCTCAATGTCAACCCGGAGTATAAATCGGTCGTGCAGAAGCGGAGGAACTTTGCTCCGGATCGCTTGCAAGCAGCGGAAGAAGAGGTTGACAAATTGATGAAGGCCAACTTTATTAGGGAGGTGAACTATCCCGAATGGTTGTCACACATGGTGCTTGTAAAGAAGTCCACTAGAAAGTAGCGAATGTGTGTAGATTTCACTGATCTTAATAAAGCTTGCCCCAAAGATTGCTACCCCTTGCCTCACATTGATAATTTGGTAGATTCCATATCGGGATATCAAATGCTCAGCTTCTTAGATGCCTTCTCTGGGTACAATCAAATTCGCATGGCCGAATCCGATGAAGAGAAAACCTCTTTCATCACCGGGCGAGGGACTTATTGCTACAAAGTTATGCCTTTTGGCTTGAAGAATGCAGGTGCCACATTTCAAAGACTAGTGAACAAAGTCTTTAAGCACCAGATCGGTAGAAATGTGGAAGCATATGTGGACGATATATTGGTGAAGAGTAATAATGTTGAGCAACATACACTCGATCTCCAGGAAACTTTCGATGCTCTTCGGAAGCATGGAATGAGTCTCAACCCTAACAAATGTGCATTCGGTGTACGATCAGGCAAATTCCTTGGATTTATGCTCTCTCAAAGGGGTATTGAGGCAAACCCTGAGAAGATCAGGGCTATTCTAGAAATGAGGTCTCCAAAAACTATCAAAGAAATACAAAGGCTAAAGGGCCAGCTAGCTGCTCTGGGAAGATTCATTTCAAAATCCGGTGAAAAGAACCTCCCCTTCTTCCGAGCCCTAAGGAAGGCACCCAAGGTTGAATGGACTGAAGAATGTGAAAAGTCCTTGGTGCAATTGAAGGAATATCTACAGTCGCCCGCATTGTTAGCCAAGCCCCGACAAGGAGAAGATCTTTATATTTATCTCGCCGCTACTGACGCAGTTGTCAGTGTAGTTTTGGTGAAAATAGAAGAAAATGTACAGAAGCCTGTCTACTATACCAGCAAAGTTCTCACAGATACCGAATCCAGGTATCTTCCTTTGGAGAAGTTGGCCTTTGCTCTGATAATCTCCGCCCGACGACTCCGCCCATATTTTCAATCTCACAAGATCCGGGTGCTGACCGATCAGCCGTTAAGACAGATCCTTCATCGGCCCGACACATCCGATCGATTAGCCCGATGGGTAATAGAATTAGGAGAGTATGATATCAGTTATGAGCCCAGGACAACCATAAAAGCCCAGGTACTGGCTGACTTCATTGCTGAGCTCACCATGACGGATAATGATGAAGAGAAAGATCAAAAGTTACCTGGAGAAAAGGAAATTTCTTCCGATCAGTGGGTTCTACATACTGACGGATCATCGACTAATGATGGGGCAGGAGCAGGCTTGGTCCTAAAATCTCCATCAGGATGGAAGACATCTACTGCTTTAAAGTTCAGCTTTAAAGCAACAAACAATGAAGCGGAGTATGAGGCCATGATTGCAGGATTACAGTTAGCCCGTGGGCTTGGAATCCAGAATCTGCAAGCCAATACGGATTCTCAACTGGTGGTCGGGCATCAAACTGAAGAATTTGAGGCCAGAGAGGAGAACATGATGAAGTATAAAGCTTTGGTGCAAAAGCTAACCTCCAGCTTCCAGAGGTGTTACATTTCGAAAATTCCCAGAGCAGAAAACCAAGATGCTAACCTTCTCTCAAAGCTTGCTTCATCGAATGCAGATATTAAGCAACCGATCAATGTTCAATATTTGATGACTAAAACTATTGAATGCCGACCGGTTGAGGAGTTGATGGACATAGATGATACATCGTGTTGGATTGACCCAATCCTGAAATACCTTCAGGATGGAACCCTCCCCCAAGATCCAAGAGAGGCACGAAGGGTTGTTACCAGATCATCCCGATATAGCATACTGGAGGGGCAGCTCTATACACCCTTCCACTCTTGAAATGTCTCCGCCCATCGGAGTCAACTTATGTCCTTCAAGAAATTCATGAAGGGATTGCTGGAGATCATTTGGGAGGAAGAGCCCTCAGCCACAAAGTTCTACGACAAGGATACTATTGGCCAACCCTTGTCAAGGATTCGATGAATTTTGTCAAAAAATGTGATGCATGCCAGCGCCACTCAAACATCCAAAGGCGACCAGCAGCCCCATTAACGGCCATCGTGAGCACGAGGCCTTTTGCTTTGTGGGGAGTAAATATACTTGGTCCTTTCCAAATAGCAGTTCAGCAATTGAAATTTCTGATTGTGGCAATTGATTACTTCACCAAATCGGTAGAAGCCGAGCCGCTAGCTTCCATCAAGGAAAAAGCTTGTCGAACCTTCCTGTGGAAGTCGGTGATTTGTAGATTTGGCATACTGGTGGCATTCATCACCGATAATGGCCGTCAGTTTGATAACCCAGCATTTAAAAAGTTCTGCACAGATCTCGGAATAGAATCAAGACTCACTTCCTTCACACACCCCCAATCAAATGGCCAAGTTGAGGTGACTAACAGAACCTTGTTGCATAGTCTAAAGACTCGAGTTCTCCGAAACGGGTCCAGCTGGGTGGATGAAGTACCTGGAGCCTTATTGGCATACCGAACCACTGCTCGAACTCCTACAGGGGAGACGCCTTTTGCGCTGGCCTTTGGTGTCGAAGCGGTCTTGCCCACAGAAGTATCAGTTCCTACTCCGCGGATGCAGTCTTTTGACCCAACAGTCAATGAAGAGCGGCTTAGGGCTGAGATTGACCTCTTGGAAGAAAGGAGAGATTGTGCCAGCATCCGGGCTGCGGCATATCGACGAAAGGTTTAGAAGTTCTATAATGCTAAAGTGAAGCAGATAACTTTTCAAGTTGGCGACTTGGTTCTCCGGGAGAATAAGTTCCAAGGAAATAAGAGCCGAACAGGGAAGCTGAACACCAATTGGGAAGGACCATATATCATTAAAGAAATTGTAAGACCGGGCACTTACTGGCTTACAAAAATGGATGGGCGAAGCCTTAAACGCCCATACCATGTTGAGCATCTACGGAAGTATTATCAATAAATTTGGTTACTTCTCTACAAATTATTGTTTTCTTTGTCACTTTCTCCTTTTTAGGAAAGTAAACAACGAACGTGAAGGTCGCTAGAAGTGCCTATCGCAACTCAGACTTGCAAGCAACTTCGACCTCATAAAGAGCCAATTCGACCGTCAACTTTCAAAAAAAAAATCGAATCATACCGATTCGAATCCGATACATCAACGGACCATACCGGTTCCAAAAGCATCAACGGACCATACCGGTCTCAAAAACCTCAACAGACCATACCTGTCCCAAAAGCATCAACGGACCATACCGGTCCCAAAAACCGGTCCCTAAAGCATCAACGGACCATACCGGTCCCAAAAACCTCAACAGACCATACCGGTCCACGGACCATACCGGTCCCAAAAGCATCAACAGACCATACCGGTCCCAAAACATTAAATGACCATATCGGTCCCCAAACGAAGATGACCATACCGGTCCTACATTAAAAAAGGCCATACCGGTCTACTACAATGCAACAGGTCATACCGCCCCTTATAAAAAGGACCAAATCAATAGACCATATCGGTCCCGCACACCTGAAAGAATGCACTGGTTTTCTACGACAGATAATCGCACCAATCTTATGTGCCACAAGATTATGATCTACCCACCGTCGAAAAACGCATGCCGATTTTACGGAAAACATGACGACGAGTGATATAGTTTCATGACTGCTAAAAGCTATTTAAGCTTACCCAAACAAAACGGATTCATGTGTTCTCTTGAAAAGCTCACACCAATGCAAAAGAAGAAAGAAGAAAAATGAGGGAGAATCATCTTTTAAGCCAAGATGCCAAGAACATACAGACATTGAACAGACGAGAAGGAAACATTCCAGAAGATGAAAAGGCTCAACTAAAGAAGACACATTCAAGAGAAACAAACTATAGAGAATCGGAGAAAAATAGAAACGAAGGAATACAAGTTCCATTCACAAACTGCAAAAGTACAGACAAAACGCCCAAATTAAGAAGAATCAGATGACTCTTCGTCACTGGAGAAACTCAACACAGCAAAATCCGGTGGCGGCCTAGGAACAACATGAAGGGTGTGAATTTTCTGACATCCGTCCCATCCAAGAATATGGACCTCAAAACATCCATTTGAGCAAAAAACAAACACGAGGAGGTCCCCTTCCTCTAATCAATGGTCCGATACGAAATCTTGCCACCCTTCAGTAAATTTGGCCTCTCCCATCTCTCTGAGGCCAGCTAATGTTACCCACCAGAATTGGCCTCTCGGTCCTCGCAGCATAATTGGCCCAATGACAACAGACGTCATGCGTACATGAAAGGATCTGGGAATCCACAAATTGTCAGTATGATCTCCGGGAAGAAAGAATTTGTAGAAAGAGGGCGGCTGTTGTTAGCCATATCGTTCAAACTAGCAACTTGTGAAGAACCAACATTCCATCCCTCCATTTTTATACTACCTCTATAAGGAAGCCAAAGGAAAGCACTTAATGCCTAGATGAACTGAAGAGCCCTATTTTGTGACGACTCCTCGATCAAAGATATGATTTATGAGAACGATTCGAATCTCTTAGGCTATCCCACTGAAATGACGCGCCGATCCCTCGAAACGACATCAAAAAGATGAAATGGTTCCAAGACGGAGAACAAACTTTCATCACATATCGAGAAAAACGTATTAAAACCTCTAGGGAAGAACTGCCAAACAATAACCAATCAAATGAACTGCAGAATATTGTAAAGGGGATATGATTTTCCAAACAATGGTGAAATGGGAGCAAAGATCAACATTAACGATTAACAGGACAATGAGCAAAAGTTCAAATATAAGAAAAACAAGTGGAACTACCAAACAGTACATCGGGTCCAGAATATGGAGAAAGACTTATTACAAAAATGAATTAATGACATCATCAAGGAATGACGTCCCAATTCTCTGGAGGATCATTAATTACCGGACCTCCATGAATCCTCTCCGCTGGATCCAATTTTTCCCAAAGATCCCTAATATATGAGGCATAAGGTGCGCAGTGAGGGCCTAAGATAGGCATAGATCCGACTGGAGCCTCGCGATTCCTTGGCAACCTCTTAACCCACTTTATCAGCTCGGCCTCTAAAATCTTTATTTCTTCACGAATAACCTCCGCTTCAGCTCCACCTGCATGGTTAAAGAAGTCAATCAAGACACACCAGGAAGAAGTAAAAAGAAAGAAAACTTTTTACCCCTACGAGGACGTCTGGACCGTAGAAGTTGAAGGCAGGATTGGAATCCTACATCTCTAAAGTCAGCAGAAACTAGTTCAGCAATGCCCACGATTTTGAATAAGTTACTTTTTCTGAAAAAGAAAAAGAAGAACTGAGAAGAAAGAACATTCTTACCTGCCCTCGATTCAGGTTTTGAAGACTCTTTATCAGGACCTAGAATATCCTTCTCAACCATATCGCCAGGAATCATATCGGATACGGGATCAATGGTAGTCTCCACTACTGAGGACAAAATGAAAGAAAGTACAATCCCATTTAAGGAACCTGCGAGGAAGGAAAAACAGGAATAAAAGGAAAGTTCTAACCAACAGCGACACCGATGATGGCATCATCTTCCCTCGATTGTTCAACAGGAATAACTTAGAGCTCTTTAGCGGCCGATGATGAACCAACAAATTCTTGCGCTATTAAAGAGCCCTCCTTATCGACTGCTCCCGATGAACCAATATCTTTAGCTTTAGCGGCTGGAGCCATCTTATCGACCGAAGAATCTAGTCTATCGACAGCATCGATCTCTGTAGCTCGCCCACTTATGGAATTGGAAGGTTCATCGGAAGCAACGATCAGGGTTAATTCCTCGGCAGCTTCATCTATAACGGGTTCATCTTCACCAGGAGCGGAATCATCTGGTTAAATAAAATTTAGAACAAGAAAATCAAGAAATCTTGAGAAAACGAGCAAATCAAAATAAAAGCACAGGATTACGTACCTTTGAGGTTGGGTTCTCCATCTTCAGAAAGTGGGGAGGATGGTTCTCCATGACATTTTCTGAAATATTCCTCCACCGTATCTGCATAACTCAGATCCTTGAAAACGATGGAAGGATCAGCGGATTGGAGGTCACTAAATATTCTGTGAATATCTTCACCAAGCTTTTGCAGCTCATCTTCAGAAATCTCCCCTGCACCCTGCGTTGACCCCTTCAGAATCTCGACTTGGGTCTCCAACTCATTAATTCTTCCTCTACTTCGTCTCAGTTCATCTTGACAAGATGATAGATCGGCTAAGGCCCTATCCTTTTCGGCGTGAACTTCTGTTTCCTTACTCTCAGCTTCAAAAAGGGCAGTTTGAAGAGACGCTATTTTTACAGTGAGAACACTCTTCTCAATCTTTATAGCTCGGACTTCATCTTCAGCACTTTTCGCTCTTTCACCAAGGATGGCATTCTGCTCCTTCAGTAAAGTGTTAGACTGCCTAAATGCGGCATTTTCTCTCGCAACATTTGATAAGTCCGAAGAAAGTATCTCCTTCTCCTTCTTGATTTTATCAAAATTCCGTGACAAAGCAGAAGTGCTCTCTTCCAATGAACGAACAGATTCTCGAAGAGCGTTACGTTCATGTTCAAGTACTTTTGAAGCTTCTTCAAGTTCTTTATGTTTCTCCAGAGCTTGATCCACTTCATCAGCCATTTTGATAATTATTTCATCCTTACGAAGCAATTCTTTTACTAATCGAGCGTTTTCTGCTTGTATCTTCTCTAAACGGGCAGAAAAATCGGAGTTCTCCCTCTTTGCGGATTTCTCGGTTTGATCGAGCCATTTGAGAGACTACAAGGAATGCATAGATATGAATTTTGAGAGATATGGAGAAAAGAACAAACGGAAACCATCTTATAATCATTTACCGAAGCCAAGCTGAGTCGAAGATGTCCCACAGATTGAGGACCGCTGAATTGATTCACGTGGACATCAACTCTCTTGCCCCCCCAAGCACGCACAGATTCGCTGATTGAATGATAGTCAATGGGCAGAATAGTATCTCGACGATTGATCCGTTTGCGATCTTTTGCTCCAGATGTTCCGGAATCAGTTCTAGAAACCTCTTCATCGGACACCCGACCAGTAACACCTTCTATTGAAAGGACATCATTTGGAAAACTTTCATGTGAGTTTAATAGAAATATGAAGGAAAAACACAAACATACCTGGAACGGAAGGAATATTAACTGTTTCCTTTCTTACTAAGGATAACCCTTCTCCCAGTTGGCCAGGAACAAAAACTCGATCGGTTGCGGCAGTTGGAGGAGGAAGAAGAGACCCCTCATCCAAAGATGCAGCCGGGAAGGTTTCAGGGATCGATAGGGATCGATCAGAAGCCGTTGAACAAGTAAAGGCATTCCCGGTATCATCATCATCAACCAACACCAACTTCCTTTTCTTAGTTGAGATCGGTTCAACAACCGGAATAGGAAGAGATGCCACAATGGGCTCCTCCACAGTCGAATATTCGATTCTTCGATCAGCGCACGGAGCATCACAACTCCTTTCATCGGGCGCAGTCGGTTCATCGCCCAAGGGTTGTCCCCTTTTCCTCGACGATGATTTTTTCGAAGGTTCTTTTCCCTTGGCAGCGCTAATGTCAGATCCAGTGATAGACCCCGGAAGGTTCACCTTGATCATGGTCTCCTTACCGCGTTCACTAGAAGTTTTCTTTTCTGGAGGGGCCCCACTGACTACCTGACCCTTAGTTTTAGAGAGAGCTTTCTCCTTCTGTTTCTTGGCTCGGGAAATAGCCCTCATTCTATCGGCAATATCGACTCCTTTGTCGGAAGGCATTTCGTCACCTAACAATTAATAGGAAGAAGATGTTAATTCCTGAAATAGTGAGCCAATAGATCGGTGAATAATATGGAAATCCTAAAAGTGTCCCTACCCATGGCAGGATATAAACCGTTCTCATGAAGTAGCCGATCAGTTAAAAATTCATTAAGAGGGCCAAGACGAAGCTTCTATAACCCCTTTAGTATCTTCGTTTCATCGGAATCAAGTTTTTCCTTATTGGCTACGTGGGTCCGAGGAACACCCCACTTAATGGGAAAACCCCAATCCTCGCTACAGGAGATGAAGAAGAACTTGCTCTTCCACTCCTTAATAGAATCAGGGATGGAGCCCAAAAATTGCCTACCTTGCCTAGCACAGAAATAATACCAGTTCGTATTTCTATCTTTGTTCAGACTAAAGAGGAGATTGAAAAAACGAACAGAAGGCACGAGATTGTTCTGGGATAATACTATCACAAAACCGCACAGGATTCTCCAAGAGTTAGGAGACAATTGGGAAGGACACACGTTATAAAAGCGGAAAATGTCAATAAAGATTTGAGGAAAAGGAAGCCTAAGACCGGCGAGCAAAGCGTCGTAATAAACCACCAAATCTCCCTCTCGAGACGGTGAACAGGCCCGTTCAGTTGGAGCAAGGATCCTATAACTAAAAGGGGAAATAAATAATCTGTAATGGCTCACAAGCTTCTCGATTACATCCGCCGGGAGTATGTTGGCGTAGGAATCCGAACATGCTCTAATTCTTTTCGACTCGACTTTGTTCTCAGATGACGAAAGAACATCAGAAGAAGAAACCTCAGGAACAGTTCGAGATCCCATACCTGCGATAATACTCTCTCTTGACAATCAGGACTCTTAGAAAGGAAGAAGAAGATCTTGTATGCAAGTCACAAACACAAGATAGAGGGAGAAGCACCGCCGCAGTAAGGTTTGAAAAACCCTCCAATTGTGAATCCTCTACAGAACGTAAAATCTGTTTTAACGGTCGCGATTCTTGACACGTGGAACGAGGATCTGTTATCCCATCATTACATTTAAAGATCCCATACCGATGATACATCTCTTTATCCTTCCTTGAAAGCGGAGCCCAAGAACGAAACGACGGGTAATAAATGATCCAAGGGAAAAGACCTGGTTACCCTTTAGAAACTTGCTCCTCAAATTACATAAAGCTACTACATAGGAACTTTAAGAAGGATCATTACTCAGAAACATAACGATGAGTTTGAAAATGAATAAGCAACTCAAGAAGATATATTGAAAGAAAAATCACTTGTTAAGATAATTGTATGCTTAGCTCATCGCAAGCATACTTGCGGGGGGACTTGTGATAGGGAGAAAGATGGTAAGACACGTGGAGCACATCGGAACCGTCCACATGTTAACATCATAAGGTCCCTCACTAAACACAGACCGGCCCATATTGATTCGGTCCATGTCGAAGTAACCTTCTCTTGTATCATATCAGATCAGCCAAGCGAAACGTAAATCAGATCGAGACGATGAGCTGCTAATACAGCATGTATAGGAAGATAACTCCAGTACATCATAACGGAAACATTTTTCACCGCCTCCATCCCGAATACGTTCTTAGCTCATCGAAATAACTTCAGTTCCTACAAGGAGCCTTCTAGAAGGATTACAGTTGTCATCCGACTCAGCACTTAGGCGGAATTTAACTGGGGGCTTAGTCAATAATTTAGCACGCGGTCTAATTCAATAAGGCACGTGTCGAAACTCCAAACTTCTTCTCCAAGCCACCGAAGCCTATAAAAGGCAGTGACCCCCGCTCATTCAGGGGGCAAGACATTTGAGACAGCGAAGCTTTGTTTCTCTGAAACTGACCCACCTTTTTCCATTTCCACTTGTAAAATGGCCTTCAAGGCCTAGATTAATGAGAATTCCTCTCTTTCCTCTGTGGTTTTTCCCTATTAAGGGTTTTCCACGTTATATCTTCGTCTTCATCCTTTGCTTGGTTGATTTTACGGTTGATTTGGAATTGGGATTAATCTCGAGGCAGACCCATTTTCGTAGTCAACAATATATTTTTTATTTATTTTTTATTTTATTTTTAAGTGAAGGGGGCGATTGCCCCCTCCTCTAACATGTGGCTCCGCCAATGTTATCAACCCTTGTGTTGTAGTTTATTCAGATTTTTAAATACAAGATTTTGATTTAAACTTAAAATTGTAATTTTTAAATCAGACATAAGATTAGAAAATCCATTGTATTTTGTATTTTATTTTTTGGATGTTCAATTATATGGCACAAAATCCTAAAACATACATAGGCCACTAGAAAAATTATAATTTTTTTTTTCTTAACATAGGGGATAAATCTCTCCACATAGGGACATTTAAGGGTGTGGCCTTAGGTGACGAGTACCCTTGACTCCTCATAGTATGCGTAAAGATATGACGATTTGAACCTAGGAGCTTTGTGTTCACCAAGTGAATTATCCAAACTATTCCTCTCATTTACGGGTGGCGGGGGACTCAACTAGAGAATCCAACACACGGGATCCAAGATACCGCTAGACCAATTGTCCTTTGGGAAACACATAATTGAGTGGTTGTGTTAGCCTTCATAGAATTCCCAAATGATTAATTTTATAAATAATAATTGAAAAAAAAAACAGAAGAAAAAAACTTCTAGAAGGAAAGGTACTTACTCCAAGGCAATTTCGTGGAGGAAACGGTGTTAATGGACTTGGACCAGTAGACCAGATCTGTAGATTTAGCTAACTTCAGAATAATTATCGAGCTGACTTATTGACCCGACTGGGCGTTCGCGAAGATGGTGATGACGATTGCAGCCATGATCAACCCTCGTATATTATTTTCAGGCGCATGCTCTCTTGTATGTTCATGTAGCCACATCCAATTGATAGAAAATTCTAGTCCAGACTTATTCCATGATGTAGAACCATTGGCTCAAAATGCTTATTATTATTATTATATATGTACATATTTATTTAATGTTATGGTCCAAAACTCCCAATTGACTGCTTTTTCTTAAAATTTAACTAATGATACTTATATTATATATAATTAATTTGATACGAAATCAGATAAACTACATGGCATCCTGCCGTCCTCACCAGCTCTATGAAGACCACGACATGAATCATTTTTAAAAAAATTACCTGCATGTCTCTATAAAAATATGTATTTACTTAAATACTTTTACAAATATGTAAACTATATTTTAGTGCTTAATAGTTTACCATCGCTATGTTAGCAAATCAATAACAATCATTTACTGTTTTAAAAACTCAAGACTATAAAATATTAAAAAATATATTATCAAACTTATTTTTAATAATTTCCTTTTATTTTATTCATTAGTTTGACGTATCAAATTAACCATAAAAGTATATAAATAAATATCATTTGACTAATTCTAAATTTTTATTGGTTTATCCCTTTTTTTCAATAAAAAAAACTTTTATGGATACGAAAGCAAAATCCCCGTCATTTTACTATTAAACGTATTTATATGTACTGCTGACCGGGTCGATCGGTAACAACGAGCAAGCAATTGACTTAACAACACAAGGCAGCATTTAAAACATCCACGTGTCCCTAACTCCCCCAGTAACCTCCAGCCGAGAATTCTGACTTTGCTGAAGCACCAACTGATCCCACTTACCAAAGACTCGGACTGGTACCAATATACAAAACACAATTCTACTGGCCTGTCGTGTCCCACTCACATTTAACAACTTATACAAGTAAATCAGGTAATATTTCTTTCCAATATTATTGTATTATCCTTAATAAATAACTACTTGTTCCAAAGCGACTCTTCCCGCCTCTCCAAGTTTATATATATCTCCCTCCATTCCCCCACTCTTCACTCCACTCCATTGGGAGATCCAAGTCCTCTGCAACCTCTATCTAAATGACAAAAAAAGGCCTGTTAAGCCTCCTCTCCCATCACAACGACCACCATGATGGCCTTGATGATCATGATTCACACAATGATCACCATCATCATCATCATAGCTTCCTAAGCATGCTATCTCCCCGTCACCATAACCGCCACCGCAGCGATCATCATGATCACGATGACCATGCCCACCGCCATGATCATGATCATCACCATCATCATCATGGCATCAAGAGTATCCTCTCTCATCTCCATCCCCACCGTCACCGCCATCATCACCACCATGACTCCACAACAGAGCAGAGCGTGTCGGCCACCTTGATGGAGGAGAACATCAACGCCGCCCAGTCCATCATCCTCAAGTGGGACGAGAACACGAGCTCCTACGCTAAACTCACCCCACTCTTCCACGACGACCGCGCCGAGGCACGCCAGTTCCTCCGCGGGGTCGCCGAGCTCCAGACCGCCATGCTCTACTTCGTCTCGAACGAGCACGGCGGCGTCAGCGTCTATCGCTCACAAGCCCTCGCGAGCGCCCAGAAACTCATGCAGACCGCCATGCGCCGCCTCGAGCGCGAGTTCTATCAAATTCTCTCCTCGAACCGCGACCAACTCGACCCTGAATCCATCTCAACCCACTCGTCACACTCGTCGATCTCTATGACCTCTGATGGCGGCGGCGATGACGCCGACGAAGAAATACGCGCCGCGGGGGACTTCATTAGCGAGGTCGAGCACACTTCGGCGTTGGTCATGGCGGATCTCCGGGACATCGCCGACGTGATGATCTCCGTCGGGTACGGCAAGGAGTGCGTCCAGATTTACAGAGTCATCCGGAAATCCATTGTCGATGAGAGCCTCTACCGGCTAGGGTTTGAAAACCATGCCCCGAATCAAATCCAGAAGCTCGAATGGGAGGTTCTCGATCTAAAGATCAAAACCTGGGTCTCCGCCGCGAAGGTCGCCATCAAAACCCTCTTCTACGGCGAGCGGATACTCTGTGACCACGTCTTTGGGGGATCGGAGTCGATCCGAGAGTCGTGCTTCGCCGATGTAACGAAGGAGGCCGCCCTGCAGTTCCTCGGGTTTTCTGAATCGGTTGCGAAGACGAAGCGGTCGCCGGAGAAGTTGTTCCGGATCTTGGACCTCTACAACACGATCTCGGATCTCTTGCCGGACATCGCCACCATCTTCTCTTTCGAATCCACAGCCGCCGTGCGATCTCAAGCCATAACATCGCTCCAAAAGCTCAGCGAAATCGCGAGATCAACACTCACCGACTTCGAGGCAGTGATCCAGAAGGATGCATCGAAAACCCCGCCGTCCGGCGCCGGGATCCACCCCTTGACCCGCTACGCCATGATCTACATCGTCTCCCTCGCCGATTACGATGCGGCTCTCACCGAGATCTTCTCGGAAGGGACGAACAAGGCGCAGAGCTCTCTCACAGACTCCTCTTACGAGGGGATACCTTCGCCATCAACGACATCCTTCTCATCGGACGAGGGGATCCGATCATCGGTGGCGGCCAAGCTGGCCAGACTGCTCCTAGTGCTGATCTGTAAACTGGATTCCAAAGCAGGGATCTACAAGGACGGAGCGATGTCATACCTGTTCCTTGCGAACAACCTCTGGTTCATCGTCCGAAAGGTAAAGGAGAGCAAGCTAGGGTTCATTCTCGGGGAGGAATGGGAGCCGCGACACGCGGAGACGGCGAGGCAGTACACCAGGAGCTACGAGAGGGTGGCGTGGGGGAGAGTGGCGGCGGCGGCGGTGGCCGAAGGCATCGCGAGCGCAGGGGAGGCGTGGGAGCGTATGAGAGCTTTTAACGTGGCGTTCGAGGAAGCGATGAGATCGCAAAGCGAGTGCGTGATTGCGGATGAGGAATTGAGAGAGGAGGTGAGGACCTCGATTGCGGGTATGATCGTTCCGGGTTATCGGATCCTTTATGACAAGGGCCGCGAGACGTTGAAAGACTCCGCTATGAATTTGGTTAGATACGCGCCTGATGACGTGCGGATTCTGGTTGCGGATCTTTTTGAGAATGCAGCGGGTTCGGGTCGTCTAAGCTGAGAACCCGGTCCGGTTAGAGGGAGTGGAGATAAATTAATCCCCTTTGCTTAGTTTGTTTGGACTAGTACTTTTAGATTTGTGAGAGTGAGATACAATGTGGTTTGTAGATTAATCTTTTCTTGAGCAAATTCAAGAATAATAATTGTTGATGTAAAAATTGGTTTCTCCCGGAGATTAGCATCGATCGAGATCAACGGTTACGATTTGTAATTAAAGAGAGATGTCAATTGTGGTTGGAGTGAACATTTGGGAGTTTCTCTGTCCGATCAAAGGTCTTTGACAGGGTTATCCTCTACAGAAAACAAGGCTAAGCAGGGCGAGCCTTGTGCTCTTGGGTGGCTCTGACGTCCAAATTAGTGATGGGTCTCACCTGAGAGAAAATTCTCTAGTGAGGGTGAGAGAAAACTTAATTTTGTAGATAACTTTTCTCTTCGTTTTTCCCTTCTCTCGTATCTTATCCTCGGAGTCGATCGTTATCCAATCGTTGTCAAGGATAACTTTTGTCGTACATTTCTCTGTCTCTATCATTTTCCTTGACTTCGGTAACCCCTCTGGACTAAGGGGAGAGTTCGAACTAGAGACTTGTGTCACTTATATGGACGTTCTAGATAGAGCCACGCGTGCGCTCAGAGCGAGGCCGCGTGTTTGTTCATATTTATCTCGTATCAATAATAATTTTATTATCATCATTAAAATAAAAATTTTAAATAAATTCTATTTAAAATAAACCATTTTATTATATGGAGTTGGAATTCAATATTAGAATAAAATTTTAAATATATTGTATTTAAAAGCTTTCTTTTTGGCATCTTGATGCCCCATCTTATCAAAATGCATTCATTTGTCCGAAAGGGACACTTCAGGGAAGTGGATTGGAAGTGTTAGTTCCCTAAAATGATCTAAATGACCGTAAAGTTAGACCCATGGTGTTTTTTTGAGTGTAAGTGGTGGATGCTGGAAGTGTTCACTTTTTCACTTCGGATGTTCTTTCTGATGAAAGTGGGGTTGAAGTGGGACTTAAGTGTGTTAGGACTAAAGTGACCTTTTATACCAAGGTCATTAGCCCACTTCGGTCCAAAACGGCTAAAGTAGGTCTAAGTTAATTTTTGACAAAAGTCTCACTTTGACGGAAATGATCAAAGTGGAACTTATGTCTAAAAGAACACTTATAGTAGCACTTATCCTTAAAAGAACACCCCCTAGAGTTTGGTTGTCTACTTGAGTGGCAAAACCATCCCGTTGCTCCTTCTAATTAGGGTTTGGTTTTCTGCTCGAGTGCCAGAACCACCCCGCTTCTCCTCAAATGGTTAGGACTCCATGATCCTGTCCTTCGGAATTCATCACCGAATTTAATCCCTCTCCTCTCCTCTCCTCTCCTCTTATCTTCTTTCATTTGTTCCATTTAACACCGAGAATCAAAGTCCATGAATTGCGAGGGAAGTCTAAATTTGAGCTTTTGATAATGGATTCTGTTGATGCTGAAATCGAGTGGCCTCGAGATCGAGGATCAATCCCGCATCAACGGTTGAATTTGTTTTGAGATTGAGACCTTGAGCAGTAAGAGGAAACCAAGAACAATCCAAGCATCCACAGAGAGAGAGAGATTTTACGTGGAAAACCCCCTAATAAATGGGGAAAAAACCGCAGGACGAAAGAGATGCACTATCATCAAAATGTTTACAGACATCCTTACAGACATATGAGAGAAACTCCATGGATTTCAGTGGTGGGTTGGGAATAGAGGTTGGGTGTTGATCCATTTCCCAAGGTAGCGGTGCTTTTTTTTCTTCTTGATTACGGTTTGATTCCTTAAGAGATCTTTTCTTGATGTATTGTGGTAGCCTCCTTATATAGGTCTGGATTTCTTAGGGCGTAAGTCATCATTTAGAGCACGTGCCCGCTGATTAAGCGTCCAACCAAGCGTTCACTGGATGTCCAGCTAGCCGCGGTTGTCACCTTCCTGAATCGGAACTAGGGAATTGAATTTTGTTCCCCTCGCGGTCGGCTTATTTCGATGGGCAGGACCGATGAGCTGCTTTGGGCAAAGGGGCAATCTGCCGAACAACTTTAATGTTGCGGAATAGGTGAATCGATTGGCCGTGCCTCACCATTAGGCGGTTAGACAACATCTGAGGATAGGGGGCGCATCACGAGGCGGATCATCCTGATTGGGCACACAGCTCTACAATTTGGACACGTGGCTGCTTTGGATGAACGCCACGAGTCTCTCCACTTTTACCCCATCAGATTCAAATTACAAACTCGATATGATTATTATTAAACCTAATCTTATTAGCATCATTTATGGAATCAATCAATCAATCTTAAAATTATTTGTAGAAGAAATTAGAGTAGATAATGAGAAGCTAGAGAGAAGAGAATAAATCGTGTTTGAGACCACAACCTCATTTATAATTTATAAAAAATATTTTAATAATTAATTATTAGCCCATTAAACATATTAATGAGAATGAGATAGCTTTCCATATACAACTAAATTAAAAATAGGATAAATTTTTTTAAAAAAAATCTATATGGTTTCACATATTTGCAAAACAAGGAAAGTGTTTTTTTCCTTATAAAAACTTGTGGTTTCTTCGGTTAGCAAAAAAGAGGAAAACCGTTAACTCCCGTTAACGGTGTTAATCCTTGCTTAGTTGGCAGAGGCATTTTCATCAAATTTTTTTGTTGTGATCTCTCAAATAGATGGAGATTTGAAAGAAATCCAATTTAGGACAAATTTCATGTAATTTTCATACAAAATTTGACGAAAATGCCCCCGTCAAACTAAACAAAAGTTAACGTCGTTAACGTGAGTAAACGGTTTTTCCTTTTTTTTGTTAATGGGAGAAACCACAAGTTTTTATAAGAAAAAGAAAAAACACTTTTCTTATTTTGCAAATCTGTGAAACCCCATGGATTTTTTTTTAAAAAAAAATTACCCTTCAAAATATGAGTCTAAGCGCCCCCAACAAGTTACTAAAGTGTACGTCTTTCTATCCCCAATTGATTTTCATGAGATTGATCTCATGTTTCATTTATTTGGTATTGATCTATCAAGTATTTGATGAAACGCCGCAGAAAAGTAGTGCAGCTGTGACGGATGTCCATAGCTCAGGTGCTAACTATAATATCGTAGAAGCAGAAAGTGGCTTTGAGGGAGGGGGCAAAAATCTTGAAATAAGGTCATCAAACTATGCACATATTTCACTTTGGGTATCAAACTTCAATTTGTATCTTTTTGATCACCCTATTTCTATTTGATTTCAACGGGAGAGTACCCGAGGGAAACCAGTGATAATTATCTGACGTGGCTGCCAGATTAGCCGCGCGGAGTGTATTGAAATCCTAATTTATAAAAATCCTAACTAATTGAACAACATTTGAACCTTGATTTCGAATTTTGTTTGTTTTGACTTTGTCGAAATCAAGGTTCAAATGTTGTTTTTTCCCCCAAATGTTGTTCAATTATTTAGGATTTCTTTAAATTAGGATTTCAATACCCTCCACGTGGCTAATTCAACGGCCACATCAGATAAGTCTAGTCGGTTTCCCTCGAGTACCCTCCCGCTGAAATCAAATAGAAGTAAAGTGACCAAAAAGATATAAATTGAATTTGGTACCAAAAGTGAAATATGGACATAGTTTAGTGACCTCTCAAGGTTTTTACCCTTGAGGAGGCCTAAGGTTTCCTATTCATTCTTCTTTTGTCTCTTCATTTTTTTTTAACAAAAGCGACAAACACCCCCACGAGGAAAGTTAAGGATAGGGCCAGACACAGAGTATGTTTGATGTGCCTGAATTCCCACTTTTGCAAGAGATAGGGCTCAATCTTGAGTTCTTCTCAGGAAAGTAGAACCTCTTAGCAAAATAATTCGATACTAATAGGCCCCTTATGCCATTGGTTGTCTCTTTGTTTTAAAAGCGATGGTTTGAATGTTAAAAAAGGATTGCTTTCTTTATAATCTAATTGATAAGCGCTTATTTGCAATTTCCCAAAAATTTGATTTTGTTTGCTTTATGATGGTTTGATCTTGATTTGAGAAATTGTCTATTCTTAGTTTATATATGAAATTGTGAAAACTGAATGTTATTCACCATATGAGATGGTATTTTTGCCTATATACCATATCAAAAATAAATATATTAATTTTGTTTTCTGAACGTATAAATGCTTCATGCTCCCATCTATGTGTTCAGGTGTAGTTGAAATTTCACATGATATGGATTTTTTTTTTTGAGTAATATGAGCGGTAAGTCGCTAAAAAATCAAGGGCGTGCACAAACCTTGACAAAGCAGACATGAGGGTGGGGCCGGCATACATATGGATGCTGGGACCATCTGCCATAACCACTGCACACACTCCCAAAAATGTGCCTATCCGTGAATCATATTCGAAACCTCTTAATCATTGGAATTTTTACGGGAACCGAGATACCAATAGATCATTTGGCCGTTAGTGGATATGGAATGTTTTGCTATGAAACTACCTGCTTGTACACACTCTAATCTAAGAGCTTCCAAGACTGGTAGATTTTTTTTTTTTTTTTTTTTGGTCCTGCCTAGTTTTTGTCTTGAAAGTAAATAGTATTTTCCAGTTACAGTTGTTAGATACAAAATATGTGGTAGTGCTGCTAGTGCAGGGTGACTTCTACTTGAAATCCTATGCTTCCATTCCATGGGTGGGTGGGTGGGTGGGTAGGCTGAGTGGAATTGATAGGCACTTTGACAATTAGGGTTCTGGCTGAATATGATGGAATATGATTGTGTAACATGTTAATACTTTAACAAGAGAAAATGAAAGCCATGAGTGCAGCTCTGTGATGGAGCCCTTGTTCCACAACCTCCAAATTGTGTATTAGGAACTTGGGATCTTGCATTGACTTGTGTTTCTTTCACCCATCATGTGTTGAGGACTTGATATGCCACACTTGTCAAGTTGCTTTTGCTTAAATCACTTGACAAAAACACCATTTCAAAATAATAGCTAACTATCAATTCCATAAACTTAGGAAATGTCAACTTCATTCATACATTGATAAGATGAAATACATACAACTTTGAAGGATAAAATAGTAAATAATACCATCTTATAGTCATTGCCTTGGGCATTAAATCTTTTAGTTCCTTCTCACAGCCCATCATCTTCCCAATGAAACTTCACATTCCTCTCTACTTGATGAGCCTTCTTTAGTTATCTTTTCACATTTCCAGTTAATTACTTAGTTGTCACTTATTTTGTGCTCATGAATTTATTTTGAAAATTGAGTTTGCATTGCACTGACAAACCATTTCGAAAAATCTCGTGGATATTGTTCCAATCCATGAATTTATTGTTGAAATTCAGATGCCAAACTTAAGAACTGTAACCTGCAAGAAATTCGGGGAATTGATCACACACAAAAAAATATTGGGACTGTCTTTTTAAACTGCTTGGTTATGGACATGATTCCACTGAGGAATAGTGATTAGGCTTTGTCTATTAATCTGACTGCTTGAGTGTGGATGGTTACTTGTAACAATGGGTATGCAGCATGATTAGCAAGATTAATCAATGAAGTTTTTCAATGAAAGTTAATTTCAACTCTAATGCAGATATTGCTAAGGTTCTCATGTTTACCTACCATCTTTATTCTTCCTAGTTTCTCGCTACATATCTTTATTCGTTGGCATGCAGGAAGTTTTGAAGACACGGTGCATAAATAATAGGGAAATAACTTAAAAAAAAAAATTGATTAGCTCTTTTTTTTTCTTTACAATAAGAGATTGAAGATTCAAACCACGTCCACGGTATGTCTTTAGTGGCTTGTCCATATTTATTAAAAAAATAATAGTTAAATGTGCTTTCCAATGAGAAAATACACGGTAAAAGCCTAGAGTTATTGAACGCTCAGACTGTCGGACTGTATTGTTTCGGATGCTAGTATATAAGATTTTGACAATGGTTTTCATTGCCATGAAATGCTTGTAGATCACTGAATCCGGATTGTTCACCTTTGAATTTCACGTTTCACTTGAAATATCTATATTTTTATGACAGGAAGTCAGGCACCAAGAAAAATATCTGAGAAACAGTAGCACAGTGTAATGGTTTATGTCTACCCAATTAACCTGGACATGAAGCACATTGTTGAAATATTTATATTGTTTCAAGATGTTTCTATTTACATGGCCCTTGTGAACTTTGACAGCCCACTGTATAATTTAATGATATTTGCATCCAGTATTCAGCTACATTTTTATGCTTCTTGCCAAAAGCTTATCCAAATAAAATATTGGAAGCCATTCCACTGTTTTTGTTATTGGATTTTTTTTAAATGTAAGGGTTTTTTTTTTAAAAAAAAAAAGGGAAAGAAACACGTAAATTGATTTGGTAAAATTATTGTAAAAAAACACTATATTTTATTTGTTATTTTAAAGGTTAAAAAATCACGATCATTAAAAACTATAAACACCGAATCAATGAATGTGATTTATCTACGTTTTAAAAAAAAACTATAAACATCACTTCACTTGATAAAATTGTTGTGTTAAAAACATTTTGAAAGAGGTTTAAGTTTTTTCCCGAATTTGTTTTTAATGACATATTTACAATTGTAATTTGTTAATATATCACAATTTAAATTTTTAAAATTTCTGAATAATAACATATCCAATAATAACAATTGTTTAATGTGTTGACAATATAAAACTTAATCTATAGTAAATTTTTAATTTTAATTTTAATTTTAATTTTTTTTTTCATGTGGTCAAGCAGCACGTCTTGATTAAATTAGCAGGTTCCAAACAATTAAATTGGACCAAAACAAACATTTTCTCTTTGTGGAGACCACAATTAATAATGATCCCTATTTTATAGGTAATCAGTGGTCTTAATCCTTAATAAACATAAATAAATATAGAATACATAAAAATCATATACATTGTATGGAAAAAATTTATAACCAAATGTTTTAAATTTACCATTCATTCATTTGGTATTGTAACTAATTATCATGACAAAGAAGTGCCCATTATAACTTATATAGTATGACATGAACTTGAATCAAGCTTAGTTACTTGCAATATAAGCTCATCAATTGAACTTTTTAATTGAAAATTTATACAATAAAATCGTAAATAAAATAGTCAAGATTTTCTACTTTTTTGAATAGTGGTAGTTGTTGGATACTAGAGGAAACTAAAGAAATGAATTTATATTTGATAATATATATACAAAAAATTTTAATTTAGGAATAGTAGACTCATTTAAGCATCATAACAATTCTAATTGTTAGCAAAGTTTTATGTTCATGTTTTTATTTTAAAATTTTAAAATTTCTAAATAATAACATATCCAATAAATTTTAATTGACATATTCACAATTATAATATTTTAATAAATCACAATTTAGAACAATTAAAAATATTAACACCACCATCCTTAATTTGGTAAAATGTTTTCAAAAAAATAACATTATCAAAGATTGTTAATTTTTTTTAAAAAAAGATTTTATAGCTATATGTTTGTGTTATTTTAAAAGGTTTCTAAATTAATTTAATTTTCTAAATAATGAAAAATGAAAAAAACAACGACCACAGTGGGAGTCGAACCCACGACCTTCTGATCCGAAGTCAGACGCGCTAATCCACTGCGCTATGCGGTCATTTTGTTAAAATCTGTTATTTATATTTATATATATAAATTCAAATACCTTCATTGATAAAAAATGAATAGAATAAATATGATATATTTGAAAAGAAAAGTGATAAGGATGAGAATACCTTAATCTATTTGTAATTTATCAAATAATAATAATAATAATTACAAGTTCAGTTTAAAAATGTTTGTAGGAGAGAAAAAGAATACCAATCCCTTCCTCTCAATCCCTTCTTAACCTGGACTCCTCTCTTCATGCCCTTAAATCACACCAATACCTTTTCTTCTTTTGTACCATTATTTTTTCTAATATTTTTTTATCATATTATAATTTTATTTTTTTAAATTAAATTTTATATTATTAGATTTATTCCTGTCCCAATTAATTTATACGTGAAAAATCGAAGGCAAAAAAAAAAGTGGATGTTATTTATAATCACTTCCCTCCCTTTTCCCAGTTTCTGAACCATAGTATATTACAAAATATGAGAGTGAGAACCCTACCCCAAAGTCCAATCTCAGCCGTCCTTTCTCTCATCAAGCGAGATCAAACCCCGCCGGCTCGTGCTCCAATTCCAGCAGCTCCTCCAGCCCTGCGATCCTCTCCCTCAGTACCTCCTCCGGCGTAGGATGCGCCGCTGATGACTCCACGCGGGGCTTCTTCCTCTCGATCGGGGTTTCCTCAGCGGGGAAGTTCAGCTTGGCTTTGGCTCCTCGGATCTCTCGCGCGGCTGCGTCGTACGCTCGCGCAGCGTCCTCGGCGGTGGCGTAGGTCCCCAGCCACACCCTCGACCCCTTCCTCGGGTCTCTGATCTCCGCCGCCCACTTCCCCCACGGCCGCCGGCGGATCCCCCGGTACGCGTTTTTTCTCCTCTTGCCCCCGCCTCTCCTGCTCTCCTCCTCCCCTCCCTGGGGCTTTTCCGTCTTTTCAGCTTCCCATTCTGCATTTCCTAGAGATCATCATTAGGTCGCACCTCCGGCATAGGTTAAGCAAAAACTAGAGAGAGAGAGAGTGGTGGGGTTTGGAGATTATTACGTTGAGGTTTGAGTTCCGGCGGAACAACGTACAGGCTTCGGCCGGCGTCGAAGTCTAAGAAGTCGGAGATGATTGCACCGCCGCACATCCTCTCTAGAGAGAGAAAAAGAAAGTTTTTAGAGAGAGAAGAGTTTCGCTTGCTCTGAAAGCCCCAATCCCTGTTCTACTATTTATAGCGATTCGTGTTATCTTTATATTTTTTTAATTTCGGGTAAAGAAAAATATATTTTATTATTCTTCTTATTATTATTATTATTATTATTATTTGTTGGTTTTAATTTGAGGGGAAAAGTCCGAAAAGAGGGGACATGGTTGTCATTTGTCAACCCGAGGGGGAGACATGAACCGTCGGATAGGGCGGGAGCCGGATAAGGGTCGATGATGGTTCATGGAGTTTGGTGACGTGTCACTGTGAGATTGGGTAGAGAGGTGGCGTGCTTGTCACTTGGCTAGTAGGCAGTCGATGCGCTAAGTTGTAACGTTAGCTCTTGGCTTCAGTCCAAAACGTAACGGACGGGTGAAAAGTAGTTTAATCTTACCAATGTGGGCTTCAGTCTTCTATTTAATTACCATGATTGCCATTGTTTAAACTAGTTAATCATTCATTTTAAGTCTTTCTTTGTTGTGATCAAATGATAAAGATATATTTTAGTTTCAAGTGGTGTTTATTTTTTAAAAATAGAAATAATTTTCATTTTTATCATCCTGTTTGGTAAGATGTTTTGTTTTTTTATATTATTATTTATTTTGAATACAGATGGCGTTAGTGAGGCACTGAGGCGGTTTAGAAGTAGGAATGGCATGGTTGTAATTTTAAGGCTGTATGCTGGGGTATTACGCCGGGGAAGCGACGGTTTCTGTTCCGAGCCAGACTAAATTTGGATGGGCCCCACCCCATAATGCGGAAGTGGACAAAAGGCTGTGTCAACACTCAACAGATGATGAAGAAAAATGAGATTAATCGATGATATTAGTAGTAGTGTTAAGTAATTTAGAAGCATCTTAATTACTGTTTTAAGGATTAGAGATTAATAATCAATGTAAACAAGATAAGTGTGATTAGAATTAAATAATTAAGATGAGAGTGTCTTAATTAGTGTTTTAAGGATTAGAGGATTAGTGACACGTTTGTCCCCGGGATGGCCGCTGGCTTGGGAATTGAGAGACATGGGTGGTGATTGTGTTTGATCCGCGGCTCAAACCGTACAACTACTCGTACTTTTTCTTTTCTTTTTTTTTTGATACAGTACAAGTTGTCTCCATTAAACTTATGTATTTTTACTCAGTGATTTGTTTTTGTGTTATGTGCTTCTCATCATCCCCATATAACTAATCAAATTTAGATTAGTTCTATCCCTCCCTCTCATGACTTAAGATTTAATTATAAGAATATTTTTTACATGCATACTATAAAAGTTCAAAATTACTTGAATGTCTTTACAAAAATGATATTTACTTGAATAACCCTAAAAATTAACATTTTTTTCTTATATATCTCTAAGTAGACACTTAGGGTGTCAAAATAATAAATAGAATGAAAACAAATTTCTAAAATGGATTTGCTATGTACCCCTGTAAAAGTTTAAGATTGCTAAATGCCCCTAAAAATGTTAAGATAGTTTAGAAATTTTTTAACTATGTTAAGATTTTAACTATAGTTAAAACTTAAAATTCTAACAAAAGTTAACTCTCACCATGTTTTATAGAGGTATGCAAGCAAATATTATTTTTATAAAGATATTTAAACAAATACATATTTTTGTAGGAGCAAATTTTCCTTTTAAAAATCTCCCATCCTATCCCTATCCTTATCCTATCCTTATCCTGATCCCAGTTTGTCTTATCCCAGCCTTATCCTGATCCAAATTAACAAATCCTTCAGATAATCAATACAGTAAAATACTTTGGTATAGATAACATTGTTATCGTCAGATCGCTTTTTGATCGTCTTTTACTATAACAAGAAACTTGTTTTGAATGGACAAGGCTGATAGTAGGCACAAGAACTAATCAATACATAGAAGCACCTCACCAATATGATCACATAAAAGAGAAAAAAAAAAATCAAATAATAGAAAAATATAACACGTAATAGATACAAGAGGATTTGAATGACATGTAACAAGATGACATGAAGACATTGCTCTACTGCTATCCTGCTCCAAGTTTGGCAAAAAGGAGCCTTTACAAATGGAATGCATGCTAATACAAGGTTTTGTTTGTTTGTCTCTCTTTTTAACTCTTAAACTATGTACATTCCCCTCATCTCACAAGCTAGCTTAATTAGCTGCTGTTGGTTTATTTTATATGATCTTCCATAAATAAATTTTGAAACTCACTTTTCAACACACCACTACTAAAACTATTGCTTTCTGAGTAACAAAATCACAGTACTTACAGCGATGTTGTTTGTGAATCCTCAGCATTCAAGAAAGGAGTGATCAGACAATGGACTGGACCAGGTACAGCCGATGGACCACCCTAGGACACCAAGGATCACATCCAAACTCGAGCATACGTCCACCTAAAAAACCCACTCAGTTAAACTAACAATGAGGCTTGGAGTGATGAAGTGATCTTATCAGTAGGATTTGATCAAGGACTTGATGATCAAAAGTTACCAGATTGTCATAGGTTCCTTCAACTTGAAATAACAGCACACCCATTCCCTTTCTGCGGTCAATCTCCGCCTGCATAATAAGTAAACAGGAGCTAAGCACACGAAAAGAAAGAAGAGTGATTTAAGATTGAAGCAGTGAATTATGAAATAATGCAACAATCACCCACCACACAGGAACATATCATGATCCCAATTGCCGTCAATGCAGATGTTACTTCAGCCATCATGCCTGAAAATGCAACAAGTATAGAACACTTAGTTTCAAAAGGGAGGGTTTCAACATTGGAGCAACATGTATAGCCAATAGATCATTAGAACTGGAGTTAAGTGGCAATTGATTTCTAATCCTCGGTCATGGTAATTGAGTGGAACTGTGCTCTGGTACAGAACAAGTATATAAAAGGTTGATGATCAATGTTGAAATTATGCTAGGATGGTCACTAAATGCAACTGAGATTAGGATTGCAAGTTAGATCATATAACCGTTCATACGGCAGAACAAGTGGGTAGTAAATAGCAAAAAAAAAAAAACTGTAGAGAATTTGTGCTAAGCAGCTTACATGAAACATAAGCAAGATACTTAGACTAAAAAGAAGGAAGGCTCACCTTTTCGATCAATACATACCACACAGAGCCACTGAACAGAGCGCCCTTCCAAATTATGCCACGTTGCAACTTTACCAGCTATCCAGCTCTCTAAACTGGGCACCACTTCTTTATATAAAGGAACATTGGCATGTATAAACTCAACAATACCATCAGAAACCACTGGATTGCCATTAACCTTCAGGCTAATTTTCTGAATGTTTTTGTTGTGTTTACCATTAACCTTGGGGATGCCAACAGAGTTTTGGACAGGCACAAGATCTTCCTGACCTTTCTTTGCAGAAGATAGTTCCTCAATGTTCATAAGTATTCTTTCCCATAAAGATTTGCTCTTCTGGGGAGGACTTGCAGATATTTGTTCATAATCGCTATCATCTCCAAGATCTGCAACAAAGTTATTTACTGTATCTGCAGTGATTTCAGAGGCAGAAAGCACAGCCTGCTCTCTCAAGAACTGGAATCACAAGAGATTTGGTTAGAAACTCAATCAAATAATTGAGGCACCACAGAAGTATCATATAAAGATGCCTACTTTCATGATCTTGTGTCTGGCACTGCGCGTCTTTGCATGCTGCAACCACTGTTGGTGCCTCTGAAAAGCAGATTTGTTTGATAGTGCCTGGTGGGACAACTTGCAACATGTAAGTATATGAACAAATATAGATTTTTTCCAAGACAATCAGTGTGGACATTTTACATGGGCCTTTTAAACATACAACAAGGAGATGAAGAAATTTATTAAATCCAGCGCTGCTTCATAATCTTTTTAAAGACAATTGCCATGTGCATGGCACCAGACCCAATTCTATCCCACCCTAACCCCGAAAAGAGTTCACAACTCAACCTCTTTGACAAGTTAGTCAATTTAAACAACCCCATTGTGCAAGAGAAAAGAAAAGACATCAGCCAAGCCTCCTCTGACAAGTAATAGGTTAATTGTAGAGAACTCTGAAAAAAGATAGTTTCATATGAGTCGACAAGAATTTTAGGTTGTCATGGGCAGTTCATGGGTGAATTAATGCTTAGATGAGTTCTGGAATTTTGAGAAGCTTGATTCAGCATTCCCTCTCACTTTTTTTTTAATGAATTTTATTCAGCAATTCTCATGATGATCGTGTATGTGACACTTGCAACAAACACAAGACAAAATACTCTGTAAACTTACATTGTAGGTAACGATCTCCACAACTTCAGCATTTGCAAGTACATGCATGGGTGAAACAAGATTGCCATTGACCTGTTAAAGAAAGACGGCCAACATACTGAAAATGCTCTATCGGAATTCTAGAAGTAAAGGGTTGGAGAAAAAATAACCTTTGCAGCCACCATTTTGTTGCCAACCTCAGTATGTATCAGATAAGCATAATCAATAACAGTCGCACCCTTGGGAAGATTCTTGATCTGCATTCCCAAAGTATCACAAGAAAGAAGATACCTTATCACAATGATGAAGATACCTTATTCTTTATGCCCAATTAGCATTCGATAGACATCCCATACCTCTCCTTTTGGTGTAAAGACAAAGACACGGCTCCCTAAAAGGTCCCGCATTATAGTATCTACGAATTCCCTAGAACTCATGTTCCCTACAAACTCCTCTTGCCATTCTCTGATGGCATTGAGCCAACCAATCTATAAAAGCCGGGAAAGTAAAAAAATGTCAGCAGGATTCAAATGAGAAGGTCAACATGAAGCACCATACAAATGCCTGATATTTAAGATTTCACTAGGTATCAGAGTGATTTAGGTACCCTAAGAGCAATATCTGCATTGTTCAAGCAGGCCGTTTTTCCTTTTGGGTTTCTACCATTATGCACTCCATGTCCAACTACACCAGAAAAGTTTCCTCTTCCACTGTAATGAGCAGCAATACCTCTCTCAGCTATTAGGTTCATTTCTTCAGTTCTTATCTGCCAAAACCCACAAGCATGCTCATAGGACCAATAGATATTGAAATGGTAACAAAAGATCCAGAAGAGAACTGAAATAGCTGCAAATACTTGTACTGGTACAGAAACCAGACTTTCAAAACCCACAGGGTGCATAATCAAATTTACCTGAACTTCTAGGCGAAACATACTTTCATACAAAAATGGTATCACCGTGGTGTGCAAACTTTGATAACCATTAGGTTTCGGAGTTGCTATATAATCTTTTACCTATTATTATGAATTAGAGCCCATCAAATTCAGGAAACAAGCAAAAAGAGCTAACAAAAGGCTGCATAATTAGAAACTTACAGCTCGAGGAATGGGTGTCCAGATTCCATGAACAAGGCCAAGAACATGGTAGCAAATCTAAACCAAGAACAACATTGAAAGAGCATGTATAAAAACTGAAGCAAATAAGGTATAAAGGATGTGGTTCAATGCTTCACCTGCTGAGCACTACATAGAGGCCCAACTCCAATGCATGTTTTGGGTTTTATGATGATACGAAGCTGGTAAAAGGAATTAAAGGTTAGCATTATACCAAAACTAATTGAGACTTGTCTTGTATTCTGAATTACATATTAAACAAACCTGGGCAATTTGGTTGACCTCATTAATAGAACCTTTAGATTTCAACACAGCCTTGTATATACTGCAACAATGTAGAAGTGTGTACGCCGAACGCAATGAAGTGACATTAGAATAAGGTTCCAAACAATTTTGGTTGCAAGAAATCTTGCTCAAACATAAACGATGTTGCTCTATAAAGTAATGGGAACAGCTATATGTATGGAAGATTGTGTGGCTGTGCGCCTTTGCAACATAGGATAAACATTTGTTGTTTTCAGTTCAGATGTAAACAAAATTATGTTATTTTGTTTATTCAATATAGCAACCCCACATATGCCATCTGCATTGCAAATACCAAGTATTATGAGAAAAATAAGTGACAACATAACACAATTTACCAGTCAAACTCATTAAATAGTAACAAGTTTCCACAAATTTTATGGATTCCCAAAAATCCAAGAAACTTAACTTCAGAAGTATCGCACACATTCAGTTCCTTTAGCACCTTCAACTCACCAAATAGCAAAGGTATCTTCTAGAAACTCAAGAAACACTAACAAAGGTTTAGGGATATATCCACTTGTGCCTAAATTAATAAAATTTGCAATTAACCACATAACCAGATATGAAATAGCGCTTTAGTGGCCTTAAATTGGTGTTTTAAGTATTACATATTCTTCTGGATTACGAATGAAATCAAGAAATTAATAGAACTTTATAAACGACCTTTAAAACTTTGATATTTTTTTCTTAAATACTTCTGAAGAGTATCAGTATACAAAGTTACTAACACCAAATCGTTTCAAAGATTACATATCCTGCTTGATTTGATAAACACATTCGTATTATAGCATATAAAGTAATCCCCTACTTTGAATTCTCTTTAAGTTAAAAAATAAAAAACCACGAAAAAATGTAGGTCCAGTGAGTGTTGGCTAAAATAAGATTATTCAATAATGGTCTAAGTGAAAATGAAAGAAAGCAGAGGACCATGACTCAACCTGTATAGTTCTTTGCATACAGAACGAACTTCTGTTTTCAGAGTCACAAGGTCCAAAAACTGATCTTCCTCAATTTTTTGCCTCAGGACTTTCTCCGCCTACATAGAAAATGAATGGCAAAAAAGGTAAGAATGCTCAAGGGACATAAGCATGATGAGGCATATATCATGCATTACCACAATGCAAATTATTGTGACTTTACCTCCATGAGTTCTTGTTCATGTTCTTTATAGAGATCTTCAACTCTTCTCTTGAGCTCTGTAAATTCCTGAGCATTGGTGTACATGAAAGAGAGGTATTCTAATTCTTCCTGTACAGGACATACATGTCAGGAAGATGCAGGACCTAGAACAAAAGGAACAATAATGCTGCTAAACATATTACACTATTTACTGGTTCTTGAAAGCTTGAAAATTGTATGACCAATGATAAACCTAGCCAGACATAGTACCATGGGTTAAAACTATTCAATAAGGCAGTGCCATCATAACCTTTCCTTCTTTCAACTTGTTGAGACTCTTCTAAATATCATGGAAAATCCTGGACTGACATCCACCCATTCATGCCAAAAAGCCGTAAAGGTTTAGTATCCACATTAACTGCCCAAAGTTGCCTTATCAAAAATTTACTACTGGTTTGAAGTTGAGAATCAATAGTATTTTAATGTATTTATAGGATTTTCTAAAAGATTCATGCACTGCTATAAAAGATAGATTTATGAAATGATTTGATATATGCATACCTTAATCTGGTACATCCCAAGAAGCTTTGCTAAAGGGGCAAACACCTGTAATGTCTCCAGTGAAATGCTGGACTGCATATGACACATGTGAATAAATGTTCAGTAAATCACCAGATCTAAAACAAATAATGAGAGGTAATTACCTGCTTGTGTTGTGGCATGTGTACAAGAGTTCGCATGTTGTGCAATCTGTCAGCTAACTTGACAATAATAACTCGGACCTAAAAGAGACATTGTTTCAATAAACTCCAAATGCTAGTGACTAATGTTCAGATCCATATAATAAATGGTTAAGAAACCTCTTCTGTCATAGCAAGAAACATTTGCCTCAAGTCTTCAGCTTTCACATCTTGTACCGAACAATTTTTGTCTTTACACTTGAGTTTTCCAAGCTTGGAGACCTGTTTTTTTAAGAATGGAATTAACATATGTGCATATGAAATTGGGAGTCATTATACAAAGGGCAAAAGCATTAATGTACCTTGGTCTCTCCCTCAACAATGTGTCGAACAGTAGCACCAAACTCTTTTTCTATCCTCTCAAATGTAACAACATTTGTGTCTTCTACGGTATCATGCAGTAAGCCAGCAGCAACAGATTCCCAGTCCAATTCCTGGGTAATTAAAATTCTTGTCAAATCTCATATATGATGATAATCATCAATAAAATGAAATGTACATACCAAGGGACATAGCTTATTAGACACGTTTGCTTCTTGAGATTAAAACTTACAAGTTCTCCCAGAATACGAGCAACTTCAACTGGATGAATGATAAAAGGTTCACCACTTCGCCTCTTCTGACCATTGTGAGCTTCAAATGCAAGCTGCACCGACAAAATGCTCACATTTAGATTTAATCATTACCTCTGATCAGATAGAAAGCATAGCAGCGCCACATAATCAAAATATGTAATGGAGAACTCAACGGCATGTTTAAAATACAAACCACGTGAGTCTCCAGAAAACGCCTACCTTCAAGGCATTATGCACTAACTTCAACTCATCTGGTGAGAGATATGAAATAGTTGGTTTCAGATCCTGATGCATTAATAAAAGCAACACAAAGAAAAAAAGAGCCTCGTAAGCAAACTCAAGGAACTTGCTGATAGAATATCATGAAATCCCACTATATCATAACTTCCTTTTACCTGATGGGAAAGGTAACATGGCATAAAAACAGTAAAGCCAGCCATCCTAAAATAGCAACATATTATTACACCTAAATAAGCATATCAATACAGAGATTTTCTCGATACCTCCCAGAGAGATTCAGGAGAAACTGCATCAAATGATTCTGAAGATGAAGAAGTACAACACAACTTCCATGTCTTCTCAGAAACAAGAGTACTACGTGAGCGGACATATCCCCCGGGGACCAGAATATCAAGAGTTTCTCTAGGGTTGAGGGTCCTGAAATTAAGGGCTTCATGCCTATAGCTAGTCTGTAAAAGAAGCAAAGAAGGTATACCATCATTTATACTGGAAAGCTATTATTTTCAAATAAATCAACAAGTTAACGCTGTGAATATTAAATATTGTAGCCAATTAAAGGTTAAAGTTGCATAAACTGCTTCATTCCTAGCATTGCAAAAAAAAAAGGGCAGCCCAGTCTTACAAAGCTCCCATTATGTGTGGGTCCAGGGAAGAGTCAGACCACACTGCTCTTTTTTTTTTTTTGTAAGAGGTTGTTTCCATGACTCAAACCCGTGACCTCCAGATCACATGGCGACAACTTTACCGTTGCACCAAGGCTCAACCAAAGCTGATTATAAATACATTTCTTAACAACCAGCTATGAACCATCAGTTCTTGCAATACATGGAAAGAATGAATAAACAAAAAATGCGACAATAGAAGCAGCAGTACCACTGCTCTTACCCAACTCCCTCACATAGAACAGATGGTCCTTATCTTGACACTCTGCATGAACAAGTTCACAGATAATCATGTTTCTGTCATAGAAAAAATTATTCTACATAGGTTGGTTCAATGTCAGTATTTTCTCCTGCTACATCCACTACAAGGATGCATTTTTCATCTTGGGGGCAAGAAAACCCTAGCCTGGAACAGAAGACGTGGTCAAGAAAAAACAGTGCTGCTAATCTTTTATGATTCTTCTATTTGGAATATTTTCTCATCAAGTTAACTTTTGACAAACCTTCATCTATGATTCAAATAAATTCCTATCAAATAAAGCTACATATATAATGATCAGATATTCTCCATAAAAAATATAAAAATAAAAAATCCAGCTTCTCATCATAATCCTATTCAACCAAGCTCACAGACATATAATGCAAATATAGTCACACGCACGCACGCACACACACAAAAAGAGAGAGAGAGAGAGAGAGAGAGAGAGAGAGAGAGAGAGAGAGAGAGAGAGAGAGCTCACAGTGCTTGGGCAGTGAGACTGCCGGCGCCGCTGCCTCTTAGCACGCCAATTACAACTGCTTGACGAAGAGCTCTGAGGCAGCGGTGTGCTGGCCAGCGATCCGGTAAGCACCCGCGGCGCCTTCCAAGCACACGACAACACACTACAGTCGTACCGCCCGGCGCCCTCCCCTTTCGAAACCTTGCACAAATTCATACACTCCAGCGGCACTACAAATCCACAAACAAATTCAAAACCCTAATAACCTCCACAAGAACACCAAAAGCCAAAACCATAACAAACCACAACATAGCAAAAAACGACCAAGAACCCTACCGGACATCGACGGCACCGAAGCCATCGAAATCCACGAAATCTCATCGACTCCCAAGGATTAGTGTATCTCCAGTCACCCCAGAGAGAAAAGCAGCTGAACTACCTCCCCGGGGGCGTTGATGGCGAGGTCGATGCTTCGATTGGAACTGAAGAAGCTCCGAAACCCCTCGAGAATGTGAATTCCCGATCGGAATCTGAGAATTCGAGCGAGAAAACGAGGGATTTAGATGAGAAAAAATGGGGGGTTTTGGAGGGAGGAGCCAAGGAGATAACGAGGGAGGCGAGGCCACACAAAGCCCACAGGCCACAGCCAAGAAGATTTTTATTTATTTATTTATTTTCTTTATTTTTTCTCTTTTTACAAATAACCCCCTACCTTCATTAACTGACTACCTTTGAAATATTTATATTTATAATTCTAAAAAAAATTATGGTCCTAAAAATAAGCTTAAAATTATTTTAAGCCACTTGCTCTATGATAAAAAAAAAGTAATTATCTATTAATCCCTCCCACTATTTGCCATTATTTCAACTTTACACACTATACACCCAACCCACTATTTACATTAAGCCTCCACAACTCCCTACCCAAGAACTCATGGGCAAATATTTCACTATTCAAGAAATAAATAGTGAATTAACTATAAAAAAAACCTTTATTATATCTAAATATTTTAGTTAATTGAATTTAATAAAATGAAAAATTAAATCATTTTTAAAACATAACATGGAATTGGGGTTTATTGGAAAAATAAGAGTTAAAAATTAGAAACCTAGGCTGAAATGATAATATTTATATTGTCGGGTGTTATTTGTAAAACGGTTTCAATATTTTTTCTAATGGAAATTTGGGAGCATCAAGTGTTCCTCTTCGTGTTGAGAACAAGAGTCGTGCGACAACTCCGGGGCCATTCAAGGTGAAAGACAGAAATGCCCTTGGAGAATATTTTGAATTACATGAGCATATTCCACTTGAGCTGGGTTGTTTGGTGGAACAGGCACCAGGGTAAATTTGGTATTTATCCTCAATGCACCTTTGGATTTGGCTTTTCTTTTAAGAAAAATAATTTAATTTTAAAACAAACATATGATATTTATTTTAATTGAAATTTTCATGATATAAATAAATTACTAAATTTGTTAAATTGTAATATTTCCACTTTTTAAAAGCTTTTTTATATATAGTGAATTTTTTTTTTTTTTTTTTGGACAAGGGGATAAACCCCATTATCAGCCCAGGTGGGACAGGGTGGGAGAGGACTATCACGGGGCCAACCCAAGCCCGACAAGCGGGACAACCCTATGCCCGTGATTACCTCACCACTGCTTCACTCGCCTCACGGGATTTGAACTGCGTTCTCCTCCTCTCGTGGCCGAGGAGGACCCCTGCTCGACCAAGTGGTCTTTGGCTATATAGTGATGTTAATAAATGGAAATAATGGAGTTCAAATAAAAATGCTTTTATTTTTAGAATCACCTATGTTTTCAATATTCCTAATTAAAGGTTTGGATTTTAAAACCCGAGAAACATAATATATATTTTTATCCATTTGATGAGAGAAATATATTTAAGAGAACAAGTCGAAGAAGGCAAGCAAATGTGAGTCGTGGGGAACCTTAACATTAAAATTAGGATAATATCATTCCATTACTTGTAAATATATAGAAAAATTACATGTATATCACTCAAATATATCTATAATGTTGAAATATGTTAACAATTATCATCATAAAAGTTTTAACTATAGTTAAATTTAAACCATAAACCAAAGAAATATATTTTATGTCATTTCCATTTCTCTCTATCTTTTCTTTGTTTTTTTTCTCTCTCACTTCTTTTCATTTATTTTCTTTCCTACATTTCATGTCGAGAGTTTCACCAATTATACCAAAAATCAATCATCTTCTTATGGGCATTAATTTGATTGGCCGAGAAACCTAGGCCATCTTTTTCTTTTTTCTTTTTTTTTTTTTTGGATAAAGGGGATAAACCCCATTCTAAACCCAGGTGGGATGGAGCGGAGAGAGGACTATCACAAAGGTTCGCCCACCTGACCTCAAATTTCTATGCAAAGAGGCTCGTCCCTTGGCCTGTCACTACCTCTCACCACCCTTATTTCATTCGCCTCCCAGATTCAACCGCGTTCTCGGCCCCGAAATGGAGAAACCTAGGCCATCTTTTTCAAACAAGGCAAGAAATAAGAAGAGTTTAACAATCCGACAAGTCAAGTCAAGATAATCAATCTAAGACTCGAATTTTCTCTAAAGAACATTAATCAAATCGATTGAACATTATTCTCCAATGAGCACCAAGTGGTAGGTCAGTCACCCTAAGGCCTTCGGAACCATTATGCCCTAATTTATAGTCAAGCGGACTTTTGTCAGGGGTATATATATAAAAGATATAATTTGTTAATTTACTATTGAACACCTCGTGTTAACCCATGGGTATATACGTAATAAAACCAAAAATCTAGGGGTATACATGTAATTATGATTATTTTATGGGTATACTTGTAAAATGCCCTAAATGTTTTATATAATAAAAAAATTGTGCTATTTTTATTTCTTTGTCTTGTCATTTATACTATTCTTATAGTGTTAGGACAATAAAACATGATCACCAACATAATCCACATTCCAAGATGGTACAATGAAAGAAAAAAAAACTATTAATTTGAAGGAATGGATATAGAGTTACATTAATCATTTTAAACGTTTCAAGCAATCAACAAGTTGTACTAGATAACTCACTGACAAGAGAACATAACTCCAAATTGTTCACTTGTTCAAGAAAAGAAAATGGTCAACCTTATCTTTAATGTCATGTAGTTTGATCAATAGATTATAATATCACATTAGTCATGTGATGGACTAATGTTTGTGGTTATGTTTCTTTGTCACAATACACAATGGAAAAATAAGGATAAATATGAAAATAATTCAAACACACGTGCCACCATCATTTTTGTTACGGAATACCACCTAATTGCAAATTTAAAGGCACAAAAATAATAATTTTGATGAAAAACATATTACACTACTCTTTTTTATCACATCACTACAAAAACAAGGCCTATAAGGATGAAAAATCTCGTCCCTAAAAATCTGAATCTGGTCTTTAAAATGTCAATAAGGATGAGTCAAATCCGGTCCCCATTTATCCTAACAGGCTCCGCCCATAAAGGTCTTTAAGGATAAAAAGTGTGACCGGTTCTTAAAACGTTTCAACGACGGGGTTGTTACTCATCCCTAAAACCTCTTTAAGGACCAAATTTCCAAAATTTCAGTCCTTACAAATCTTTTGGGACCGGATTCTTTCTATCGCTAAAACTCTTTAAGGATGAGATTTGTTGGTCCATAAGGACCTTTATGGACTACTTTACATACGACCCCTAACAGTTTTTGTGGACTAGCTTTGTCCTCCCTAAATTCCAAATGAACATGGTGAACCTCTCAATTGGAACCAATCCTTATAAGTTGCCATTTTTTCAATAAACTACAAAAATTATAAAAACCAAAATAAAAGTATATACACATATCCTTAGCAAAACAATAACCTGACATTTTTCATTGTCATTGTCATTTTTTCAATGAGTTGTCATTTATACATATCCTTAGCAAAACAATTTGATGCCAAGTTCTAACATTTTCTAGCTAGCAAAATAATTTGATTCCAACTTCTAATCATCCTAGCAAAAGATGGTGGTTAATTCTCTACCAAGTCTTGAAAATGACATTATAGAACAAAATCAAAACCTACAACTCTTATCCAAAACAAAAAATTAACTATAAATAATCTACTAGGAACAATATATATCACTAACCTGGTATGTGCTTCAAAATCATGGTTATTCTTTTGAACCAAGTAATGATCTATCTATATATAATATTAAAGGAATAGAAGTTTAATTTTAATTTTAAAAAAATCTAAAAAAACCAAAAAATTAGAATGGGGTTTCAGAATTTTCTCAGAATTTTGGAATTATTAATTATAAAAAACTATCTATCTATATTATCTATCTATATTATTAAGTACCAATATATTTAATTTTAAAAGAGATCTATCAGTTTAAATATTTATGAAGTCTAACACATAATTGTAATTTTGAAAAATATTTTAAAGTTAATCTCTAAACTTCGAAAGTAGAAAAAAATAAAACGAATCCATAAAACTTAAGTTGAGATTTTAAAATTTTCTCATATCTTTGAATTTAAAATAATATAAATATCTAAAAATTTAATTAAATTGAGATTTCAAAATTTTATTATTATTGTGAATTTAAAATAATATAAATATCTCAAAATTTTGTATTTTTAAATTTTTTTTAAAATATCCATAATAATTAAATTGAGATTTTAAAATTTTCTCATAATTTTGAATTTAAAATAATATAAAGATCTCAAATTTTGGATTTTTAAATTTTTTTAAAAATTATCCATAATAATAAAATTGAGATGTTAAAATTTTCTCATAATTTTAAAGTTAATCTCTAAATTTTGGAATAAGAAAAAAAAATTAAAACGAATCCATAAAATTAAATTGAGATTTTAAAATTTTCTCATTGAATTTAAAATAATATAAATACCTAAAAATTTCATTAAATTGAGTTTTAAAAAAATTCTTATTATTTTGAATTTAAAATAATATAAATATATCAAAAATTTGTATTTTTTTAAAAAATTAAAAAGAATCCATAAAAATTAAATTGAGATTTTAAAATGTTCTCATATCTTTGAATTTAAAATAATATAAATATCTAAAAATTTCATATTTTTTAAAAATTTGAAAAAGTATCCATAATATTTAAATTGAAATCTATCTCTTTAAGGGGCTGTTTGGTTACCCGTATTTTAATTCACAGTGTAAGTGAATTCACATGTAATTTGATTTACTGCATTTTGACTTACTTCAAGGGTTGTTTGGTTACCTGTAATTGTAAATGCTGCATTATATTTTTCAGTGTTTGGTTTGATGTAAGTTGGGTGATACAGTCACCCTGTGAAGTAAGCGGTGAGATTACCCTCATATGCTATTTTTTATATTTATATTTAATTTATAATAGAATATTTACATTTAATTATAAATATATAATAAATATAATAATAATAATAATAATCTTGCTAATCACATATTTATGATAAAATATTCAAAAACACATATTTATATTTATGGAAGTCTAACACATAATTATAATTTTGAAAACAAATTCAAAAACAACCTAATTTAATTGAGATTATGAAATTTAATGGTAGTTTTCAATTTAAAATAATATAAACATCTTTTAAAATTTTAATAAGTATCTATAGTAATTTTATGAAATTACTCATTTAGATTTTAAATGTATCTATACTAATTATGAGATTTTAAAATTTTCTGATAATTTTGAATTTAAAATAATATAAATATCTCAAAATTTCGTATTTTAAAAAAATTTTAAAAAGTGTCCATAATAATTAAATTGAGATTTTCAAATTTTCTGATAATTTTGAATTTAAAATAATATAAACATCTCAAATTTTGGATTTTAAAAAAAAAATTAAAAAGTATCCATAATAAAAAAAATTGAGATTTTGAAATTTTCTCATAATTTTAAAGTTAATCTCTAAATTTCGGAAATTGAAATTTTTTTTAAAAGAATCCATAAAAATTAAATTGAGATTTTAAAATTTTCTCATATCTTTGAATTTAAAATAGTATAAATATCTAAAAATTTCAGATTTTTTAAAATTTTTAAAAGTATCTATAATAATTAAATTGAGATCTATGTCTTTAAATATTTATGGAAGTCTAACACATAATTGTAATTTTGAAAATAAATTCAAAAACTACCTAATTTAATTGAGATTATGAAATTTTATGGTAGTTTTTGATTTAAAATAATATAAACATCTTTGAAAATTTTAATAATTATCTTTGAAAATTAGAATGAGGTTTCGGAATTTTCGAATTTCAGAATTTTTAATTCTAAAAAATATTTATCTACCTTACTAAGTAGGAATATATTTAATTTTAAAAGTGATCTCTCTATCTAAATATTTATGGAAGCCCATCACATAATTTAATTTGATAAATTTAATTTTGGAAAAAATAAAAAAATGCATAATTTAATTGAGATTTTGAAATTTTCTAATAATTTTGAATTTAAATTAATTTTGAATATAAATATCTCAAAATTTTGGAATTTTTTAAAATTTTTAATATATATATATATATATATATATATATATATATATATATATATTACACAGCGAAAGATAATGAGTGGGATAATTTTAATTTTGAAAAAAATAAAAAATAGACAATGAGATTTTAAAATTTTCTCATAATTTTGAATTTAAAATAATATAAATATCTCAAAATTTTGAATTTTTTAAAAAATTAAAAAATTAAAAAATTATCAAGATAATTAGATTAGGGTTTTGGAATTTTATATATATATGATAGGGATGAAAGTAGCAGGAAACGTGGCAGTCATCCAGGCAAACCACATGACTGGAACATCAATCTAGAACTTCATATTGGCACTACAATATAATGTCTCGATATGGATGATTCACCGAATCGGGTAGACTCGCCAAGGAGTATCATACCGGATCGGATTGGATCGGATCGGATTGACCTGCTATGAAACCGTTATGAAACATATCGATATCGGAAAGAACCTTGTCACACCTACGTGGGCATAACAGACCCTGGTATTGTCCGTATCGCCTCCAGTCTTCTAGAAGAAGCACAAACCGGTGAGGCGTACCGCCTTCTAGAAGGTTCTAGAACAATTACAGCTGGAAACAACTCAGACGCTTAGCTGGCACTTAGTTGGATTGACAGCTGGCAGACACGTGCTTAAATTGAGGAGTGTGCTCAGCACGCAACCCATGCCTATAAAAGGCAAGGATCACAACTCATTTGGATATTCTGGGATCCAAGCGGCGAAGCTCTGCCAAATTGAGAACAGAATCTACTTTTCATTCTCTTTCTTGTTGAAGAATGGTTGTAAGATCTCCTGTATTTTTGATCGTTCATAGTGAGAATTCTTTCTCCCGTGGTTTTTTCCCCGTTTCTTAGGGGTTTTCCACGTAAATTTGGCTTTTCTCTCTCCTGCTTGGATTCTCTTTCGATTTCTCACTAGGATAGCCACCCTATAAATATAAATTCAATTGTTAGGGTGAAATTGGGCCCTAAATCCCATTTTAGCACTAACAATTTGGCGCCGTCCGTGGGGAAACACGTGAGTGAAAAGTTCATGGCTACTACACAGAGAAGATCAAAGAGATTCCAATCTCAGGAGGAGGGAAGAGGAGTTTCGGTAACCCCTCCAGTGGAAGGCGCAACGCCTCCTGGAGCTGAAGTTCCTTTAGTGAATGTTGGAGCTCAAAATGATCCAGAATGCGTCAGAAGGATGGCGCAGGAAATTGAAGAGCTGAAGCAAGCTCTTCAGGAAGCGCGTCAGCAGCATGTTTCCCAAAACGCGGTTCCCCGTGATGCGCAACCTCTCAAGGAGAACGGAGGAAGGAAGGTAGATCGTTCCCCCAAACATCAAGCACGTTCCCCTGAGAGATATCGGAGCAAGGAACCTTCAGCTGGAAGCTCAGATCCGGCGCATCATCACGATCGCCATAATCGAGAAGACGAAGTTAGAGAAGGGAGAAAGAGGGGGATCTCCCGTTCTCCAAACCGATCTTCCGATCGGAGGCGAAGGACCCGATCTTTGACATATCGGTCCAGAGGGCGATACCATTCATCGGACCGACACGCATCCTCTCGAGGCCGATCCCCATACCATTTTCACCCCAGACGCCAGTCTCCACCGCGTGACTCACCATATCGCTGTTATTCTCCCTCGCGGCGGAATATGACGGAGAGGGAACGAGTCCAGCAGCTCGTTCCCCATGTTACTTCCCCTTTTATAAGGGCTATTTGGGAAGCTCCCTTTCCAGATCATTTCAGGCCTCCTAATGTCCGCTCTTACGACGGGACTTCTGATCCCCAGGAGCACTTGGAGAGTTATCGGGATGAAATGATGGTGAATAGAACCACAGAGGCCGTCATGTGTCGAGCTTTTCCTCGAACACTTAGTGGCGATGCTCACGATTGGTTCAGGGGGATTCCCCCAGGAACTATACATAATTTCCAGCAACTTTCTGATCTTTTCCTTTGCAATTTTGCTAACAATAGGAAAATGAAGAAGAATCCCATGATGTTGCTGGGATTCAGGCAAAGACCGGAGGAAAGTCTTCGCGGATACATTAGCCGCTTCAATAAGGAGATCAATGGCATGGTGGACATGAATTCTGCTCTGGTTGTGGGAATAGCTGTAAAAGGGTTAAAGGATGGGCCCTTTAAAGATTCCTTAACTAGAGAACCTCCAGCCGGTCTCTCAGATTTCCAGAGCTTTGCTGCTAAATATATAGCTTCTGAAGAAATGAAGGCTAAATGGCGAGAAAGTGATCTCTTGCAACTTGAAGAAATTAAGAAGAAGAACCATCATCCACAGCCGTATCGGGACTGGAGAGAAGGAGCTTCGAGAGGTGATAAACCTCGGAGAGAAGGGGGTCGAAATCTAAACCGAGCGGATCGGTTTGAGGAGAGAAGACCCCCACCACATCGGGGGTATGATCCCGAAAGGGGGGAGAAGTACCACAACTATTCCATCCTTAACACCTCGTTGGAAGAGATTCTCTCCCAGATCCAGGATCAAAAGATTTTAAAGCCTCCGCAACCTATGAAGGATAACCCAAGGAGGAAGAGGAGCAAGAAATTCTGCAAGTTCCATCAAGATAAGGGGCATTTCACTGAGGACTGCATCCAGTTGAAGAATGCTATTGAAGGTCTTATCAGGGAAGGGAAACTGGATCAATTCTTACAGAAGGAGCAAGAACCGGAGATCGAGCATACTCCACCTCCTCAACCTATTATTCCTTGTGACACACGTGTGACTGTTATTGCTGGAGGCCCAGGATATGGAGGAGAAAGCTCAAGGTCGAGGAAGAACTATGTGAGAGTGGTCGGATCCGTTCAGAATGTCACATCCTTGAAGAGGCCACGCTCCCCTATGCAAATTTGCTTTTCCGATGAAGATCTGAGGGGTGTACACTACCCTCACGATGACGCTCTAGTGATTACGGCCCAGATTGGGGTATTCATTGTAGAGCGAGTCCTTATCGACACCCGGAGTTCGGTGGATATCATATTCTCATCGGCTTTTGACAAAATGAAACTACCAGTGGAGAATCTGAAGCCGATAAAGTCTCCACTCATCGGGTTCAACGGAAGTCCACTTCAACCCGACGGTATGATCTCTCTGCCTCTAACTCTCGGCACTCCTCCAAGAACTACTACTGTTGTCATTAACTTTCTGATTGTGCGATGCCCTTCGAGCTACAATGTTATCATTGGGAGGCCATCGATCAATCTGTTGAAAGCTGTCCCTTCAACATATCACATGGTGATCAAATTCCCTACACCAAATGGCTGTGGAGAAGTGAAGGGTGATCAACTGGCTTCTCGCCGATGCTATGCCACAATGCTCAAAGGATATGGTGAGGGGAGCAGCCGATCGGGAGAAGCACTCACCGTGGAAGATATTCAACAAGAGGATGATGAGAGGGAGAAACGCCGTCCCACTCCGGTTGAAGAGTTGAAAGCCATACCCTTGAGGGAAGAACAACCGGAGCGTACTATTCAGATAGGAGCAAATCTTCCGCCAGATCAGCAGGAGGAGATACTGAATCTCTTGAGGAGGAACTCCGATATCTTTGCATGGACAGCAGAGGAGATGCCAGGAGTCCCACGGGAGGTTATAGAGCATCGGCTTAATGTTGATCCGAGGCACAAGCCAGTTATACAAAAGCGACGGAATTTCGCTCCTGATCGACTCCAGGCTGCTCAAGAAGAAGTGGACAAACTTCTGAAGGCTGACTTCATTCGTGAAGTATATTACCCTGAGTGGTTGTCAAATGTTGTATTGGTGAAAAAATCCACAGGAAAGTGGAGAATGTGTGTGGACTTTACTGATCTGAATAAAGCTTGCCCCAAGGATTGCTACCCCCTGCCTTCAATTGATAACTTAGTAGACTCTACATCAGGGTACGAAATACTAAGTTTTCTCGATGCATACTCAGGATACAATCAGATTAGGATGGCGGAAGTCGATGTGGAGAAAACCTCTTTCATCACAGGGAGAGGAACATATTGTTATAAAGTCATGCCTTTTGGCCTGAAAAATGCCGGTGCCACTTTTCAGAGGAGGCGGTGAACAAGGTTTTCAAAGACCAGATCAGAAGAAATGTGGAAGCCTATGTTGATGATATTTTGGTGAAGAGCGACAAAGCTGAACGACATATCACCGATCTGCAGGAAACTTTTGCTACACTTCGAGTACACGGGATGAGCCTCAATCCCAACAAATATACATTTGGAGTCCGATCTGAAAATTTTTTGGGATTTATGCTCACACATCGGAGAATTGAAGCAAATCCGGAGAAGATACGAGCAGTCCTAGAAATGAGATCCCCGAGAACAATCAAGGAGATACAAAGACTCAATGGCCAACTTGCAGCTTTGGGGAGGTTCATATCCAAATCAGGAGAAAAGAATCTTCCTTTCTTTCGAGCATTGAGAAAGGCTCCAAAAGTTGAATGGAATGAAGAGTGCGAGGAAGCATTCATACAATTGAAGGAGTATTTGCAATCACCAGCCTTACTGGCAAAGCCTAAACCAGGGGAAGAACTCTATATTTACTTATCTGCAACCGACGCCGTTGTCAGTTCTGTACTGGTGAAGATTGAGGATAGTTTGCAGAAGCCTGTGTATTATACGAGCAAAGTCCTCACTGATACTGAGTCCCGATATCTTTCTCTTGAAAAGCTGGCCTATGCTTTGGTGGTTGCGGCTCGTCGGCTCCGCCCTTATTTCCAATCACATCGGATAAGAGTGTTGACCGATCAACCATTGACGCAAATTTTACATCGGCCAGACACATCGGGGCGCCTCTCCCGATGGGTACTTGAGCTGGCAGAGTATGATATCAGCTATGAGTCACGTACTTCGATAAAGGCCCAAGTACTTGCAGATTTCATTACTGAGTTAGCAACCACTACAGATGATGATCCTTCAAACATTAAGTTGTCAGAAGTCAAGAATGACACTTCATCCCAATGGACTTTACACACAGACGGATCTTCAACGGGAGAAAGTTCAGGAGGAGGACTGATCCTGCAATCACCATCGGGGTGGAACACCTCCACTGTTTTGAAGTTTGGTTTCAAAGCCACCAATAATGAGGCTAAATATGAGGCTTTGATAGCAGGATTACAGTTGGCTCGTGGCCTTGGTGTGAAGAATCTGCAAGCTAATACTGATTCCCAGTTAGTTGTGGGCCATCTGAGTGAAGAATTTGAAGCAAGGGAAGATCATATGGTGAAATACAAGTCCTTGTTGCAGAAGCTCACCACAAGCTTCGAGAAATTTCACATTTCCAAAATTCCCAGAGCGGAGAATCAATAGGCTGACCTCCTATCAAAGATTGCCTCAGCAAATACTAGTGTTGAACGACCAGTCAATATTCGATACCTAGCAACAAGGACAATTGTAACACCCTGAAACTTTTCTATATTAAATTGGAATTTTCTGGAAAATCCCACAAGACTTAATCTTATTGAAAATGAATTTATTGCTGGTAAACAAAAATTTGGGGAAGACTGGGAGTCAATGGGTCTAAACCCCAGTTTCATAAGAAATTGGGTAATAGAAGGCAGTGTTGGGCCGGGCCAATTAGAATTAGACCCGATTTAATTAATTGAAAAATTACTAAGTGTAATGAAATTAGAGTATTTAGATGACAATAATAAAATCTAATAAAAAATAGAAACCTAGCTTTTATTTAAATTCGGAATAAACAATTTAGAAGAAATCAAGTTAATGGAAATTGATTTAATATTTCCTAAGTTATGGAATAATAAGGGAACTTAGGGTTATTTAAGGAATTGTGGTAAACCTAAGTTTATTGAATTTATTAAATTCATTTGATAATGAAGCTTGAGTGAGGGAGAGAGAGAGAGAGAGAGAGAGAGAGAGAGAGAGAGGAATCAGCCTTCCCTCTCTCTTCCCTCCCTGTCCGCCCACGAGAGGAAACAGGGGGGACTGTGCGCGCGTGAAGGAAGAGCGCAAAGAGGGGATCCGGTTTCCTCCTTCCCGTGAGCGCATAGAGGGCTTGTGAGACAATAGTGCAGCCTTTCACTTTATAGATAGCCTTTGCACAACTATGGATTCCTTAACATTCTCTCCTTCTTTCACCGGCGAGTAGCTCCCACGGACCTCCGGCGGTGAGCCATTCCGACGAAGCTCAACCTCGGACAGGCCGGTGCAACGTCGAGCGCCCAGTTTCCGGCGACGATGCCATCCTCCTCTGTGAGCGTCGACGGACTATCAATCAATTTGAAGAACTAGGTAGGACTGAAGAATTTATTTAATATTAAGAGATTCCATGGATGCATGGTAGTAGGAACCAAGGTTTAAGTCAACTATGAGCTCTTCGATCTAGATGAATGCTAGAGATTTAAATTTGAGATTAGGAAATTAGTACAATCGAATAGAATGTTTTTGTAAAAGGTTTCACACTGTCTTGCTATAGAAATCTGTTGAAATTGATGGTGCACGACATATGTGTGATGGAATATCTTGATTGTTAAGACTAGCTAACAATGTATTTGTTGATGGAAATAGAATCAGGTCATTATTAGATTGAATGGTTGCAATTTCAGAAAATTATAGGCTATCCTACTATAGATTTCTGCTGAAATTGAGTATGCATGTGAGACATTTGATTTAATGCCTCAAAGAACACAGTTTCAGTTTTTTTTTTCAGTTTCAGGCTGTCAAATTTGAGGGGTATTTTAAGTCCCCTATATTCCTCTGATTTGAGTGTATAATATACCTTTAGAAAGATCATGAAAAGAAATTTCTAACGAATCTTAGATCAACAAAATCGGACTTTTGGATTAAAAGATATGGACACCCCAATCTGGCTGCGCAAACAGGCAAATTCCTGCAAATGCTTGAATTAGCATGTAATTATTCATGTCCAGAAAGGGGGAGCTTTAGAATCAAACTGCAGGTATACATGGCTGCTTAATAAAGTTTGGTGTAAGCGAATCTCTTCAACTAAGTTAACTAATTATAAAGAGTTTGGGAGGATTTCATAATTAATGTATGAATCATGTATAAGAGATTTTATCTTTTAGATTAACTTAGGCAAGATGTTAATTAGAGACATACTAATTTTATGAAGAAGCATGTGATTATTATTGTAGATAGACATGCTATGTTTATTGATGAATGTATGGAAGCTAAACCTCATGAATCACTAGTCTAGATGCATAATTGGTAAAAGAGGAAATCATGGGATTATGGTTGTCATGTATTAGTAATGAATGTTAGAATGCATGCCAAATGGTTGAGGAAATGCCTCAAAGAGTGAATTCCAATTTCCATAGGCTTTGATAATAAGTATATAGAGGACTTGATTTATGATTTGCTGCCACTAAACATGTTAAGAGCACAGGTTCAGAAACCATTCCAAAGAATTGTTAAGAGTGAGGCTATGAATGCAGGAAACACTGTAGCAGTGCAGAACATTGGTTTTGTTCTCATTTTTACATGCTATGTGTGAATGATAAGTAGCCCCAATTATGGTGAAAATGAAATCTAATATAGTAAATATGATGTACTAGGAGTTTGAGATGGAATGATAAAGATTTAGAGCTTCAATTTGATGTTTTGATTCCTAGTTTTCGGCAGTTACTGTAGCTGCAAATAAGGAGGGAACTATAAATTCTAACGTGTTCAAAAAGGGCTCGGAATACAATTCCAATCGTCACAATAGTTCGGGTGTATATTTAAACTAAGGAAAATAATGTGGGCAGGTGTTTAGGGGCCCAGGTTCATCGATTATAAAATAAAAGACCGACATTTTGGTGAAGTTATGATTATAGTAATTAAATGCAATATGGTTGTTATCACTTAGCATATGATGGATATTTACCATGTATAGGATGTGGTAGAGGTGTCAAGGACTCGGCGGGAGAGCCAAGGTCGGGACCTCACGTGAGTGATTACACTATACTTGGAATATTTTATGATCGTTTTGTTTGATCGTCGGATTTGTTTATCCGAATTTTTCATGAGTTTTACATCGAAGATTGTGCAATATTACTGTTGATATTATGATCGTATTAACATCTTTATTGTTTATTACGTGCATTGTAAATGAAAATATATGTGAATAAAGGAAATGAAGAATGAGAATATGATCAAGGCAAAAAGATATTTCAATTATTGACAAACATACACAGTAATTAAGAAAAACAGGTTTTTACCAGAGGGTTGCTGGGGACAGAGATACGTTCCGCCCGGGACTTGTCTGGTATCATACCTAGGCTTTGAGATTGGAGAGATATGACTTACGTTCTGTGGGAGCACAGTTCGCGGAGATCGGTTTACCAGAGATCTGACCTACGTTCTGTGGGAGCACAGTTCGTGGAGACCGGTTTACTAAATTAGACCTACGTTCTGTGGGAGCACAGCTCGTGGAGACCGGTTTATGAGATCATACCTACGATCTGTGGGAGCACAGTTCGTGGAGACCGATTTGACAGATCAGACCTACGATTCTGTGGGAGCACAGTTCGTAGAAGACCGGTTTACTGAGATAGACCTGCGATTCTGTGGGAGCACAGTTCATGGAGACCAAGATCGAGTAGACCTACTGCTCAAATGGGAGCACAGTCCGTAGAGGCCAGATTTTCTTGATATTGAAATTATGATTTAATGACTACATTGCTAAAATAATTGTAAGAACATGTACATGTCCATGTGTTAACATCGAGGTTTTCATGTTTTGGATTTATCCGTGTTTCATTTTCTTTCAGCATGTTATTGACAAAGATAATGCATATGAATTAATTAGCATTATTTCGAATACTATTTTATTTGAAATTATAGACGTACCTTGTATAGTGATTCTCACTCAAGTGAAATGTGCAGGTAGTCCAGATTGAGTTCTCCGGTTGATGGCTCTGACTTAGCAGAAGAGAATAGCCTGCCTTTTATTTAATGTATAGAATTGTAGAACGCTTCCGCAAGAGTTGTAAAGCATTTATGAGATTTCAAATATTTTGATATTCTATTATGTTAATTAGTTGAATTATCATTGTCATCAGGTCTACATTAAACAGCTTATGGGCTGGGTGCACTCCCGGCCCAACTGGTGTGACATCCTGACCCTATGTCGGGATAGGGTGTTACAACAATCGATTATCGGCCACCAGAAGAACTCATGGATATCGATCAGGAGCCATGTTAGATCGATCCAATCCTGAGTTATCTGAAGGATGGAGCTCTCCCGCAAGACCCAAAGGAAGCACGGAAGGTCACTATAAGGGCTTCCCGATATAGTGTAGTGGATGGGCAGCTCTATAAAAGATCCTTTACTCTCCCTTTGCTAAAGTGTCTACGACCATCAGAAGGAGAATATGTTCTTCAGGAGGTCCATGAAGGAATCGCAGGAGATCATTTGGGAGGAAGAGCATTGAGTCATAAGGTCCTTAGACAAGGATATTATTGGCCGACTTTGAATAAAGATGCAATTGATTTTGTGAAGAAATGTGATGCTTGTCAACGCCATGCTAACGTTCAGCGGCGTCCACCGGTACCACTCACCGCAGTTGTGAGTACGAGACCATTCGCTTTATGGGGAGTTGATATAGTTGGGCCATTCCTCGTAGCTGTCCGACAGATGAAGTTCTTGATTGTAGCAATCGACTATTTTACTAAGTGGGTGGAGGCAGGACCGCTAGCGTCGATCACAGCAAAGGCTTGCCAAGCCTTCTCATGGAAATCTGTTATCTGCCGCTTCGGCTTATCTGTTGCTTTTATCACAGACAATGGCCGCCAGTTCGACAATCCAGCATTTAAGAAGTTCTGCACCGATCTTGGCATTGAATCAAGGCTAACTTCTGTCACACATCCACAGGCAAATGGACAAGTAGAAGTGACCAACAGGACTCTCTTGCATAGTTTGAAGACGAGAGTTCTCAGAAATGGGTCGAACTGGGTGGAGGAAGTTCCCAATACCCTATGGGCATATCGGACAACTGCTCGAACTCCAACAGGTGAGACTCCGTTCGCGTTGGCGTTTGGAGTCGAAGCTGTGCTCCCAGCTGAAATCACTTTACCCACACCAAGAACGCAGTCCTTCGATCCGGTGAGAAACGAAGAGCAACTCCAGGCCGAACTGGATCTATTGGAAGAAAAAAGGGATTGCGTCAATGTTCGAGCAGCAGCATATCGACAGAAGGTCAGAAGATATTACAATGCCAAGGTGAAAGAAGTTACCTTCCAGGTTGGAGATCTTGTACTGAGAGAGAATATCTTTCAAGGCAACAAAAGTTGGACAGGGAAGCTCAATACCAATTGGGAAGGCCCATATATTGTGCAGAAAATTGTAAGGCCCGGTACATACTGGCTTTCTAAGATGGATGGACGCAGGCTCAAGCGTCCATACCATTCGGAGCACCTACGGAGGTACTATCAATAAAATTGGTTACTTCCATACCTTTATGTGTTTTTTGCTTCGGTTTTATTTCTTGAAAAAGTTTATTTGCCAACAAAGAAAGGAAGAATTAACTTCAGAAGCCATACCGGTACCAAATGCCCATATCGAGCTCAACGGACCATATCGGTCTCGATATCCACATCGATATCAACAAGCCATACCGGCCCCAACAGATCATATCGATCTCAGCGGATCATATCGATCTCGACAGACCATACCGGTCTCGTCATACCATATCGATCCCAACGGATCATATCGGCTCCAATGCCCATACCGGGCCCAACGAGCCACATCAATCCCAACGAATCATATCGGCTCCAATGCCCATACCAGGCCCAACGAGCCACATCAATCCCAACGAATCATATCGGCTCCGATGCCCATAACGGGCCCAACAAGCCATGTCGACTCCAACGGATCATATCAGTCACAACGCCCATACCGGGCTCAACGAGCCACATCGATCCTAATAGATCATATCGGTCACAACGCCCATACCGGGCTCAATAAGCCATATCGACCCCAACAGATCATATCGGCTCCAATGGATCATATCGGCTCCAGTCAACCGTGCTGATTTACTATATCGATGGAGCCCATCAACCTTGGAGAATCAAGAAGAAGCCAAAGCAGTTCCAAAAAGAAGACAACTACACTAACCATTTATCAACAAAGATTATATCAAGACGGACAATTGCACCAATCAAATACCACAAGCGTCATCATACAAGAGTGTCACATCCACAAACTGCGTCAGCTTCATACAAGTAAGACCAAGCACCTCGTTTCTACAACACTTTGACAATTTATTGCTCTATTTTGGAAACGAAAGAAAGAAGGAAGTTCATTCAACAACAACAAGAATAAAATATTTCAAGAAATGAGACAATCAGAAAGGGGCGGATTAGCAAGAAAGGGAAATCTATTGATTAAAGATAAAGAGGTACAACAACGATACGAAAATTAAGAAGACTTAGAAGAAACAGAAAATCTGAGTCAGAAATGCCATTAGGAACTTGAGAAGGTGTGACTGTAAGCGTCGACACCTTTTGACATTGATTGTTTCCAAGAATGTGGACCTCGAAGCACAGGTCCTCTCGGAGAACAAAAACAAGCAGTTCTCCCTCTACCAATTGGTGATCCCTCACGAAATCCGCCCAACCTTCAGTGAACCTGACATCTCCGAGTTCGGGCAACATAGACAGTGTAACTGTCCAGTAATTTCCACTAGGTCCCCGCAGTCTGATAGGCCCAGCTTCAAAAAATGATCTCATATGACTGCGGAAGGCTCTTGGAATCCAAAGGTAACGGGAATTGTCATTGAGAAAGAATTTGAAGAAAGAAGGACAACTGTTGTTACCCATAGTGAAGGAGAGAGATACCTTGAACAAATTGTCATCTCCCCTACTTATACTGAAGGTTTTGTAAAAGCAGTTAATGAAGGTTCAAAATACCAAGGGACGCTAGATGCTTCATTTCAAGTCCCAGGATACCAAAAGACATCAGACGTCTTGTTTCGAGCCAAGAAAGGTGACTTTTGGCTTTTCTAATAGAATGCTTCATTAAAACTAGAAGCGTTTCAGAATCAAAGGCTCGGTTTGATGGAATTAATGTTCCATTTTCCAAAAAAAAAAAGAAGGGGGATTCAAGATTCAGATACGGGTCCGATCCGATATAGGTAATTAAATGATAAATATCGACCGATCCGATATGATGTTTTCACCATCAATGAGTATCGGAAGCATTGCACGACCCGATATGAATATCCAGAAACAGACCAACATAAAAAAGAATGTCACTTGACGAGCTGGGAAAACGAATCAAATAGCACTCTCATTCGTTCTAAAAAAGGAAGGAGGAACAGGAGATGATTATAATGTTTTCATGACATGCAATTCAAAAGAGTATTTACAGTTCAGAGTCAAGCTTTCACAATAGAATGAAGAAATACGAAAGCGAGTACAGACTCTTTCATTAGACGAAATCCCAATTTTTACTTCTTGCGACGTTCTCTTGATGAGCCTGTGCACGAAGTTTCGCTTCAAGAGCTTCAGCAGTTTTCTTCGCTTTATCGTTCAGAATTTTCTCTCGAACTGCTTCTAATTCTTCAATTTCACTGCGAAGCCGTCTCACTTCGGGTCGATCTAGCAGAAAGAAGAAGAAGAGATAGAATGATCAAGAAGAAGCAAAGGAAGATTAAAGAAATTTAGCTAACCTGCCCTCCTACGCACAGTGGAAGATTTGCTCCCTAGATCAGCTTCAGAGACCGTCATTCTATTTGTTTCAGTTGAGGCGACCCTAACACCTTCAAAAGCTCCTCCTCCACTTGAAATAACAGGAGCATCTCCTCCATTTGAGATAACAAGAGCGACACCTCCACTTGGAACAGCAGAAGCAGCTCTTCCACTTGGGATAGCAGAAGCAGCTTTAACTAGTTAAAGGAGAAACGAATAAACAACTGCATTATTCAGGATATTAGACGAGAAAAAAATCAAGGCTTACGTGTTTCGGTAGTGGTATCGTCTTCAATCTCAATAATTGCAGGAGAAATTCTAATTGGTTCCGGATCACGAGCAGTCTCTCCACCCTCTCCCATGTTTTCGTGGGTGGATTCTGATTCAGCTAAGAGAGCTTTGTATATCAGATCAGGATCCGATATGACTATTCCGCACTCTGGAACTGCCTTCGGATCCGATGAGGACGGAGGAAAGACTATCATATCGGATGCACCTTTTTTCGATGCAGATGAAATATAAGTCCCATCCAGACATGGGACATCTGATTTTGCTTCTTCGACCGTAGGAACTTCGACTCTTGTTTCCTCCGCAACAGAACCCTTGTCTCCTTCCACTTCACCATGACACTTCTCAAAGTAAAGCTCCACTACTTCATCATAAGGAATCTGATGAAAGTTAATTGAAGGGTCAACAGAATGGATGCTGCTTAGAATTGAATAAACCTCTGATGTTGTTCTACGAATTTCATCATCAGAAAGTTCCCTTTCTTCCGCTGCAGCAAGTTTTTCCTCCAGTTCCATGCATCTTCTCTAGCTCTCATTCAGCTTAGACTGTAAAGAGGACATTTCCTCCTTAATAATCTCGTTCGATTGTTGAGCAGAGAGGACTTCATTTTGAGCATTAGAGAGGAGATTTTCCTTAGCCCCCAGTTGTTCAGACAACCGACTGTTCTCTTCTTTCGTTTTCTTGTCCGATTCTTCAGCATCTTTGAGCTTCGCTCTTAAGACTTTCTTCAATTCATTTTCAATAGATGCCTCGCATTCAAGTTCAGATATCTTTTCAGAGAGTTTCTTGTTTGCACCAACGATAGAATCTCTCTCGTTTTTAAATTGATCCAGATCCAGCCTCAGAGCACTAACAGTCTGTTCAGAAAGAGAAAGGGAAGCTTGCAAACTCTCGTGATCAACTTTCAGTGAACCATGTGCCCTCTGTGACTCTTTTAGTTCAGCAACAACGAGCTCTCTTTTTCCTCAAACAGCTTGGTCATTTCAACATTTTTAAGAGAAAGATTATCCAAGAACTTTTTATTCTCCTCTTCTAATTGGGAGATACGGGTCTTCATCTCAGAATTATTTTGATTAAAAAGTACTGCGACCCGTTCACCCCACAAAGCAGTCTGCAGAAAAGACTTGTCTCAGGAGGGTGAAAAATAGAATTACGTTCTCGATTGAAAGAAAAAAAGTCAATAACGTACCGAGGCCATTGACCATCGAAAATGAGCGCAAGATTCCTCCATATTGAATTGGTTCAGATGATTATTGACGCTGTTTTGGCGCCAAGAACGGAGGGAATCTCTGACAACATTGACATTAACAGGCAAGGCATTATCCTTCCGATGAACTAATATCTTTGATCCAGAACCTCGGATACTTGAATCACTAACAGAGGGATTCGCCGTCCGTGTCACTCCTAAAGTCAAGATAAAGGAGACAAGTTAGCTGATAATGAAATAAAATAAAACTAAAAGTACCAAAAGAACAGTAAGAGGCTCCAGGCTCGCACCTTTCTTCCAACGGATGATTGGTTCAGATTCGAAAGAAGCATTTGCTTCAGATCGAGCGGGATCATCCGATCTGGAAATGGTTGGCACACCGGGAATTGGCACATCGAAGCCCGACCCGATAGGAAGAGTATGAGGAAAGACGACGGGCATATCGGGAATAATAATATTGGGGTTCGATGTGGCTGGAAAGGAAAGGGGAGAAGTAGTGGTTCCTTCCTGAGTAGGACCAGCCAAGTCCTTGACAATTCCCTCTGAAGGAGCATGGACAGGTGGGGCAGGGACAGAACTGGTTTTATCTATAGCCTTCGTTAGTCTCCTCCTTTTAACGACTGGAACTTCGATTGGAACGGGAGGAAGGCTAGCAATAACAGGAGCTGTTACCGCTTCATAACTAATAGAAGCGTCAGGTTCACTTCTCCGCTTCGCGCCAATCTCTTGAGAAGGAGCATTTTCAGTTGAAACTCCTCCGACTTCTTTATTACTAGAACTAAGAACCTCCCCACCCGGGATTTCTTTTCCCTTCTTAGATTTATCTGTCCGAGAGATGGCCAGCATCCTTTCGGCTAAGGTTCTTGGCGGCATATCCCTCTCTAAAAGAGTAAAGTAAGTCCAGGTCAGACAACAGTTGAGGATCATTCAAAAGACATAAATCAAAGACTTAAAGCAATCCTACCTAAAGCTAAATACAATCCACACTCTTGGAGCCTCTTATCGGACAAGAAGAATTTATCTAATGCAGTATGCCTGAACTTCTCGAATCTTTTGAACAACTCGCTTTCAGCTGGTTTTTCTTTTGCTTTGGAGCTCGATGGGACATAAGGAATTCCCCATTTAGTGCTAAAACCCCAATTCTCGCTATTAGAGACGAAGAAATATTTGCTTTTCCAACCCTTGATCAAATCAAGAACGGAACCAAGAAAAGCGGCACCGGATTTAGCGCCAAAGTAATACCAATCAGACTGCCTATCTTGGTTAAGGTTGAAAAGAAGGCTGAATAGATGAGCAGTTGGTTCAACCTCGAAAAGCATCGAAACCACGACGAAGCCACAAAGGATTCTCCAAGAATTGGGAGTTAATTGGGAAGGGTTCAAACTAAAGTGACGGAAAATATCTATAAAAATTTACGGAAAAGGCAGCCTAAGTCCAGCTATAAGGGCGTCTTGGTAAACAACCAGATCTCCCTCTTGGGACGGAGAACAAGCGTATTCAGTAGCGGATGGAACCCGATAGGAGATATTGGCAGAGGAAAGATGATACTTCTTTACTAAATCATCTATTTTGGCTTCAGAAAGAGTGTTAATGATGGAGTAAGAGCAGCGTTTAGGGTCTCTAGCGAGCTTCGGCATCGTAAGGAAAACCAGCAAAGCAAACTCTAAGACGATGGAGATCTGCACCCTAAAAACGATAGAAATCCAAATCCTAAAAAGGAAGAAGAGCCTCGTACCTGGGTAAATGAACTCTTTCTGAGAATCAAGGAATTACTGGCTTCTTGAAGAAGGACAAAGTGATTTGAAAAGCAAGACGAAGAGAACTTTGTACCAAAGGCGCCGTTCCCAAACAATTTTGAAATTCGAAGGTGGGCTCTCCAACAACACTATTTGAGAATTAAATCGACAGTCAAAACTAATATTATCAGCTATGCAAAACCCTCCATCTGACGGTTGGGGACAAACGGAAATCCGAGACGCTTCAGATTATCAACACGTGGAAAACGAGAAGGCAGTGTCATCATGAGCTTTATCCTGTTACAATCCCCAGAGATTGCATCTTTGCACTAAGGAATGAGGCATAATCAATGCAGAACAGTGAGCATTAAATAAAGAGGAATGTTGTGAGCAAATAAGTCACAAAAGTACAGCACGAATAGAGTGAAAAGCATTGAACAAAGACAAAAGACACTAGAGCAGATGTTAACTCAATAGTTCCAGCACAGTCTGATTACAGTAATGCTTAGCTTCATTTAATTCGCAAGCATACTTGATGGGGGACTATTGATAGGGATGAAAGTAGCAGGACACGTGACAGTCATCCAGGCAAACCACATGACTGGATCATCAATCTAGAACTTCATATTGGCACTACAATATAATGTCTCGATATGGATGATTCACCGGATCGGGTTGACCCGCCAAGGAGTATCATATCGGATCGGATTGGATCGGATCGGATTGACCTGCTATGAAACCGTTATGAAACATATCGATATCGGAAAGAACCTTGTCACACCTACGAGGGCATAACGGACCCCGGTATTGTCCGTATCGCCTCCAGTCTTCTAGAAGAAGCATAGCTGAGGGCAGCCTGGCCTTCTAGAAGGTTCTAGAAAATTACAATTTGGAAAGCGGCTTCGGGCAGCTTTTGGCACTTTGGATTAACGGTGGCGGAACCGTGATTAAATTGAGGAGTGTGCTCAGCACGCAACCCATGCCTATAAAAGGCAAGGATCACAACTCATTTGGATATTCTGGGATTCAAGCGGCGAAGCTCTGCCAAATTGAGAACAGAATCTACTTTTCATTCTCTTTCTTGTTGAAGAATGGTTGTAAGATCTCCTGTATTTTTGATAGTTCATAGTGAGAATTCTTTCTCCCGTGGTTTTTTCCCCGTTTCTTAGGGGTTTTCCACGTAAATTTGGCTTTTCTCTCTCCGGCTTGGATTCTCTTTCGATTTCTCACTAGGATAGCCACCCTATAAATATAAATTCAATTGTTAGGGTGAAATTGGGCCCTAAATCCCATTTTAGCACTAACAATATATATATATATATATATATATATATATATATATATATATATATATATAGGATATATGTATTTAGAAATAATTACTTACTTTAAAAGGGCACATGTGAAATTCAAATTTAAAACAAAATCAAATTTTTATAATTGGCAGGTATATTATTTTATTAATTTATATTTTTTTAAAAATTATGAAATTTTCTCATAATTTTAAATTTCAAATAATATAAATATTTATATGTATCTATTTATATTACTAGGTGGACAAACATGAATTTGATTATTTCTATGCTTTAGTTTTAATGATGAGGAAGAGGAGGGACGTCGGCGTAGAGTGATCCACGAGGAAGAACATGATTCATGTAGCCTTTTACTCTCCTTATATTTATTTATTTGGTAATTTCTATGAATGATTTTTTTTCCTCATAAACTTGCTGAAAAACCTTAACCGTCAGGGGAGGAGGAGGGACATCGGCATAGAGTCATTGATGAGGAAGAACAGGTTTCACGTATCCCCTTTTGTCTTTTTTTATTTATTTATTTGGTCCTTTCTATGCTTTAGTTTTAATGATATGATAAACATAATTACAAATCTTTGGTAGAGAACCTTGAGGAGTGATTTTTGTTTTTCTCATGAACTTGCTGAGAAGTCTTAACTGCCCGAGGAGGAGAGACGTCGGCGTAGAGTTATCGATGAGGAAGAACAGGATTCAGGTATCCTTTTTCTCTCCTTTTATTTATTTATTTGGTGCTTTCTATATTTTAGTTTTAATGACATAATAAATATAGTTATAAACCTTTGATAGAGAATTTTGATTAGTGAATTTTTTTTCTCATTAACTTGCTCAGAAGACTTAATCGCCAGAGGAGGGACGTTAGCGTAGAGTCATCAACGAGGAAGAACAGAATTCAAGTATCATTTTTTTTCTCTCCTTTTATTTATTTATTTTGTCCTTTCTATGCTTTAGTTTTAATTACATAATAAACAAAGTTATAAATCTTTGGTAGAGAACTTTGGGTAGTGATTTTTTTTTTCTCATGAACTTGCTAAGAAGCCTTAACTGCCGAAGAAGGAGGAGGAACGTCAACATAGAGTCATCAAAGAGGAAGAACAAGATTCTGGTATCCTTTTTGTCTCACTTTATTTATTTATTTGGTCCTTTTTATGCTTTAGTTTTAATAACATAATAAACAAAGTTATAAATCTTTGTAGAGAAGTTTGATGAGTGATTTTTTTTTCTCATGAACTAACCGCTGGAGGAGAAGGAGGAGGGACGTCGTCGGTGTAAAGTCATCGACAAGGAAAAATAAGATTCAGGTATCCCTTTTCCTATCCTTTTATTTATTTATTTGGTCCCATCTTTATCTGCTCTGATCCTTTAAGAAATTCTCTTTTTGTTTTGTTTTGTTGTCGTTGTTCTTGAGTTTTGATTGACGTGAAGTTCGTGTTCTTTCAATAAGAATTGATATAGAATTGGGTTTTAGTTTTACACTACTGATTGGCAACAACAAGATTCTGGCAATCCCCTCAATACTTTTTCATACTCATAATGCTTCTCATAGTTCTAGAGCTCTAAATTCTTTAGAGCGTCCATTCAACATACAAGATTTTGATAGTAAATCAGTTTGGGTCACTTTCTTTCAATTTTTTTGGTAACTTATTAGGGTCTCTTCGTTATGTTTATATCTCTTTTCTTTTACATGTGAAAATATATATTAGTAGATAGGTCTTCTTGAACATGATGTTAGCCCTGCTCTTATGCAATCCATAGAGATGAGTGTAGGTAAAACCAAACGAAAAAATTGAGATTGATACATTAGACATGTAAACTAATGAACATTTTATTCATCTATGTTATTTCTAAATTTGGATTCTGTTTTCTTTGATTTATGTATTATTTCTTATTTCTATTTGCTTTCTTTTTCTTCTTTATTATACATAAATTTTCCCCACAATATATTGTTGTTTAACTATTTTTTTCCTTTTTAAATATTCTCTATTGAATTGTTTATAAATAGCAGCCCTCCTTAAATAAAATTAATTAATTTAAATTTTAAAAAATTTATAAGCTTCCCAAATTTATGATTTATAATATTCTTTATAAGATTTGTGAATCTACGTCCAAAGATATAATTTTACTAATTTATATTCTCAGTTATACAAATGTTTTTTTAGAAATAATTTAAACATAACTTTAATTAGATCCTTAGTTATTTTATTTCATCTTTAAAATTAACTATTTGTTAGTTTTTTTTTAATTTTCTAAATATCTAAAATCTTGAAGTATCCACACCTCTTGAAACCTTGATTTTTTTTTCATAATGCTTTTAATAGTGAAAGAACTACTAGCTGTAGAAAAAATTTAATATTTGAAATATTTATTTTTTTAATCTCAAAATTAATATAATATTTAATCCCTTTATAAACTCTATTAAAAATGGCAAAATTTTTTTTTTAAAAATTTCCATCTATCAGCTAGAAGGTTATAGTCTCTTTGTTAGCCAGGCCCATAGTTCATATTAATCTCTCCACAAGTCTGTTTGTTGGAATCAGAATAGTTGAGAACAAAGTGGTGAACGAGTAGTCGAGGTAAAGCAGATCTCAGTTTGCTTTATAGCCTTATACACTTAATGGAAGGAGACGCTTCCGAAGGAAAGGAAAGACAGTAAATAAATGATTAAATGATTTTATTGTAGATCCATTGTATTGTGGTCTAAAAATCCAATCGCTTGATGACCCGGCTTTCAGTGGAGAATAAGGGGTTGGATATGATAGAGTCGCCCCCACAAACGAATGAATGGGACTCCTGGTAAATCAGCAGATAAAAAAAATTATAAATTTCTATTCTAAAACACCCCTTTAACCATATAAAATTCTTTTAAAAACAATATAAAGATTTTTTTAATTAATATATTTAAAGAAGTTTAAAAAATATCATCCAAATAATAGAACCCTTCGTTCCAAATTATTCGCCTGAAAATTTATTTTTAAATACTTTAAAAATTAAAAAATATATATATTTTATTTCATTGAAACTAATTCTTAAAATCATTAATCAGTTTTGAAACTTTGTTTAAAATCAAATCTTATATTATTTTTTTATTAATTTGAAAATATATTATTTAATACTTTAAAACTTGAAGTATTTAATTTTTTATTTCATCCAACCCTTCATTCTAATTTATTTTAAAATTTTAAATATGTAAAATCTTGAAGTATCTAGAACTATTACTAATAAAGAATTTTCTATAAATAAAAACTAACAAGCCTATTACATGTATCTCTTCAAACTTCAAATCTATAATTTTTTCTATAGTGCTTCTAATAGTGGAAGAACTTTTGGCTATATAAAAAATAATAATTTGATATTTTTTTATTTAATCTAAAAATTAATTCTTAAAATTAAGAATATTTAAAAATTTAAATTTCACATAAAAAAATATAATTTTTATTATAAAAACCCCCTCAAACCATATCAAAATCCTTTTAAAAACAATACAAAGATTTGGAAGCAATCAAACAAAAATGTACAAGTTTTTATCTTTTATCTTTTATATTTTATCATACATTAAATTTTACAAGTTTTTCATTAATGAATGAAGAACTATGACAAATTCAAATAGAGAAGATATAAGGAACATAATTTTTAATTGTTTTTGTTTTACATGTATTACATTGTATTGTACATAATTTATTTGTAAGTAATGACGATTGTGTATTTTATTATCTAATTTACAGCTTTTTGAATTTATATATATAAAAACTATATTTTTATAGTTGTATTGCTTAATATAATTTATAGAAGATCTATATATATACATATAAAAAACTATGACTCTTATATATCAAAATCAAAAAATTTATGTCACATTTAAAAAATTAATAATATTAAATAATATTATTTAAAAACCTGAGCAACGCAAAGGGCCATTTGATTGGATTGAAAAAGGGATACATGAAACGGGGAATGGTATTCTGTTAACTCAAGAGAAGGGCCATTTGTTTGGATTATCAGTTATAAAAACGGGGAATTTTTATAGCTGATAATCCCTTACAATGTAATTCACTAGCAAATGGCCCAATTGGAACAGGGAAGTACCTTGGTTCTCGACAGGTGGCAAGTTCTCGGCCACACATCCCGAGGCGGGATGTGCGGCCGAGTTTGAGAACCATGCAACTTCCCTGGTTTCTCCCTTAAAAGGGTTTTTTTCCTTAAACTTCAACCAACAAATTCTGAAAAAAAAACATGTTATTTTTCTCCTTTTCTAACTTTTCTTTCTCCGGAAAAGCTAATCCAAATATATAAAAAACCCATAGAAGGCCTTAATTTATAAAATCCTTTTCGGCTTCTCAAAAGTCAATCCAAGCGGGCCTTTTCTTTTTTCTAAAATCCCGAGCAAAGCGAAGGGCCATTTGCTAGTAGAGGCTAGACATGAGATTGTTGAGATAAAAATATTTCTTTGAATTTTTTAATTTCATTCACCTCACTTTTTATTGTAGCCAAGCGATTATTCAAAGACTTGTTTTCTCTCTAGTTGAATGTAGCTCAGATATTAATTTAGCATTTGAAGAACCAATGCCTTTGAAGTCTTTGGCCTTAACACCACCTCCATAGACAGCCACGTGACTTAAATTTTTAGGTCCAAAACATCTTTCCACCATCTCTATGCTATCAAGAGAAAATTGAGATTGCACCAATTCTTGGATTTGAGCCTACAAAATAGGAGAAACACATATATCAGCTCACTGTCCAACAACTACATATAAGATGCACGTTAAATTACTTATATACACATGCTTTTCAATTGTTTCTAGTTCAACAAGATTGTTATTCTTCTTGTGAGTCTCAAAGAAAATGGTTGCCAAGTCCGGTTGATTGCCATCCTTTCCTCCCTACACATTAAAATCAAATAGACAAATAATGTTTCCTCGATTTTAAGTAAAAGAAAAAAAAACGAGGTTGTGAATGATAAGAAGAAATTAATGCACCTTTTGATAAATAATTTCTCTAATTGACTTACTACCAGTATGATGAGGCATCTTTAACTTGGCTCTATTAGCTGAATTCCTTTTGTTTGTTTCCTGTGTCAGTGTAACATCATGAAATATGAGTATATAAAAAGAATCTAATAACACATTTTGCATAAATATGTATATATTATGCCAAACCTGAAAAACTTTTAGTAGAAAAATGTTTATTCATGACCAACCACTCCCATTGCTTCTCGTCTACTCCCTTAGGCACTTTCCTAAGAGCCTTTTGGATCGGTTTATCCCTCACATATTTCGCATGCAAATTTCCTCTCCATCTATTCCATAATTCCTTCATCCATTTAAAGACATGTTCGCGATGCATATCCATATTATTGCTCTCAAATTTATCCTACAATAATCATTGTATTAGTGCCTTAGTGTATTTGATCATTTATGAGGATTTAGTTGTTATAAATGTTACCACAACAACATCCCATAAGTGTTGCAACCTCTCTTGCTTAATATCTCTCCACGATTCCACCGCCAACAGGCACATATTACTGTCACGAACTAATTTTCCCAAATGTCTTGAAAATAAATGATGATTCTTCCCAACAGCTCGATTATTGAAAAATGTGACTTTCAGTTTTTCTCCTGGTTCAAGTACCGCAATTTCTTTGCACTTGTTTTGCCCTCACACATTTTTAATCTTTTTAGTAGCACTTGAACCCACACATGCTCAATTACATAAAGCTAAACCTTTTTAGTAAATGCTCCAATTGCATAAAACATGTAAACAAATCCAAATCCAAAGCATAACCAAGGGAAAAATATACAAAATTATAAGCAAAGTTAAATAAAGTTGTTACACATTACTTGTTTCCGCAGATTTTTGGTTGTCTTGCATCATTTGTTCAACTGCTACTCTTGGATTGTTTTGTACCGCTTGTTCATCTTCTAATCTTTGACTATCTTACATCACTTGGTCAGCCTCCATCACTTGTATTTCATCCTCACTATCACTCTCTTCTAATTCATTATGATCTTCATCTTTAGAACCCGATTTTGATTCACCTAATACTTCCCCATGATGATACTAAAATGTATAATTTTGAATTATTCCATAGACTTTCAAATGTGACTCGACAGTCTCACTTGTCCCCAAAGTTGTGTTATAACATTTTATACATGGACATCGTATTTCATACGGTTCTCATGTTCTTCTAAAAGCATAGTCCAAAAATCTCTGCACCCCGAGTAAGTATGCTTCATCAAGTCAATTATCGGCAAGTTGCATCCACTGCTTATTAGGTGTCATGACCTTGGTTTGTAGATGTCAATAGATTAGCAAAAATTCAAATTATAGCAAATACAAATGGAACAAAAATGGTCAAAAACTCAAAATATGGAGCAACAAACTATGGTTTTGTTTTTACCAAAATAAAAAAAAAATGTTATAAAAAATGTCTAGTTTTACCAAAATAATAAAGGATTTGTTTACATTTATCAAAATAATTATAAACATTTCAACATTCAATATTTTTCAAAAAACCAAAATATATCTATATATTCCAAGAATCACAATGAGTTACTTGGACCAATACAATCCGAAACCTGATGTTGATTTATAAATAGTAATGATTCTTATAATCCTTATCATTAAACTATAATATTAAATTAGTCACATACTATACAGGTAAATAATAATCATAAAAATAACAAAGTGATGCTGTTCTTGTTTTTGATAGTAATTGACAATATTCAAAACAAAGACAGTGTTAACAAATAACACATACACAACTAAATTTCATTCCTCAACTAAATGAAATATGATCCGAATATCAACAAATATCTCTACAAATAATCAATTTCTTCAAATAACATTTCTAATTCATTAAAGTTCAATAAAAGAAAGACAGTTAACAAATCTTAAAACAAATTCCTAGAAGAGAAAATTGATACATAAGAGAATGGCGCAAGAACGTAGGCTATTGAAAAAAAAAAGAAAAAAAATATCAAGATAATCCATAGAAAAAAAAATGAAATTTAGAGCATACCCAATAAAAGCAGAAATTACATAATCTTGCACACAAACCATGTCATTTTTGTTTTGGTAGCACATGACAATAATCAAATAATAATAGAGTGAAAAAATCATAGATCACTACTATATTTTATTCCTCAATTGAATGAAATATAATCAAAATATCATCAAATATTCTGATTATAACCAAGCTAGGAAAGATAACCAAGCTAGGCAATGAACAGGAGGAATCTGTACACCACATGTTTACTTCCTGCCCAACCACAAGACAAATCTGGCAGCACTACTATACATCATTTAGCTTGAGCATGCACCCACAATCGATAGAGTACCTATGGGGTTATAACAGCTTAGGGAAGACCTTACATAAGGAGATGTGCATGGGGTGGAACCTTGCGGTCAAGGCCATAGCTTGGAGCATTTGCCTGGAAATCAATTCTCGATGCTTCCATAACAAACAACGTGTTTGCTCTGGGATTATTTATGGGATCGCCTTCCTACTGCTAACATGGTTTGAGGTTGCTACCGCTACCAAACAACAAAAGCTGAGACAAATGGAATCCATCATTCGCAGATCATTGGCTTTTGACCCTAGAGGAATGCCACACGCGCCGACGAATAGGGATGACTTCGAAGATGAGCCCCCAGGGCAAGTCGTTCAGGGGTAATATACAAGGATTGTTTGAAGGGGAACACAGGGTTGACATTATACCAACCTACTTCACATTGTTTTTTAATATTCTCAATAAATAAATGTGGTTTATCCACTTTAACAAAAAAAAAAACCATAATTCACTACAGTTCAACAAAAGAATGACCATTAACAAAATATTAAAACAAATTAGAGGCCAAAAAGGAGATATTCAAGTGATTAATGTAAGATAGATATAACTTATGAATGAGATCCATGCATAACAAAGAACCAAAGAAACAAGAAATTGGAGAGAAGATTATACTGAAAAAATCTTTGATTGAAGGAAAGAGGAAGGATAAAAGCACCTCAGAATTGAATCCAAAAGTAAAAAAATCCCTCACCTCTGAGAATATTTTTCGAGTTCTCCGATGCAGCCTCTTTGTCTTGTTTGACCGCGCGCGCCACCAACCCCTTCTAGCGAAGCCAAACCCTCTTGCCTCCCGAGTTTTCCTGTTTAGGTTTTCAATTTTTTTTTTTTTTTACTCTTCTATGTCCCACGCCCAATTATCAAGATCCCATGCCCAATTAATTAAAAGAAAAGAAAATTACTTCCATACCTTCTAAACATCCATAATTGCTTAAATACCCCTTTTAAAAATGCTATTTTCTTGCAAACCCCTCTATTTTTATTTTTCTTTTTACTTATATACCCCTTAACTATAGTTTAAGCTTAACTCTAATTAAAAAATTACAAAAATAGTAGATTTGCAGTGGTATGCAAGCAAATACCACTTTTACCATGGTATTTAAGCAATTTCAAACTTTTATAGGGGTATTGAAGCAAAAAAAACCCCTTCTAAGAAATAAGGACCATATATTTATAGTTATAGGGACCAAAATAAACTCTGGTCCTTAATATAACATGAAAAATTGAAATTTTGGGACCGTTAAAAATTTGGTCCTTATTAGTGTACTTTTTAGACCAGTTTCGCATTCGGTCATTAAAACGTGGTTCTTAAAAACCATTTTTCTTGTAGCATGATGAAACAAAGAGATGAAATAATACATTATACTACAATAATTAAAATCTATAAATTGATATTATGAGTAGGATTGTCAAATGATGAAGTTTGTGAACATCTCGAGATCAGTTCGGTAAAAGTTCGAGCTTAGCTCGGAATTTCGAGCTTTTGAGTCAAGCACGAGCTTCAATTTTGAGCTAGAAATTAATTTCTAGCCAAGTTGAGCTTAATCGAGCTAGGTTCGAAAGCTTACAATTTAATATTAATATATAATATATTAATTTTTTCTTTTTATTTTATATAAATAGGTTGAAATTTTATTTATAGAAAAATATTATCTAATTTATAATTTTTAAATGGATAGAACTAGAAGTCTAGATGGATAGAAAAATTAACTTATAAATAAGTTTTTAATTTCAAGCTTGAGTTTTCAAAATTATCATTGAGCTCTGAATTTCAAGCTAAATTGAGCCGAACTTGAGCTTTCGAAATTAAAATCGAGCCAAGCTCAAACAAACTATTCGAGCTAATTTCGAGCTTGAGTTGGGAACAACCCGATCAAGCTCGACCGGCTTACAACCCTAATTGTGACATATAATGATAAATTTATGTTGTGTGTTAGGATATATTCATCCGATTGTGTTTTAATAACATATAAAATAAAAAAATAAACTCATTTTAATTCTTCTCTTTGGGGTTGTTTGGTATGTAGTAAGTGGCTGTGAAGTAAGTCCATTTTACAGTAAGTGGCTACATTTTTTTGTTTGGTTTGTTGCAAAACACCCGCTCACTAGTAACTCCACTTACTCAATATTATACTTTTGCAGCATTTCCACTAACAGCCAATTTGATCGTTAGTGGGTAATGTTGTAAAACTGTGAGATAAACTCACTCTCCCTCTCCTCTCTATTCCTTCATCCTCAACCCGATCTTCACAAAATACCTCAACCACGAACCAGATCTTCCAATTAGAGGCCGGTGGATACGGCTAGGTGGGGGGACTGAAGGAGCTGCTGAGATGCACCTGCGGGGAGCACCTACGGCGCATGACATCCTCGACACGCCAAGCGAGGTTGTGGGCAAGTTTGGGTACGGGACACTGTACCGGGCGGCAGTACAAAAAAGCAGTGTCGTGTTGCTTCTGCTCCGCTTCGTGCACCCTGCGTGCGCCGGCCGGACCTAGGAGATCTTGTCGGTAGTGAGCGTCTTGGGGACCGACCCCCACCCCAAGAGGAGATAAGCTCTTTTTTCATGGTTGATAGAAACTTTTTATTGGAGGTGTTTGAGATTTGTCCTCGTTGATAGAAACTTTTTGTGTTTATATTGGATTCATGTTTTTCCTAGTCTGGATTGAAGAAAAACATAGGAAAAGTGAAGGGAAGCAAATTTTTATTAGTGAGCTTCCATTGTGATTCCAATGTGAGCATGGTGTTTATTGGTGATTTTGATGAATTTGCATTACTTTCCATTGTGATTCCAATTTGAGCAAGGTGCTTGAGTTTTGTTCTTGTTATAGAAACTTGTTTGTATTTATATTGGATTCATCTTTTCTATTTTTAGTATTTGTTTGGATTATAGGAAAATCAGAGGAAAAGAAAAGGAAAACAATTTTTTTTTTTAATTCACTTCCTCTGATTTGGCTATCAATCTTACATCAAACTTAAAAGACCAATCAACAAAATTTTAATAAATAAGTTTATAATATATTTATTATGTTTCTCTTTATTGATTGATATTAAAAATTTAAAAAAAGTGAAAATATAAATAAATAAATATAAATAAAAATGGATAATGGGGTAACCTCATCACTACTTCACAGGGTGATTATATCACCCAACTTACATGTGAGATCCAAAAATTTCTAGAGAAATAATTTTTTTTTTATCATTTGAATAATAAGGGAAAGTCCCTAGGTTTGAGTTGTTAGAATTTTTTTTTTTTTTTTAAGTATTGTCTATTTAAATTTTTCTCATGATAAGTTGGGGAATTGAATAAAGTTCTAAGGGCATTTTGGTAAAATGGGAATGAGAAGAGAAATAAATTTATCTCATAAATTTATTTAAGTTAATTGAAAATTTATTAGTGATTGAGTTAATTAATATGGTAGCCTCTTGATTTTGTTAAATTAGGAAATTTAACAAAATGATATCAAGTAGACTAAGTAAGGAAGAAGGGATTAAATTGATTGAATCAAGATTGATTTAATTAATTAGGGAATGTCCTAAGTTGGACTGATTTAGGGGGGGAGAATGATTTAAATTGTTTTGGCCGTCAAGGACTTAATGGTAATATTTTGAAAGATGAGGGATGCAAGTAAAAGAACATCTCTCTGGGAGGAGGACCTAGACGTAAAAGTAAAAAGGAACAAGGACTGGAGGAAAATTTCACTTCTCTCACAGGGTAGGGACCTAGTAGAAATTATCAGAAACAGAAGGACCTTTAAGCAAAGAGACCAGAAGGCCGTGTGTAAAATAGAACAACGGCTGAGATCAAAAGATCTCAGCCAATGTTGATCACGAGATGCTCATCCGCCCATCTGTTTGAACATCAAGACAAGAGTGCGGGCAGCCCCACCGTGCGGGTGACTAACCACCGCTTATTCAGATGAGGCACGGATACGAGGCATAAGCGACAAGATCTAACCACTCGCTCACACAGAAGATCTCGGCCTCTCATCTGATCAAGCGCAATCGCGAGGCAACAGAGCCCTTCTTCGCCAGTGATCAAACGCCACCGCGCGAGCTATTCTCCGCGATCGCCGCCGGCCAGAAAAGGAAGGAGATGGGATTTGGCAAGTTTAATCCCCTCATCAATGGGATTGATGGCAATCAGGGCCCTCGCCAAGAACGCTATAAGAAGTGAACCCTTCACGAATCCTAGCGCGCTCCCCTCTCCTCATGTCTCTCTATTCGTCACCGGTGACCTGAATAAACACGGACGACGATCGCTGGTGGCCATGAGGGATCGCGGAGGAGTACAACCGATAGGACTCGACGCCGGAGACCAGAAGAGGAAGCGCTGCTATCCTCTGAACCCTTCCCCGACCGGATGTGGATCTCGAGCGCGACCTCCGTCCGATGAGCATTTCCTTCTCTTTTTCTCCTCCGATGAACACCTGCATGCATGCATACATAGTAGAGGTTAGGTGGGAGATACAACTCTGGGAACACCCATCCGATTACTGTCGTAGGACTGGGTAACAGAGGAGGAGAAGACGGCGGAGATCCGGCGTACTCCGGCGAGGGAAGAAGGACAGTAACCCTGCTACTCCGAGGACCCTCACGGCGCGTCAATCGGATCCAACTGACGGGGATCTTGAGTCAAAGGCAACTCCGATCGCCCGTGTGCCTTCGGGAACCGCCGTGCCATCTCTCTCTCTCTCTCTCTCACGGGACCTCATCCAAGTGAAGAAGACAATGAACAGTGTTTTTTTTTTTTAAATTAGATTTGGTCAAGTAATTAAATAATGGCTTGGGTTCAATGTTTGGGTTTAAACAAGATTTGAAGGGGGCTAGATTGAGTTCGAATGAATTAACTGGATTAACTGTTTTGTTTAGTTAATTAAGCTTAGCCAGATTAATAGATTTAGTATTTAGATGTTAAGATGATTAAGTCAAGTTGGGTTTGGGCTAATCAATTCAAGTTAACTAAGTCCATGAATCTGGTTGGGTTTAAAATCAAGTTGGGCTCGATCAATTTAAAACTTTGTAAGTTGATGGACAGGTTTTCTATCAATTGGAATTTAGTCAAACCAAGTAAGGTAATTTAGTTGAGCCAATCAATTCTAAGGGTTCAGGTCCAATTAGAAGATTGGGTTCCATCAAATTTGGTTCAATTAAGTTGACTCTAATGGGTTAAATTAATTGGGCCCAACCTGATTAGATGGGCCAGGTTTGGAATTAGAAAGAATTAGTAAAATAAAAAGAAGATGTAGGGGTTAGGAGTGGAACCCATGACCACTCCATTGTAATGGAAACCTCTAACCATCAAGCCATCTTGATCTTTTCAATAGAACTAAATATTCCTGTCAACATAAGAGGGAATTTGAGACTAAAAACTAGGAACACTAATGTGACGGGGGACCATTGGACTCGCACATAACCCAATAATGAACTATTCATTTGCATTTAGAGTTTTAAATAAGTATTATCGCTTATTTAGGTTCGTTATCAAGATTGACGTAGATGCAAAGGGAGTTGGTTCCTTGGGACACCAGACTTCGTGATTTTTGTAAGTACTCTTGCCTAGTTCCCTTATTTATTGGCTTGTTGCTTTCTTGATTTTATGCTTGTAAGTGCTTCTGCCTAGTACCTACCCAATTTTGGGCTTATTGACTTTGAATTCTCGATCTTGCTCCAACGTTTTGATTCGCCTCGTTATTGTTGAGTTATTTGCTTCTTTGCTTATTGGCTTTTGATGTTACCATGCTTCGTATATTGTTGCTTGGATTTGCATACACGAGTTTGTTAACAAGTTTTGTTGAACTCCCTTGTTAGTGTATGCTTGTTGAAGTTCTGGCTTTTGTTGAATATGAGTGTAATCGCTGAACATGCTTTCCCGTTGATCGGTACGTGGCCGTGGAAACACGTGAGCTTGTACTCCGTCCGGGTGTGTGTGTGTGTCAGTTGTTCTTGTTGCTGAATATGTCTTCCCGTTGATCGGCACATGGCCGTGGAAACACGTGAGCCAGTGCTCCGTCCGGGTTGATGTTTTAGCTCTTCTTGTATTGTAGATTCTCCCGTTCAGTGCAGATTATGTTGCGGGCGTCCAGGGGAAGGACACTCTAGACGTCCTGTAGTCCTACCAGGGGGACGGAACTCTGGATGTCCACCCGTCAGTGGGACGATATGCTGACCGTATACGTACATGTAGGAGCGCTACCAGACTCAAGGGTATGGATGATAAGATTCAAGATCGGCTTAGGTCGATGGTTGCCGAGGAGATGACAAGTTTGTTCTTCATGTTTGATTTGACTTCATGTTTTGTGCTTGTACTTAGTGATCCTCGTGTGATTTGAGCTTGGTCTTTCCTATGGCATTGCTTTGTGTGGATCACTTTTACACGGTTGTTTTCATGATCTCTTCGTATTCCTTGCGGGGGTACTTACTGAGCTTTCCATTCGAAAGCTCATTCCACTTATTTTCCCTTCTTTTGTTTCAGGACTTGAGGTATAGATGACTCGGCATCGGGAGCTGTGCGAGGGATCGAGATATTCTAGTAGAGGTTCGAGGACCTCAGGTTTACTTATGTGTGAGATTGTATTTCATTTTGTAGGGACCCTTGTAGGGCCATTACCAGTATAGGGTGTCAATTTATTTTTTATTCCGCTGTAAAACTCTGACTTTGATTATTTATAAGTAATTATATTTAGTTTATTACATGCTTTTGATTTACATAGGTCTTGTATCCGAGTGGGGCTCGACTCTGCTTGGGTACAGCCGGTCTGTGCGCGTGCCCGAGGTCCCGGGATCCGGGTCGGGGCGTGACATTACATCAAACCAAACAGTGGAAAAGTAAATAACATTTACACTTACAACAAACCAAACAGCTTTAAAGTAAGTCAAAATACAGTATTTCAACTTACCGATAAATCCACTTACAACTAACCAAACAACCCCTTAGAAACATTTTTTTTTTTTGGTTATCCAATACAAAAGTCTTCCAAGAACAGTTGCATGACCTTGAAGCCAACCAGGTGGTTGTTGTTCCTTAATGAAAACTCAACCATGTTCCTTGTCAACTGATTAACTCCTCCATTCTCCTCTCTTGGTATTTTCTCCATTATCCAGTGATTCAAGTTCCTCAGCTTTTCCTTACAATAAACCACTAGTTGGCCCTCGGAGAATTGTAGTGCTACTTGACTATCCAGATATCTTGTCCCCCTACATTTTGTAGCACCTCAATACCTTCCTTGATGGCTCCTAACTTTACCTCCAGTGTTGAAGTAGCATGGCTTCCTGTTCCTTACAACCACAAATTGCTCCATCAAGCATCGCCACGCCGCCCCGGATTCCGTGCCCGAAAGCATCGCAGTAATGCACCGCCGCATTCGAATACAAGGCCTAAGTGTAACTCCGCAGATAACAGACAACAATATTAAACATACTCAAGTCATAAGAAAATAAAATCATAAGGGGTCCAAATGCCCTAAATAAAATTAGGCCCCTACACAGGTCCTACACAGAAAGTGTCTCACACAACAAAGAAACATAAAAGAGATCCTCAGACCTCAGCAACTCCTAGATCTCTGACAACCTCCTCTGCACAAGTCCCTACACCTCAATATCTGAAACAGAAAGAAAGAGCAAGTGCGTGAGCTTTCGAATGGAAAGCCCAGTAAGTACCCCTGCGGGGTTACAAAGACATAGTATCTTAACATGTCGAACAATGGGACCACATCCCTAAGAGAGAAAAAAACAACTCTAGAAGCCTACCACAAGTGAAACAACGGCACGACTCCTGACTACAGAAGCCCTCAAGCTCTGTGTTGAGTTTCAAAGAAAACTCAGGGGTCACCCCCGGTTAGCGTATCCAGCTAAGTATTGTGACCACGACTCACTGGTCGCTCGACCCTCCGGTCGTAAGTCGGTAATACCACCTCTCGTACATGTCGACACGGCCAGCGTACCATTCCCACTGATGGGTAGGACAACCAGAGTATCGCCCCTCTGGCGCGGCAAGCAAAAATGCCAAGGTGTCCCGTCCCTGAACATTTCCTTTACGGAGCCCCCACGCTCCACCGAATCCTGGCAGTAGACCCACAACAAAGTAGGGATACCAACATCCCGAAACAATCGTGCATGCTCAACAGGAATGAAAGCGAAAGATAGCATGTATGAAATCAATAAACAACTATCAACATGATAATAGCAAAGCCAAGGAAAACTCCGAAGAGTGGGTACAAGGCAAATGTACTTACCTCAGATATAAGACGAGTCAATCAACCGTGCCTCCCCTGATACTGCTCAACGCCCAAGCCAACACCTGGAAACCACAAACTTGGTCTCAAATAATATACATGCTTTTGTACACAATTAGCTCATAGTGTATGTCCCACTTCATGGACTCAACACATAACCAAACCCCTTTTCTTTAGCTTGAGTAACTATTTTAGGTCCTAAAAGGGCCCAAGTCACTTAATTAAATGACTCTCATATTCACAATTTAACAAACTAGCCCAAAGGCCCACCCAAAACACTTGGACCTCAGCCTCCCTCTCTAACCACTTCCAGATTCAACACCAAACAACCACTCCAACTATCTTATATTCCATCATCTTAAAGTATAAATTAGCCTATTAACTTAGTAGTAAACAAAGCCAACACTCACTACTATCATCAAACACCATCTACTAAAACTAAACTTCTCAAGTCCTCACTCTCTCTCTCTCTCTCTCTCAACATTATCTCCCACTCACTCTCCACACACACTACTAACAATCAGAGCTACTCACTCAATCTTCACTGTCTATAAGCCTTAGCAGAAGCAACTCAACAGCACCCTTATCAACGTCCCATAAGTATAGACCCACACACAACCACCAATCATCTAACAGCCCAAGGCCTCCCTCGTTCTCTCAACAACTGGAGATCATCAACACTTTTAAAGACCCATCCAAGAAGGCCACCCTGAACACAAGCCAACTCACATAAAATCACAAGATTATCTGATTCCTGTAGAATCTCTGATCCTAACAAACCATCACTAAAATGCTTCATAACTAACACCATTATACCACTTTACCATCTTCATTGATTCCCTGAATCTCCACACTAAACAGTCAGGTTATTAACTCACCAATCCATCCATACTCATAACCACCTGGACAACCAACACTATTAAGAACTTATCACAGCCTCAACCGGGATCTTATAATGCAAAACTTCATACCAAACACTAATATGAAATCATAAAATTAGCCCCATGACTCGTACCAGGAAAGGTTTCAACTCCTCATATTAACTTGATCACCCAACACCATTCATGGAAAACCTTGCCAGCAATCCCCCATATAATCAGTGGTCATGGTTCCTAAAAGCCTCTACTGGCCACCTCTAACAGGAACTCTAGAAGAGCACTAACAACCCCCTTCATGTTACCAAATAATAGAAATCCCAAGCCTCACTGAGCACACACCAAGAAAACCTCAATCAAGATCCACAACATCTCAAGTACCCTAGACATGAACAAGATCTTAAACCCCCACAAACACCAACGCTTGACTCTCAGAAAACAAAAACAACCCATAAAACAACAACAACCTTACATTAATTCAAGCATAAGCTAGCTCCAAACGAACCACTTGCTTAAACAATCACGGATGCCATCCACACACACACACACTTCTTCACCAACCTCTTAACACCCATAATTAATCTTCAGTGAACCCACCCTTATATTACACATCCACACAGGTCAGACTACCTATAAGACTACCAAGGACTACGTATGATTAACCAAGAAGATTACCACGCTCATTTGCTAGTAACTGCATAAAATCATAAGGCTTGGGAGACTCACCGATGCTTTCTTCACTGAATTCGTCTCCATCTCCTGCCAGCAACGTCCCTCAACGTCTCTCTACGCCTCTCTCTCAGCACCTGTGTTACCCCAGCTCCGACGTCCTGGCGTCTTGATGGTGATTCCTAGTGGTGGTGACAGATGGCAGCGCGCAAGTGGTCAGTGGACTCTGGCGTGACGCTCCAGCAAAGGATAGCTCAATCCTCTTCTCTAATGGTGGCGAGAGTTGCTCGCAGATGCGCCCAGACTTTAAAGACTCTTACGAGAGCTGACAAGGAAGAGGGAGGGTCCGTTGATGGTGGTAACGGGTGCGCGATCATCGCCCTTCCCGTTCATACATTTCGGTGATCGCGGGACGAGGTAACGGGTAGCGAGAGCGGAGAAGACAACGCCTGGCTACATCCCCCAGCCGTTGGATCAACGCTCTTGAACCCATCTCAGCTGTCCTCTCCTCTACGTGCATGTGTTAGCGCCTATTTGTAACAACCCTCTGGAGTTGTTTCTAATGAATCCCAGCACAATTTGTATTAGGTTGGAAAAGTAACTCCAGGTCCCCGCTTATACACACTGTTACCTGTGAGTCCTTCCTACTGAGAGAAGGGAGAATTACTTCCCAGTCCCCACACTTATAGAATTTCCAATTCAGTCCCTGGCATACTTATTAATCATAATTATTTAATTTATATTAACCCTTTTTTCTCAAACAAACTATTTTTGGGAAATTCCTACATTCAAATCCAAGAACAAGTAAAGGAAGAAAAATCCAAATATTTCATAGGAACCCTGGATTTTATAGCTACTATTATAGCTCATATATTTGCCCTTTGTTCCTCTTCTTTCCATGACCCATCAACAAAAATATGGTATCTATTGAGCTTCCTATTCCATATATTGATTTCTTCTCCTGCAATATTCACGATATCTTGTTGTTGATTGTGGAATTCACTTGCTATTGTAATAGTTGTTCTTACAACCCACATGGGATCAAGTGGGATGCTCCTGAAAATTTTACAACATCTACTCTTCCATATGTGCTATAGTGTTGCCCACCCAACATTAAAAGATAAGTGTAATGTCACGTCAAATATCACACAAGAGGGGGTTATATTAGCATTAATTGTGCTAGTTAAATATTACACAAGAGAGGGTTATATTAGCATTAATTGTGCTAGAGAAAAATCATGGGTTTTCTTTCATACAAATGAGAAGAGGAGAAAAAGGGGAGGTTAGGGCTTGCAAGAAGATCGTCGGCAAATCATTGACGGACTTTGCTCAGAATCGGGGTGAAGGTTTCTTACGAGAGTCTCTCCAAATCTATTGGGTTTGATCTCTACTTTGTTCTCTCCTTGTTGATGTTATCGTCATCTATGTGTGTGATGGCATATATTGCTTGAGAAAGCTTGGTATTCTTGTGTGATTGATGCCTTTGGCATGTATTCCTCTAGTTAGTTAGAGAAGACGTTGTAATCTCAGCTATTGATATAGTTGAAAGGGTTTGATAGAGGCTCTTAGGAGTTCATAGGCTTTTCCACTCTAAATCGTGTGTCTTGTTTGTTTCTTGTTTGCATTCATTATTAATCATGTTTTGTATACAAAGAAGGAGAAGATTATAATCTAGGAAGGAGTTTCCAGGTCGTGTTATCCTTCTCAGCAGAAGACAGAGAGTTGCACAGGCTGATTGGAATCCCACGGTTCTCCCCAACAAGTGTGTATGCTAGAACCCCTTTTTCCTCCTTATTCATTCTATGGCTTCCCAAAGTGTGCTTTGTCAGCCACTCTCCCTCTTATAGACTTTCCTGTTCCATCTCCCATTGGCTCAAGACACCTTCCCCTTTAACCTCTTGCCATACCTGTCTCACCCACCTCCATATGTAAAATGAATGGTTAATAGTTTCAGATTCTAAGTTGTAAAAAGGACATGGGTCATTTAGCCCTATTCTCAACATGTAAAGGTAACTCCTTGTAAGTAATTTCCCATGGAAAAGCTTCTAGAGGAAAATCTTTACTTTAGGAGTTACCCTTAGCCTCCATAGTTGTTCCCACCCCTCCCATATTGGTCGTTGTTCTGATCCCCTAAGTATCTCATATATGTTTGACGTCTGACTTTTCCCAGCTTCACTTTGCCTCCATCTCCATTCAGCCTTTTCGTTTCCATATTTCACTTGCAATCCTTTTAGAGCATCCATTGTCACATGAGGAAATGTATCCCGTATGATTTCCCTATTCCAATATCCCTCTGTTTGTACCTAGTATACCTGTTTGTAGTTGGTTCCAGCTAGTAAGTAATTGCCCAAGATCAAAAAATTGAGAAACAACCTCACATATGCTATCCCCTATTGTGTTCCAAAATGCTTTGAAAAACTCCACATTAAAGCCATTAGGGCCAGGAGATTTACATGTTGGCATTGAATTTAAGGCATTTAGTACCTCATGTTTGGTTACAGGTGTAGTCAAGTTCCTTCCCTGATCTTCACTAAGGCATGGCATGTCATCTGGTAAAGCTTGGATAAGATCTTCATACCTCCAAGTGTCCCTGTCCCGCCACAACTCAGCGTAGAAATTAACAAAACAGTTTTCAATTTTAGAATGTTCAGTCATTACATTGGCCCTATTTTTTATCAGTGTAATCCTATTATGGTTCCTATGTGCCCTAGTTGTTTGGTGGAAGAATTTGGAGATGCTATCCCCATTTTGTAGTTATTGGTTTCTAGCTCTCTGTGCTAAGTAGTACTTTGTCTTAACAAAGCTTGTTACTTGTTATATAAACTTCTCAATTGTATCAAATTATCATCTTCTTTGTGATTTATGGCTCCTATCTCCTCAATTCTCCTTATCTATTTTTCCATTTCTTTTATTTGGTTATCTAATTCCACTTTCTTCACTTTATTGAATATGAAAGATCTTTTCCCCGTCATTTTTTTGACTTCATAAGTCAGTAGTAGTGGGCAATGATCAGATTGACATCTAGCTAGGTGTCTTACCTGGTATAAGCTATATTCCTCTAGCCACTTACTATTTACAATTATCCTATCTAATATAGTCCAAATCCTTGTCTGTCCCTTCTGGTTGTTACACCAAGTAAAAGGTGATCCCTATAATTTCAACTCTTCTAAGTTAGTATACCACATGAATTTATTAAACAATTATGCTTTTGTGTCTACCCTATGTTTTCCGGTTCTCCCATGCCTTTCCTTTGGGTTTCTAATAACATTAAAGTCTCCCATCCGCAACTAGGGTCCAGGAATAATTGCTATTTTCCCTAATTCCTAAGTTTCCTTTTGAAGCTTAATATCTTGGCTATTATATATAACAGACACTATTGGGTTCAATCAGTTGGTTAGAGATGATCAGATGTAGTACATACCTGGATCTTCACATTAGGGTAACCATTCCTATGTCCTTTCTCTATAAAGTAATGAAACCCCCTAAGAAGCCCTTGGCTGGGACTGCTGCCCAATGCCAGCTCTTCTTATATTTGTTGCATACTCTTTCAATTTGAGGTTCATCAGCTCTGGTCTCTACAAGGCAAACTAGGTCGAAGTTTAGTGATTTAATCATCATACCTAACCGGCTTACCATGTTTCTTCCTAAGATCCCCGTGCAATTCTAACACATTGCTCTTATGTTAATTTCCAATTCTGATGTGGTGTTCCTCTCCCAGTTTAATCCTTCCTTTCTTCGGATTCTTCCTTTACGCGGGTGCTTCTCTTTGGCATTTACCTCCGCCTTCGGGTTAGTGTCCTCCTCCAATTCCATAATTTTCCTCCTTGTTTGGTGGTTTGTCCATCTCTATCATGTCCTCCTCGTCAATTTTCCCTCTTGCTTTTCTGAGCACCTCATCCACCCTGTGACCATCTCCAAGTGAAGGTCAGTATTTTGAATAAAATCCGAGGGCTTACATTTCCCTCTGGCTTTCGATGCTTGATGGATTCCGCCCATTGTCTCTCCTTCTTGCATCAATGTTAGAAGGTAGATATCCACCAAGTTAAGCACTCTTTTCGTGAGCTCCATATAGTCTCCATCCTGCCTGCAGCTCCTCCCCTAGGGTGTCTAAGTGGCCCTCTATCCCTGTAGCACTAGTTTTTTTCTCCCCTTTATAACTCGTATGCCCTTACTTTCGGGGTCATGAGTCCCATGGTTAGCCCTCCACTTCGGAGATTGGGTTAAACCTACATGGCCAGCCACTCGATCTGAACCCGATCCTCTTGAGTATCGCATAGGTGCACATGCTTGCAGACCACGCTCTCCAATACCTCGAACCGCACCTCCTCGAATAGAAGCCTCACTGCTCTGACACTCTGCATCCACGTGTTGTCTTCCTATAGCTCATCCCTAATGGCTCATTGTCACGTGCCAAGACTCCTCCAAGCATGTGGTCTTCGTTCCACCCTCTGTGCTACCAGCACCGGCATGAGCACATGTAACCACCTCTTTCTCGTCCTGGCTTTCTCCTAACCAACTTGGTTCCGACCATCTCCGCTTGGCTCCCAGGTAGCTCTTGCCCACAATTCTCCGCCCGATACCCTATCATGCCACATGTATAACAGAAGAGAGGTATCTTTTCATATACTATAACAACAAAGACCCATACTCCCCGCTTCAAGGGCTTATCAAGCTCCTCTCACTGCACACATAAGCAAACCTAGCCTTGTGACTCACAAGGTGGTCTCATCAACTTTCACCATCCTTCTGAAATTCGATACCATCGTCTTAGGCATCTCTAACGTTCAATATTCCACCAGTAAGTGGTGTAATTGGACCTAGATGGTAGCTGTTGTCAGCTTCTCAAAACAAGGTTGGAAATCTTCCCTCTAGAGTATCAAGTGGAAAACCAACCCATTCACAGTCTAAGGACTGTCCACGAGAATCTTCTCCACCATTATTCAAGGAGCACTGAATTAAGAAAAACCCATTACATGTTCGCGATGGAGAAGTCTCCATAGTTTCTCCATAACCTAGATAGACTCTCCCTCGCGAGCTCCAATGGTGGAGCCCTGCCAAAGACTTTCCCATATTAGAGAACATTTCACATATCTCCGTGCGCTCGGAGGAGGACATCCCCTTCGATGGTCAGTGTATCAACAACTGAGGCCTTTATCCTCTCCAAAGTTGGACAATACATCAAACACTGAGGGAGTCTCATTACTGCTACTTTGATTCCTCGCTACATTAGCCCAAGCTCACTTGCCTTACACGGGGGGTACTTCTCCCCAAGTTCCTGCAAAGAAAAAAAAAAGATCCATATTGAACGGGGATCGAATCAAAGGGAAGTCCCTCTCTATTTCTATATTGTTGAGTGGTCAACTAAGGCCCATGTCCTGGCACCATTATTCCTCCCCACCCACCAGAGTAAGTGGGGGAAATGTGACACTCGAGGCGAAGGGTGGTCCGCTTCATGATTTCCAAAACGAAACTCAGTCGCAAACCTTCTACAAACATAAACAAAATTAATAGTCAAATAATTATATAATATACGCTGCGTAACGCAAAATCGTAATAAAATTTATTTTCACATTTTGAGTATAGTTTCACTATAAAATACATTTAAGTTGTATAAAATAAATTCGAATAGTATGCTGTTTTCTTGAGAGCATTCTAGATATGTTGAGATCATTCTCTGATCGTTTGTCTGACTGATATAATCAAATCCAACTATCCAAGTCAAACTAAACAAAATCTTGATTTTTAAAATACAAGGTCACTAGCTAGATCACCAAGGAGATCAAGAGAAGATAAGAGAAATGTTGACAGGTTTGTCTGTAAACAAAACCTCATCATTTAATGGTTCTTTTGCAACACAACATCTAACAGCAAAACTTTTTTATGACAAGTGATGTACATGTTTATTCATGACTTTGGCTTTTAACATCTTTTAAAAATATTTATAAATACAAGTATATATGATTCTTGATTTAGACTATGTCACATAATTAATCTTAAAATTTCACTATTCTATATTGTACATCTATTTCTTAATATCAAATAGAGTTATCAAACAATCAAACCATTTGTGATCAGCAGGAGCTTAGTTGGGAATTTTGAGCTTTCAAATATAACTAATTTAAACTTAACTCAAAATATTATATATATATATATATAGGGTTAGGATCATGGGACACACTATTTTAACACACCATTTGACATCCTTTTTCATTCATTGGCTTGCAAAGTATTTTAACCAAATCCAACCGTATGGATGGAAAGAACATCGAAAAATAAGCAAGCATGTCAATTTTCATACGATTTAAGAACTTGTAGGGTCTTCATCTTAACAGTTGAAATTTTATACGGTTGGAATTTCACCATTTAATATGAAGACCCTACAAGTTCTTAAATCGTATGAAAATTGACATGCTTGCTTATTTTTCGATGTTCTTTCCATCCATACGGTTGGATTTGGTTAAAATGCTATGCTAGCCAATGAATGAAAAAAAAGTCAATAATAATAAATATCCATATATATATATATATATATATATATATATATATATATATATATATGTCAACTTTTCCACTATCACCCCCAAAAAACCATATATATACCATTAATTAGGAATATTATATTTAAAAAAATTATATAATATAATTTATAATTTTTATTATATAAAATATATATAAAAAAACAAGTTACGGATAAACTTTTTATTTTGATGTAAATAGAGTTAGATTTGAGCTTGAAATTAAATCGATTTAATCTTAATTTCAAGCTAAATTGAGCTAAACTCAAGCTTTGGAAATTAAAATCAAATCAAACAAAATCAAACTTATTTGAGTGAATATCGAGTTTAAGCTCAAGCTAACCAATTTCGAGTTTGAATTGGGCCGAGTGAGTGAGCTTGATCGAACTAAAAAAAATGAAATTCAATGAAACCTCCTTTAAATAATTGAAACATGTCCCCTAAACTCAAAAAAAAAAAAAAAAATGGAGTTTTCACAAGATGAGTAACAAAAATGAAATTCAAGTGAAACCTCCTTTTAAAAAAAAATGCAACAAATGCCAAACCATAATCTATTATTTATACAAAATTGGGATAAATCCAACTACTCTGTGAAGAATGAAATAACTCGGAGAAGACGATTAATTATTATTATTTATATAAATTTTATTATTGTTAAATAGATATAATTATTAAACTGTCATTAACACATGTTAATCAAGGAACTATATCGGGTTAGGCTAAAGGCTGAATTGACCAAAGATGTTTAGTTTGGAAATAATTATACTTAAATTTTTTTAATACTATTTATACAAAATTGAACACATCATGAAGATCAATAATCAGAAGCAGAGTCCACACATAGAATTAATTTTCTTATTAAAGATTCTAATTCCTCTTTAGAGACCAAAATGACCGTTAATACATCATATATCCACGGGGCAAATACCCTATTTAGTCCCTCTATTATTACGATTTATCTATTTGGATCCCTCTAATATAAAACATGCCTTTTTGGTCCCTTCAATATTACGTTTGTGTCTTTTAAATCCTTTCACAAGCCTTTTTAGTCCCTTTATTTATGATTTTCAGTCCTTTTTGGTCCCTATAAACTTCGAAGGGAGAGATTTAAAAGACAAAAACGTAAAATTAAAGGGATAAAAAAGACATGTTTTATATTAGAGGGACCTAAAGGAACAAATCGTAATAATAGAGGGGCTAAATAGGGTATTTGACCTATATCCACTCTGAAGTGGAATCAATTCTCAGTCCGCGAATGTCTTGCTTCCACGTGTATCATAGCATCAATTCCTTTCCCTTTTTCCTGTTCGATGTTTGACAGCTATCCCCGCCCACAGATACCCATCATCTTTCCCGCCACCCTCGCGCGCTTTCTCGATGTTTCATTGTTTTGTTTCGTTCCTATCCGCCGCCCCCGGCTTTTGATCCGCTGCACTCCTTGTCGTATCCAATCCCTCCTTTAAATACTCCCACTTCGCCACCTCACCAGTAACCCATCTCTCTCTCTCTCTCGATCTCGATCGAAGCTCAACGGGTTCTCAGTCATGGCGTCGTCGAAGCTAGGGCGCGTGCCGAGCATCAGGGAGAGGGTGGAGGACACTCTCTCAGCCCACCGCAACGACCTCATCTCTCTCCTATCTAAGTCATACGACTCTCTTGCACCTTGAATTAAACGATCCGGGTTTCCAAAACCCTAACCCTAACTGTTCCTCGTCGGTCTATGCAGGTACATAGATCAGGGGAAGGGGATTCTCCAGCCTCACCATCTCATTGATGGCCTCACCACTGTCCTAGGCACCGACGACGATCGCAAGCTCGCTGATGACCCTTTCTTCGAAGCCATCAAATCCGCCCAGGTCTTCATCCATTCCTAGTTTTTGAAATATTTTTTGTGTTATTTTTTGATCTTTTTGGTTTTAGGAAGCTATAGTTTTGCCACCGTTCGTTGCGATGGCTGTCCGGCCGAGACCTGGGGTCTGGGAGTATGTGCGTGTGAATGCGCACGAGCTCAGCGTGGAGCAGCTAAGTGTGTCGGAGTACTTGCGTTTCAAAGAAGAGTTGGTCGACGGGCGGTAATTCATCCATGAAACCTTGCCGAGTTTTATCTTTTGATTGGATTGTTTCTTGTTTCTGATTGTTGGTATGGTGTCTAAATTTTGCAGTTTTAATAATAACTACGTGTTAGAGTTGGATTTTGAGCCGTTCAATGCCAACTTTCCACGGCCAAACAGATCTTCTTCCATTGGGAATGGGGTTCAGTTCCTAAATAGACATCTTTCTTCCATAATGTTTCGCAACAAGGACTGTTTGGAGCCCCTGCTCGGTTTCCTTCGAGCACACAATTACAAGGGCCATGTAAGCATAGCTTGTGATCTTTCTTTGGACTATGAAATCAATGGCTTGCTTTGGATGTAGTTGCTCTGAGGTGTTCATTGTTGAGTTTTTGTGTTTGTTTATCTGGGGCAGGTGATGATGCTGAATGACCGCATACAAAGCATGTCCAGGCTTCAGGCTGCTCTGACGAAGGCTGAGGTGTACTTGTCTGAGCTCCCTGCTGATACACCTTTCTCGAAATTTGCTTATGCGTAAGAGCTGGGGTTCTCTCTCTTGTGCAGTAGAATCATGCACTAGTTATAATTCCTTTATCATGCTGCGTTATTCTGGTTAGATGTTTCATGATTTAATGTTTAGTCTTCCTCACCATTAACTGTATTTGTTGGCAATTTCTTAGAGGTTTCCTGTCCTTGTCTTAGAATTTTTGTGTTTTATAGGAATTATAACTTTTGCTAGTTCCATTGCATGCTTTGTGTAGTGAAGGAACTACAAGTTGTAATTTGGAGAACTACATCAGCTTTCAGTCAGTGGATTACCTTTTTGACAATGTAGGTTCCAAGAGATGGGATTGGAGAAAGGTTGGGGTGACAATGCTCAACGTGTGTTGGAGATGATTCATCTTCTCTTAGACATTCTTCAAGCTCCTGATCCATCTGTACTGGAGACGTTCCTAGGCAGGATTCCAATGGTGTTCAATGTCGTGATTGTTTCTCCACATGGATACTTTGGCCAAGCGAATGTATTGGGGCTGCCAGACACTGGAGGGCAGGTACTTCCTCTGTATTTTCTCCCAGATTTTTTGTTGGAGTTATTCATTTCCTACCTTTCCTTCAGTGGATAGAACGTTAATAATTGTTCTCTTTTCTGACATTTACTGCTTGATTCTGTGACATGGCATGTGTATGGAAATGCTTATTTCTAATGTCTGAAAGAAAGACTTCGAATTTCCCAGATGCTAATATTTTCATTCGTATTGGTAATACAGATTGTCTATATATTGGATCAAGTTCGTGCTCTTGAGAAGGAGATGCTTTTGAGAATTAAAAAACAAGGCCTAGATGTTGATCCGAGAATTCTTATTGTAAGCACATCTTACCAGTCTCCCATCTGTATATATTTCTCTTAACAGTTAACACCATTTATATCCTCTGGATTTGTGAACATGATCATTCATGATACTTCAAGTTGATTTTGTTTTTCAAAGAATGCAATGTGACCTTGTGCTGCGCATTCTTTTTATTTTTCTGTATGCCTTTGCTGATGCTCTACTTTTCAAAGGTTACTAGGTTGATACCAGATGCAAAAGGGACGACATGCAATCAGCGATTGGAAAGAATAAGCGGTACAGAGCATACCCATATTCTGAGAGTGCCTTTTAGAACTGAAAATGGCATTCTTCGGAAATGGATTTCAAGATTTGATGTATGGCCTTACTTGGAGACCTTTGCTGAGGTAAATTATTATTAAAAATCAGGTATAAATTTTAGCTTTTATTATGTTGTATCTAGAACAATCCACATCTAACTTAATTCTCTTATTTTTATCCTAAACTGCACTATATTTTCTACATGTTCAAATCGCTGCATCTGACTTGTTTCAAATTGACTGATTGATTAACAGTAGATATGGGACAATGAAAACAGGGAAAAACAGATCATAATAATATTTATTCTTTTGTCTGGAGTAATCTGCAACTTGTTAAATTAAACCTGCTTTCATAAGGAGAAAGATCTATGAAGCCCAAGATAGGAATGGTGCAGAAAGGCTAGAGCTTTCGGAGAGAACACATAAAGGAAAAGTTGTTTGGCTAAGGCTTCACTGTTATAAAGAAGTCCAGGCAGAATTGGGTTAACAGATTAGTCATATGTTCAAATTTTGATTTCCTTGAACCCTTGGAGCTTAGTGTTGTGGTTTTGAGCAAGCCAGCTATTAACTGGATCATTTGAACCTGATCTGATATACTTTGAGGCTCTGGCTTGTGGTTTTGCTGCAAATTAATTTATTGGAATTGGGAAGAGATTGTGTTATATATAATTGCATACACTTCCTATTGTTGTAGGCTGTTATTTATAATCGCATACAGTAGACATTGCCTACTGACTGTTTGTAGTTGTTGATTTTTTTTTTTTTGTTTTTAATTTTTTTTCCATCTGTCATGCTAGGCTCATTATTTGGGGAAATTTAATGTGAAGTTCTTTTCTCCAGGATGCTGCAAGTGAGATTGCTGCAGAATTACGAGGCACACCAGATCTAATCATTGGCAACTATAGTGATGGAAATCTTGTTGCATCTTTATTATCTTATAAACTAGGAATTACTCAGGTTTGGACTGAACTGTCATGATTGATGTGTCTTATGATGAATTTATTTATTAATTGAAAGACCTAACATTTGTCCTTTACCTATACAGTGTAATATTGCACATGCATTGGAGAAAACAAAATATCCAGATTCAGACATATATTGGAAGAACTACGAGGACAAGTACCATTTTTCATGCCAGTTTACTGCTGATCTAATTGCCATGAACCATGCTGATTTCATAATTACTAGTACCTACCAGGAGATTGCTGGAAGGTATTCCCCTTGCCCATGAAACCCAAGAAATCAACTGTCTTTTTCTAGCCATCCATTTTTCATAGTGTTTAAAAACACAATTTCTGTGATTCCTTAAGCATATAAGAAGAAAGCAGTCAGGGAGAGACCACCAACATCAACTTTTAACTTTTTATGTTCTTGACTTCATGTGCCACCACTTCTTTGAAGAAGAAACTTGAAGTTTAGATGGTGTATCACCTGAATATTCGGTGGCAATTTGACTGCCATCAGCTGAGCAGTTATTCTGTTCTGTATTTCATAGGATGAATTGTTCTTGAATATTAATAGTGTTGTGAAGTGAGGACCTCAGTTGAGGACATAACTGAAATCTCATTCAATAGCAAAAGTTGTTCTTTAAAGTTTGAGGAAGTTTTACTTGAAAAATACTAGACTTAAGATACTTCCAGACCTGTTTTCAATCCAGGATTCTCCACTCCTAAGAAGATTTTCATTGGACATTGTGAACTGGTCCTTACCTATGTTTCTAACCTAGTCATGAGTTGCATTTAGATTTGTTCTCATCTTTCTGTACTGTAATGATGTTACTCGGATATTTTTCATAGTGGTGTTTAATATTTTTTTGTGGCTTTTTGTTTCAGCAAAAATACGGTTGGACAGTATGAGAGCCATACTGCTTTCACTCTCCCTGATTTGTACAGGGTAGTGCATGGTATTGATGTTTTTGACCCAAAGTTTAATATAGTCTCTCCTGGAGCAGACATGTCTATATACTTCCCTTATTCAGAAAAGGAGAAGAGGCTTACTTCCCTCCATGGCTCAATTGAAAAGCTGTTGTATGATCCAGAGCAAAGTGAGGAACACATGTGGGTATTTCACAATATTCATTTTTTCTTTTGTTTTGTCACTAGTACAGTTTGAGCATGTTGCATAATGATTCATTTCCAGCTATTATGCCCATTTTGTTTTCCTTTTTCAAGCAGGACATGTATATTTGGATCTCTTTGATTGTTTCTATCTTCTATCCTACTACAGAGGTTCACTGGATGACCGTTCAAAACCCATCATCTTCTCCATGGCAAGACTTGACCGAGTGAAGAACATAACAGGACTGGTTGAATGGTTTGGTAAAAGCACTCAGCTAAGGGAGTTGACCAACCTGGTGGTGGTTGCTGGTTACAATGATGTGAAGAAGTCCAATGATAGAGAGGAAATTCAAGAGATTGAGAAGATGCACAAACTCATAAAAACTTATAATTTGTTTGGCCAGTTCCGTTGGATTTCTGCTCAGATGAACAGGGCTCGCAACGGTGAGCTTTATCGCTGCATAGCTGATACCAGAGGTGCTTTTGTGCAGGTACATTGTTTTCCCTTCAATCTTATTAACTAAAATCTCATTGCATTATTTCTTGCAACCGTCAATTTGCTCCTCCTTGCAGCCGGCTTTTTATGAAGCATTTGGACTCACAGTTGTGGAGGCCATGAATTGTGGCCTTCCAACATTTGCCACATGTCACGGAGGTCCTGCGGAAATCATCGAGCATGGAGTTTCTGGTTTTCATATCGACCCATATCATCCCGACCAAGCAGCAGGAGTAATGGTTGAATTTTTTGAACAATGCAAAAGAGATTCAAGCTATTGGAATAAAATATCTGAAGGTGGACTTAGTCGAATCCTTGAAAGGTATTTCTCTACGCCCAAATCTGTTCTTTTCCCCTCTACTTTATCGCTACAGAAGCCGACCCCGTCTAGTATGGGATTAAGGCTTAGTTGTAGAAGTAGTTGTTTATCACTACAAACATAAGATGCATTCATCCTTTTTCTGAAACCATAGGTATACATGGAAGATCTATTCTGAAAGGCTCATGACTCTTGCTGGGGTCTATGGCTTTTGGAAGCATGTTTCAAAGCTTGAAAGGCGTGAGACTCGCCGATATCTAGAGATGTTTTACATCTTAAAGTTTCGGGATCTGGTAATCAGTTTTTCTAAGTTTCATTAGTAGCATGCACACCACAATTCTAAATTGATTAATGTTCAAATCCCATCATGATTTACTATTAGGATTTCTCTCACTTGTGACCTTAGGTGAAGTCTGTTCCTCTGGCGCTTGATGATCACTAATGTCACACAGAACTTACAAAAACCTTTATGGATGTTAGGCATCATCGCATCTGCACAGTAATAGTTTGTTTGATGAATAAAGACCCTGACAGTCTCATCCAGGTATGTACATAACTTGTATGCCGTGTAATTGTATAAATGATCCTACAAACAGAATTTGCTGAATCTCTCATCGATGCTCAAGCCTTTGTTGTGTGTTTCTGCAATCCAGACTCCAGAATCTCACTGGAGACAATGTCTCTGTATATTGCTAATAGGTTTTTTCTCCAGTATCTTTGTTGTACACATCAACTGCCAGTTAAATGTATGCTTCATATATAATGCATGTGGATTGTTCAGATATTTAATAAACCAAGCTGATGAAAAAAAAGCCTATAAATACTTGCTTACACCCACAAAAAAAATATAAAAAAAATGCAATGATTTGCATATATATAAAAATACAAGAGGGTTTAATGTAAAAATGTTTAACTAATAACCATGTGACTGGTAATTGCTATTTACTCTGCCCAATCCTTTGCTATTACAACTTAAATTAAAACCAACTTTCAAAAGTTGATTATGTTTTGTTCATATTTATAAAAAAAATTAAATAAAATGAAATAAAATTAAATGAAAGAATGAGAAAATCATTGAATTAATAAAAAAAATTCACTAATCCTTGTCCCCTAAGTATAAACATAACAATGAGGGGATATTTTTTCAGAGGTAAGTGAGTGGGGGAAGTGACCCACTTCAACCACTTCCGTCCAAGTGGAACTTTTTTCAAAAATTAATTAAACCCACTTCAACCTATTTTGGACAGAAGTGAACAAAGTGACTTTGGTATAAAAAAAAGTCACTTCAAACCAACTTCAGTCCCAACCTGAATTGATTTTTCGTTGATCGAAGTGGATGTTCTCTCTCGCGGTGCCCAAGCCATTTGCCCTTCCTTAACCGGTGACTGAATGTCATTTTCAAGGACTCTTGTCTCTCTGGCAACCTCCACATCCAGTGAAACCACTTTCACCAAAAAAGAATACAACAACAATTAAGCCTTAATCCCATACTAGATGGGGTCAGCTATATGGATTCTCTGTTTGCATGTCGCTCTCAAATATGAAATAAAAATAAAATAAAAGGAAATGAAATAAACTGAAATAAAATAAAAAATAAAAATACATAAATAAATAATAATAACAACAGATAATTTCTATGAGAGATTGGGATGTTAGAAGCAACACAATATCCCTACAAATAAAGCTAAGCTAAGCTAATGAAGGAAAACCTTTTAGCCGACTTATCGGTAATCCTATACTAGGCGGGTCGGTTATATGAATTCTTTGTCTCCATGTCGCTCTGTCAAAAGCAAGATCCGACTCAATATCTAACATACGTAGGTCCTTAGACACCATCTCTCTCCACGTAATCCTAGGCCTACCTCTACCCCTCTTCTTACCTTCTACAACTAAACTATCACATTTTTCGAACTGGAGCACCTGGGGGTCTCCTACGTACGTGTCCAAACCATCTTAAACGCCTTTCTCATATTTTATCTTCAATTGGTGCAACATGCACCTTCTGTCAGATGTGTTCATTTCTAATCTTGTCCAATCTTGAATGACCACTCATCCATCTTAACATCCTCATTTCGGCCACATTCATCTTATGCATATGTTGAACTTTAGTTGCCCAACACTCACTCCCGTATAGCATGGCCTGTCTAACTACCGTCCTATAAATTTTTCCCTTTATTTTGTTAGGCATATTTTTATCACATAACACCCGGTGGCACTTCTCCATTTCAACCATCCAGCTTTGATTCTATGGGTTACATCTTCATCTATCATCCCATCATCCTGAAAAATGGAACCTAAATACCTAAAATGGTTAACCTTAGGCACTACCACCCCCCGTTAGTTTTACTTCTCCTTCATCTCTCCTATTTAGACTAAAATTATAGTGCATATATTCTGTTTTACTTCTACTTAACCTAAAGCCTTTACTTTCTGAAGTGTTTCTTCAAAATTCTAACTTTTGATTTACTCCATCTCTAGTCTCATCCACTAGGACATCATCATCCGTAAACAATATACACCATGGGATGTCATCTTGGATATAACTAGTTAATTCATCCATTACTAGGTTAAACAAGTATGGACTCAAGGCCGATCCCTGATATAGACCCACTGTTGTAGGATTCACCAAAAAAGAATATTCGAAGTAAAAAAATGAACACTTCCAACAATTTTCACTTACACAAGGTCATGGGTCTAACTCTACGATCACTTCGATCACTTCAGGGAACTGATATTTCCAATTCACTTTCCCAAAGTGTCACTTCCGAACAAATAAACGCCGGCTAAATTGAAATTTTTAAAAAAATTCTATAAAAAAAAAACCAACATTCAAAGCACCAAATCCATAGTCTCCTCTACCTCATTATCCCGCCACCATAAAATTATTTTTCAAGAAATTAACAAACAAAACACCAATCACACATCAGAAAATAAAAATAAAAATAAAAATAAATAAATAAATAAATAAATAAATAATAAAACATTACATCAAAATTAAAGAATAAAAAACCAATCAATCAATCAATCAATGTGGAGCATTTGTAATACCGCCATGTTGAAGCCCCTTAGTAAGCGACAGTGTAATGCCGCACATCTCCTTAACATGCTCGTTCTTCTCCGAGATGACATCCTTCTCCTTCTGATGTACTACTTCCTTCACATCCCTGCACGCATCCTCACAAGACTTCACATCGCTCATGGCCGCCTCCACGAACATCACAACCTCATGGTACTCCCTCTCGTCCATTGATACTCTCGACTGCTCCAGCTGCTGCACCGCGTCCTCGTACTCCTCGTTGCAGTCCTCCAAGCACTGCAGCAACTCCTCCTCGTGCGCACTCGTGTGCTCCGCCATCTTCATTAGCTCATCCGCGGCCCCCGCCGCGTCGCGTGCCGTCAGACCCAGCGCGACGCGCGCCAGCCCGTGCTCATCGCTGCCCTCGCTCTTCGGGTCCGATGTCAAGGCTTGCACGCAGAGGTCTTTGAGATCTCCACTCTGCTTGCATGTATCTTGGACCAGATCCGCGCCTGCGAGGGCGGCGAGGAGCTGCAGCATGGAGACGTAGAGAGCGATGGAGATTAAACAAAGCCTCGCCATTAATCTTTCTTTTTCTTTCTCTTTTCTCTTTTCTCTTCTCTTCTCAAGGGTTGTGAGTTATAATAAATAAACGTATTAATTATTAATATAGAGGGTGGGGTGGCGGGCTTCTTGGTTTTCTTTTGGTTGGTGGACGTTGAGAAGGTGGGGCCACCCGTTATATTATGTTTTTTTGACTGGGTCAATCATTCTTATTTAAGCAATTCATTCGATCTTATGGTGTAAATATTTGAGAAAATTGTATTTTTATTAAGCATAGAGAAGAAGCATGAAGTACTTTTATATATATATATATATATATATATATATATATATATATATCAATCTAATATTGAGAATGGTTTAATATCAAAAGTAATGTAAATATATTTAATAGATAGATTTTTATGAAATGAATGATTATATATTTATATATGTTGATACCAAGTAAAATCTTCGGTTTACACGTGGTATGATCTCGAATGTCCGAACAGATCATGAGCATCACAAGATCATGAATCCCCTGCATGTTGCGATAATGGCTAAGATCACCACTCACCATTCTCCATCTCGCGATAGTGGTTGCAATTAACACTGAGTTATAGAATTAGGAATGAAGAAGCTATATATTACGTCAAGGGGTGAATTCCTTTCGTCTAGTATAATCCACTTTGAAACTCTCTCATCTTCTTAGGATATGAGCGGCCGCCACCTTATTTACTGTCTTTACATATCTTGTTTTAGACGGGAAGCACCCTCTGACAATCCAAGAGAAGACCGCCACATCACAAGGTTGCAGATTTCCCCAACTGCCCGTTTGATTGAAACAAACTTTACCTATATTGATCGTGATCAGTTCAAATCTCATAGGAGAAATATCTCAACATCAATATATGTGCAATAAAAAAATAAAATTATTTTTAAGTAATTATGATGAGTTCATATATTAAATTATAAAAATAATCATCTTTTATAGATACACACACGACTTGTGAAATTTGATGGTCATAAATATAAACCTTGAACATAATAATTTTAAGAAGTAACCAAATGTAATGTAATATTGAAGCAATTTTTTTAGCCTTTTTTTTTGGTAATTGGAAGAGTTTCATTGCAAAACTAAAACACAGCAATTACATCCTTGGTCCTTTCGCCAACAAAACATTTCCTCACATCACTTGGCATGTTTGCAGTTCCTTTATATACTTCCCATCTATCTTCTTCTTGAGCAATGCATGCAAGCTTGTCAGCAAGTTCATTGTCTTCTCTTTGAATGTGTTGTATGTCCCATTCATTAAGTATAGACAACAGGGCTCTACACGTCTCCATTATGTCCCTGGTTTGTCGATTCTGTGCATGGTCTCCCCTTTTAATCATTCTGGCCAGAAGCAAGTTGTCGGTGTGTATTGCAACTTCCCCTAGTTTTCCTTGCACAACCATCTCCAGTCCTTCTCTTAGAGCCTTCATTTCTCCTTCAAAAACTGACTCAGCTTGACAAGTCTTCATTCCTGTAGTATGTATTTTCCCTGTGTTAGTAAGGATAATAAAACCTATACCAGCTCTCTTACCTTCCTTCTTCCATGATACATCAGTATACAGGGCATATTTGTAGTTCTTGTTGTTCCACTGCTCTGCCTCCCTTTCACCTAGCTCTTCCACAAAAGGTTGTTTCTGGCAGTATTCAGTAGCCAGTCCAATGCTGGTATTAACTACCCACAGTGGGCATAATTTCCTTCTTCTGAAGATGGAGTTACACCTGGCTTTCCAGGTTTGCCACAGGGTGTAAGCAATTAAACATGCTATCTGGGTCCTATGTCCTGTGTTTTCCTTTTTTGTTCTCCTCAACCAATTCCCCTGCACAATAAAATCCGGTGTGCAGATGATTCCTTGTGCCCCTTCTTTCTTTTGTAGCTCCTCCCAGACCTCCACCGTCCACTTGCATTTTGTAAACAGATGTTCTATGGATTCTTCTTGTAAGTTACATAGGAGGCAAGGATCATCTGGTCCCAAGCCCCTTCTATACATGAATTCCTTTGTTGGCAGCTTTTTGTGGAAGAATTTCCATAAGAACATTTGTACTCTGGGGGGCACATTGAGCCTCCATATATTCCTCCAGCCCTCCCAAATTTCCTCTTCCCAGTTGCATTTTAATTTGTCATATATTTCTGAAGTAGATGATTTGCCTGTTGCATTGTGCTTCCATTTCCAAGTGATTGCCTTCAACTCAGGGTTTACCTGCATTCTCATTAGTTTTTGGGCTAAAGATGAATCAAAGATGTCACTAATTAGTTCAAGATCCCATACCTCATTCCAAGTGATCTTTAAGACGATATGCAACATTCATCAATGATTTATATAAATAAGAGACCTTTTCTTTAATATTTGGGTCCCAAATCACAGGATACCCATATTTGTGTATAATCAATTCAACCCATGGTTTTTTTGGTTCTATTCATTACTTCTAGCACATGCTTGGAGAGTAATGCAGTTTTCATAGTTCTCAAATCCTTTATACCTAAACCACTCTCATATTTTCCTCTAGATATAGTTGTCCAGTTAATTAAATTCATTCCTCTTTTGTCCATGCTTCCTCCCCAAATAAAACCCCTCACCAGTTGAGTGATTTTGTTTAGGATAGAATCTGAGACTGCGTAGGTACTTAGTGCGTACACGGGCATTGACATAATTATGGCTTTGGAGAGAGTTACCCTCCCAGCCATGGACAGGTTCATTGTTTTCCACCATGCTAATTTCTGCTCCACTCTCTCAATCAAGGGCTTAAACTGGTCATGTGAATTCTCTGTTGAGCTATCCATGCACCCAAATACTTGAAGGGAAATTTTCCTTGATGCATTTAAGAATTTTTAGGATAGATCTTTTGACTCTTTTGTTTATCCAGGATGGAAAATAGCATTCTAATTTCTCCACATTTGCTCTTTGGCCAGTCAGGTGTTTGTAGATATCTAGACACAAGTTTAAGCCTCTAGCATATTTTCTTGATGCCTCCACACAGATTAAGAGGTCATCAGCATACAAACAGTGGTTCAGTTCCATGTTTTGACTAATTTTCATGCCTTTTATTAATTTCAACTCCCCTGCCTTGTTTAAAATTTTTGTGAGGACTTGTGCTACAATTATGAACATATATGGTGACAAGGGGTCCCCCTGTCTAAGCCCTGAGTTTAGGTGAAACCATTGCCTAGTTCTGCCATTTATAATGAAGGTGAATGATGTTGTTTCTATGCATGCCCTAACCCAATTGACCCAACTGGTGGGGAAGTTCATTTTCAGGAGGACCGCAGATACTATTTCCCATCTAATGAGATCATAAGCTTTCTCCATATCTATTTTTGCTATCATTATTGGGTGGTCTAGGTTTGTTTTTTCCAAAGAATGTGCTACTTCCTGTGCAAGCAATATATTATCACAAATGTTTCTGTTTTGAATAAAAGCTGATTGTTCAAGCCCAATTAACTCAGGGAGGATTACTTTAAGCCTATTTATCATGATTTTTGTGATCAGTTTGTAGTTTACATTGCATAATGAGATGGGCCTATAGTCCTTAACTTCTTGTGGATTGTTTTTCTTGGGGATCAAGCATATATGGGTTTTGTTCCAACTCTTTGGCAGTTGTGCTGTTTTAAAAAAATATTGTATGGCATTTGTTACAGAACTCCCAACTATTTTCCAAAAGGTTCTAAAAATTCCACATTTAGGCCATTTGGTCATGGGGCTTTCCCTTTAGGCATATCCTCTAAAGCTCTGAAAATCTCCTGTTTTGTTACATTCTTGGTCAGGTTTTCTCCTTGTTCTATGGTATGTTGTGGTAAATCTTCAGGTAATGCCTTTACTAGGTTATCTACCCCTAAATTTCCACTAGGGTTCCATAGATTTGAGTAGAATCTAATGAATTCTTGCTCTATTTCGTCTTGGCCAGAATATACTTGATTTCCTGGACCTCTAATATAATTAATCCTATTGTGTTGTCGGTGCCTTTTTGTTATTTGGTTGAAAAATTTGGTGTTGGAGTCTCCATTTTGTATTCTGTCAAGCTTTGCCCACACCCTGGCTCCACCCACTTGGTTGTTACACCAGGTGAAAGGGGATCCAGGGTGATGAAGCTCCATGAGATTGTTGTGTGTAATGAATGAATTAAAGAAGGTAGATTTCATACCTGGTTGCGTCCTGTTGGAACCTCCTTGTCTTTCATTGGCTTCCCTGATGGTGTTGAAGTCCCCCAGAATTAACCAAGGCCCCACCCTGTCAGATAGGCTTCCTAGTTCCTCCCAAACTTTCCTCTATTCCTCTAGTCTTTGGCCATTATAGACAGTTGATGCTAACCATGGTTTTTTCATCTCACTTGAGATCACATGATGCATAGCATACCTTGAGACAACAATTGGAGTAACCAGGCTACCCTCTCTGCTCCACATGGTGATGATTCCTCCCGAGAAGCCTTCAGCAGGGATTGCTGCCCAGTACCATTGTCTCCCAAAGGACTTTGAAAATCTCCTAATTCTCTCTCTGTCTGCTCTAGTTTCTACCAGACAGCATACATGAATATCACAATTCCTCAGGATAATTTTGAGTCTGCTTAATGTATCCTTGTTTGAGATTCCTCTGCAGTTCCATAGCATAATTGTTTTCATATCAATCATGAATTTAGTCATTGTTTGGTTGAGGTATCTGCCCTCTCAATACGACCTTTTCTGATTTCCTTTTTCAGCTCATTTGGAGCTCTTTTTCCACTTCCCTCTTTCTCAATAGAGTCACTTAATTCCAATTCCATGTCTTCCCCATGACGTTGTTGTTTCAGTTGGTGGCTTTCTCCAACTTCCCATGTTTCCATGGTTTTCTTGTTCTGAAGAGAACCTTCCACTACAACTACAAGAGCCATGTGATCTTGGATGTCCACCATCGGATGGTCCGACCTGTTCTTTGCCACCTGTGCCATTAAGTCTCCTGTTCTTGGTGATAGTGTTCCGTCTTCCTCACCCAAGGAGGTCACCATGGCCGTTAGTGATGCTGCATCTCCTCTCTCCTGGAAATAGTCTCGACTGTCATCTTGGAGTGGTTGTGCCCCTTTCTCTGCCGGATTGTCAGAGAGGAACAAGAGCCTTCCTTCCTGCGTCCTAGATCCCCCTCGGCCTCTAGCTCTATGACTACGGCCCCTTCCATTGCCTGCCCATTCTTTCTCTGCTTTGTCAATCAGGACTTCAAGGGGACCTCCTCTATTACCGCATGACTGCGAGCCTCCCCTTCCTTTGTCTGTCACGTGGTCCCTCAACGGTCGAGTTGGAGAACGTTCACGAGTCACGTGCCTCCCAGCTTCCTGTCACGTGCTTTGGGTCTCCTCCTCCTGTCTCCCACCGTCAGCGACGGAGTGGCCAGCTTTCATGTTGATTTGATCGCCGTTCTTGTAGGGGTATCTGCCTCCTCTTTGGTCACGACTTCCCCATGATTTCCGTCGGCGAACCACTGGCCAAGGGCCAAGGTCTGGGTAGAGGTGTCAAACTGGCCGTGCCCGGCCCGGCCCGATACTGTAGCAAGCGGGCCGTGGGCCGGCACGGCCCGCTAGAGGGCCCGTGCTGGGCCGTGGGCCGGCACGCGCCGCGGCAGCGTGTCGCGGCCGCGGCCTTGTGCGCGGCCGGCGACGCGCCAAATGGCGTCGCGTGCACAACCCCACGCGGGCCATGCAGTGCGCACGCGCCTTGTGGCCGTTAATTGGGCCAGCCCGGGCCCACCACTTTTCTTTTTGTTTTTTTTTTGTTTTTTTTTTGTTTTAATGCAAATAAAGGGTTCAATGACCCTTTTACCCTCTCCAACAACTATAAAACGGCTATATTAGAGGGTATTTGGGTCTTTTAAGTAAAATGACAAATTTACCCTCTCCAAAAACTAGTTTATGAGGGTATTAGGGGTATTAAAAATATAACCCCTCAATCTATAAATAAAACCTCTCATTCTTCCAATTTTTTTTTTCATATACCAAAAACTAATCTCTAAAGCCCTAAGCTCTTAATTCTCTTCTAATTGCTCTCAATCTCTCATTCAAGAATTTCAAGTTCAAGGTTACTTCTTCTCATTCAAGATCAAGCCATCAAGATTCAAGGCTTCATCAAGGATTCAAAGCTTCAACCTTCCAACTTCATCAAATTTTTTCTAAATTTCCAAGTTCAAACAATCAAGATTAAGGCTTCATCAAGATCAAATTTTTTTCTAAATTTCCAAGTTCAAGCAATCAAGATTCAAGGCTTCATCAAGGATTCAAAGCTTCAACCTTCCAACTTCATCAAATTATTTCTAAATTTTCAAGTTCAAGCCTACAATCGAATCAAGCTTCATCAAGATCAAGTCTTCACTAATCTTCAAGGACCTCAACTACTTTTCAAGGAGATCACCCGAGCCGGGCTTATTTTTCTTCAATTTTTCCTGCTTTATAAATTTCTTCCACAAGTAGTTGAGGTAATTCGAAACCCGTATTTTAAATTTTATATTTAATGGCCAGTTCATCGAATTTTCCTAGGGATGATGATACTACTCCATTTTATCTTTATGATAACACTAACCCGAGTGTCGATGAATCCGATGCCGGTGATGGTGCCGGACCATCTATTGGTGGTGCCGGTGCCAGTGCCGGCGGTAGGAAGAGAACTTCGGGGGTGTGGGAATTTTTTGATATTATTGAAATTGAAAACAAAGGCACCCGGGCTAGGTGTAAAAAATGCAAAAAAGATTTTTCATGCCAAGCTAAGGGTGGCACCGGCCATCTTAAAAGACATGCCGACAAACATACCCAACACCAACATGATTTAACTCAAACCCAATTAGGACATATTTCTACTTCCAATTTAGGTATTTTTCATTTTTCTAATGAAAATGCAAGAAAGGAAATTGCTAAATTTATTGTTCATGATGAACAACCATTTAGTCTTTCCAATAATCCTAGGTTTGAAAGAATGATTCATAATGCATTTTCTCCCGAATTTAAAAAAGTTTCTAGAAATACAATGAGGAAAAATGCATTTTCGATTTTTAATGAATATAAGGAAAAATTAATTTGTGAATTATCTACTATTTCTTCTAAGATTTCTTTAACTTCGGATATTTGGACTTCCAAATATCATGCAAATATATATGTGTAATGTACCCATTTTATTGATAATGAATGGAATTTACAAAAACGTATTATAAGTTTTAATGAATTAGAATATAGGCACACTAGTAGTGCCATTGCCGGGTGCATGATGAACACTATTTTAAAATATAAAATTGAAAATTCTATTTTTTTCAATTACATTTGATAATGCTTCAAGTAATAATGCCGCAATTGATGTTCTTAAAAATCATTTAAAATCTATTTTTTCCGGTAAATTTTTTCATATTAGATGTGCATGCCATATTTTAAATTTGTGTGTGCAAGATGGACTTAAAATTATTGATCCTCACATAAAAAAAATTAGGAATTGTATTTTATTTATTAGAAACTCACCTACTAGAAGACAAGAATTTAAAAAATATTGCCTTCAATATGCAAAAAGATATAAAAAATTTGTTGTTGATGTTGAACATAGGTGGAATTCTACCTATTTAATGTTAGATTGTGTTTATGAGTATAAAGATGTTATTACTTATTTTTGTAATGAACATTTTAGAAAAAATGAAATTAGGGAATTTGATTGGGAAGTAGGAAATATGATTAGGGAATTTTTAGAAATTTTTTATAATGCAACAAATATTTTTTCGGGTGTTTATTATCCTACATCTTATTTAACTATAAGTCATTTGTATTTTATTAGTGGCATATTTAACAAATATAGATTTAGTCATGGTTTTGAATCTATTGTTGCTTCCATTGAATTAAAATTCAAAAAATATTTTGGTGTAATTAGTCCAATTTATATTTTATCTTACATGCTAGATCCTAGGTTTAAAATTGAAGGTGCTAATTTTATTTTAGATTCATTTGATGAAAACATGGGTTTAGACCATAGTGAATTAAAAGATGAATATAAATCCATGTTTTTTGAAATGTATGAAATTTATAATGGACTTTATGGTAGTAGAAAATCATCCCAATTGGGTGATGATGATCAAAATATTTCTCAAACAAAATCTAAGAGTAGTAAAACCCCTTTACAATTATTTAATATGATGAGAAGAAAACATGGTAGCTCTTCTACTTCTTCTTCTACTAATACTTCTTTGCATGAATTAAACTTGTATTTATCAAATAATTTTAGTTCTTTCCTCACTTCGGAGGAATTTAATAATTTAGATATTTTATCATGGTGGAAACAACAGGAGCATAATTATCCTGTGTTAGCCGCCATGGCAAGTGATCTACTAACTCCCCCGGTGTCCACAGTAGCATCGGAGTCATGTTTTAGTGCAGGGAACAGGGTGCTAGATGATAAAAGGAGCCGGTTGAACCAAGCTTCTTTGGAGATGTGCATTTGCTTAAAGGATTGGTTGGATGCCGAAGATAGACTTCAAGATCGAGGAGGACATGACACAAGCGAGGCAATCAAGAAGATACAACAAATGTAAAGATCGGACCGAGTAAAACATAGAAGACTTGAAGGCATTAAGACCATGAAGACCTAGAAGACTTCAAAACTTGAAGACATGAAGATGAAGACCATGAAGACTTGAAGACTTGAAGACCTAACTTGAAGTTGAAGAATGAAGACCATGAAGACTTGAAGACCTAGTTTGAAGACCTAACTTGAAGTTGAAGAATGAAGACCATGAAAACAATACTGAAGAGTGAAGTGAAGACCATGAAGATTAAATACTTAGAATACTCAATACTTGAAGACATTTGTATTTAGAAATTTATGATGTTTATTTGTCATATTTTTCAAATAAATCATAATATTTTTATTAGTTGTTTTTTTTCAATAAGATCAAATTCTTTATAATTTGATTCTTTTGTAATTTATGAGTTAATTTGAAATCTTAATAATAATTTCATATTTTTTTCATCAATATAATTTGTTTATTTGGTTTTGCAATATTGTGTTTGTGTTTATGCCTTTATGACATTATGTGCAAATGTGTAATGTATATTTTTAAATTTTATAAGTTTTTCTTAAAAAAAATTGGTTTATTTACAAATTACAATTAAATCATTGATGATAATTTGATTGATTTATGAAATTTTACCAATATTTATGTGTTTTCCATATTTTATACTTTAAATATACGTATTTATAAATTTAGAAAATTTTTGGATTTTTTCTGATTTTTTTAATGATTTTTATGATTTTCTAATTAAATTTTAAGTTTTTTTTTTAAAAAAAAAATAAGCGAACTGCCAAGACCCGCCCGCTGGTACAACGCGACGCGCTCAGAGGCGTGCCGTGCAGCGTCTTGAGGCTTGCGCCGTCTTGCGGCGGTGCGGGTTTGACATCTCTAGGTCTGGGTCTTCAGCCTCGTTCCCTTTCACCTGTTGCAATTCCGGTGCTACGTGCGGCAAGCTTTTTGTGCTCATGTCAGTTAAGCCGGCTTCCTCGACAATCGGGGCCTTCCCTCTCAGATCAACCCTTGTCTGTCCGGTTCCAACTCCTCCTTGCCGGCCTCCAGAACGCTCCACCTAGCATTCATCTGCGCCATGTCCCACCACTCCACATCGGTAGCAATAGATCGGCAGCTTTTCATACAAGAAGGCCACGAACACTCTAGATTTCTTGGCTCTTGCCCAGACCCCACGCTTTAGGGGCTTTGTGAGGTCAATCTCGATGCAGACCCGTGTGAATTTTGTCCGATCCTTGATCGTTGTAGTTTCATCGAACTTCAGTACATTCCCAGCGTGTGAAGCAATTGAGTCTAGAGAGCTCAGGGACCAGTACTCTGATGGTAGATGGTGCATCCTCATCCATACCGTCGCCGTCGACAGTCTTTCAAAGCACAGCTGAAAGTCAGGTTTCCAATGCATCAAGTGTAAGATCAGGCCGTTGACAGTCCACGGTCCTTCAAATAGGAGATTTTCCATCATCTCTTCCGATACACACTTTATCAGGTAAAAACCGTTTGCCATATTCGCCACTGTGAACTCGCCAAGGGCATCCCACAGACCCCTTAGCTGTTCTCTTAGAATCTCTAGCGGGATCGGCCTTCCCAGAAATTTGCCGAACAGGCTCCACCGCAACTCCTCACTTTCTCTTTCGATGTCTCCGTCGTCCAGATCGACTATGTCTTCGATTGTGGCCATCAACCTATCCAGCAGTGGCCCTGGCTTCAAGATCGTGTCCTCCTCGTTCCTTCCATGTGGGTCTTGGACTACACTCGACCAGAATCTTCTACCCGTTCCATTTGCTATCGGAGGCCGAGGGGGTTTTACTCTCTGCAGTGGTGGTTCTCGGAGCTCCACCGGAACCGGAGCCGGAGCGCTTAATGCTGATCCGGCTTCCGTGAGCCCCCTGTTTCTCCCCCACCTACCATTGCAAATGGGGGGGAGGGTTCGCTGGTTCTTTTGGTGGCTAGGGTTTGGCTAGGGTTCTTTCAGTTCTGAGAATGGTTTGAGAACCGCTTGCACATTAAATTGTTTTTCTTTCCCAATGGGGGTGGGATTTTTTTTTTTTAGCCTATTTGATTGGTTTCTAAAAAACATAACTATAAAACGTTGTCCTTCAAATATATATATATATATAAAAAGAATCAATCTCAATATTCACATCATGAACATTACATATATAAGCTACTTAAGAAAAAGAAATAAAGATTTCATTTGAGATGCCACTTAGAACTCAGCTGACGCTTCCACTGTCTTCACGAACCATTACACGTGTCAACCACCAGCTCCACACCCACACGTCAGCACTCCTCGTCTCTTCTACCGCTCTCTAGAACTAGAACCCCATACTTTAACCATCTCTTCTTAAACCCTCGCAAAATCCTCACTTCTCATCGAAAAAACTAAAAATTATGAACACCTTATCAACACTTCGTTCTTGTCTTCGCGCCGCCCACTCCTCCCGCACGTGCCTACCGCCCTCCGCACGTGCCTTCTCCACCACCACCACCACTCCCTGCCGTCGCGAGGACGGCGCTAAGGTATTCACTTCCGAACCCCAACTAAATGCCCTCAAACTTCACCCTTATTTACACTCCCTGACATCCTTTCAGGAAAAGCAAAACGAAGCTGAGAAAACGAAAGGCAATACGTCGAACACCTCACCTCCATTCGCGACGCCACCGAAGCTCGAGAGCACCGAGCTGCCCCCGCCGCCGGATCCATCTCTCCAGCAACGCCGGCGTCGCCACGTGTCCAAAGAAGCCCTCGACGGCGCATCCTGCGTAGGCTGGGACGGCGCCGCCCCCGGCGGTGACTGGAACGTCGATTACAAGGAGTACTACGAGAAGCACAAGCCGTCACCGTTGTCGGAGATCGAGATGGTGGACACGAGGAAGCCGATAACGAAGGCGATGGACGGCCGGCAGGAGGAGGGAATTGGAGCGGCGTTAGTGGAGGACACGGTGGACGCGGCGCTGGAGCGGGCGGAGAGGATGTTCAGAGAAGCGGCGGCGAGAGGCGATCCGGAGGCGCCGCACTCGAGAGCGCTCGCCAGATTGCTCGCGCTTCGTGGGAGTAATACGTCCAATGATTTGTCAATCTAGTCCTCCTAAATTAAGAAAGCTTGGTTGTAGAGGTGTATGTTAGTGTTTATATGTAATTATTAGGTTTTATAAGGATATACATGCAAAATGCCCAAAAGTTTATATAAATATAAAAAGTTCTTTAAAATGTGTAGTAGTAGTGTGTCTATAAATATGGGTTAATTAGAAAATTAAAATATTAAACACAATGAAAAAACCCACAATTATTTGCAATTTAAGCAGATGGAATGCAAATGCATCCATTATTGTACACTATGAACACCAGAATTGATCAACATGAACTCTTTTGAACAAAGCTTCTGAAGAATTTATCAAAATTCAAGGTTTTTGATTGAAGAGTTCGGAGAAATGGGAATGCTTCTGATTAGGGCTCATACTGCCACTTCTGCTGATCCTCAACCCCTCCAGAGCTTTCTGTATCTCCATTGTCATGGCACTGTCCACACTCCCTGAAGATATCTTCTTGTGGGACTTCTGGAGATGGAGCTTCAGAGAACTGCTGCTTAGCCCGGCATTCTTCCCGCATATCGGGCATACCTTCATTGCCGGCTTCCGGTGTTGCCACTCCATGGATACCTTACCATGAAGCCGCCTGTCGAGGTCTAAGAGAGCTTTCGCGAAGCCGTCGTTCGGTTGCGCTCTCCGGTGAGCTTTCTTTAGCATGCTCCATGCATCCGATAATGTAAGTCCCCTGCAGAAAAAAAGATTTAGACTTTAGACATCTATGAACAACAATGTAGGATTGTAGTGTTCTTTATTATTGGAATGCATACTTCCTTAGCATCAAGTAAGCAAGCACAACAGTTGCGCTTCGGCTTTTCCCTTCAAAGCAATGAATCAGAACTTTTCCACCTTGTCGTTCAACATAGTCGATGTAATCCGAAGCCTCCTCGAAGAGATCACTGATTTCTGCATCCTCGTTATCACTTATCTGCAAATAGTTTTGACCATTTGTCAGCAGAGAACATAAGCTTCATACAAGGAACCAGAGAATGCATTTCACTGAAGGAGTTCATGAACCGAAAGAAAGAGCTCTTACAGAAAAGTTCTTGTACTCAAAAAGATCAGGATACTGTGAATCTGATTGTCCAATTTCATGTGAACACAAGCACAGTATGTGTGTGATGCCCAAGTGCTGAAGAGTGTGTGTGGACCTTGCAGCAAGAGCTCCTCCAATAAAAACATTACCTGTAACAAGAGAGGGCCGCTCTGTATTTGCGGCATCTGAGATCAAAGCTATCCTCTCCAGAATATGTTCGAGTCGAACCTGGAAGAGGCAAGGATCTAGAGTTCACTTATCAGCATTGAACTAGATATTATAAGAGATCGAGGGAATTACCTTTAGTTCATAAGCATCAACAACGGTATTGTTATCGGTCCCCTCAAAAAAACCCGAATTGAAGTTGCTCTCGTGACACAGCTTGATAACATCAGACCTAAGCATTTCATTCCACTGCTCGAGTTCCTTGTTCAACTCAGTGTCTATCTACAAACAGTATAGAGCACAGATATAAGAGCTAGCATAGAAAAACAAATCCAGCAAGAAAGCCATGGTTGGAAGTATAGAAAAACTATGCTCATTCCATAGTGTTCAGTAAGGACTTTTAATAGTAGGTAGTATATTTCAAGTTTCCTTCTTTCTAAGAATTCTAAGGTGATCTGAAAGTATCCAACCTTGGCAAATTTGTTGAAATCACGAAGCTTCATCGTCAGCCGGAGGCTGTGGGAATACTCTCCTTTTCCTTTTGTATACCTTCTGCTCCAATTATCCCGAGAGACTGGAGAAGTGGATTCAGGGCTTTCTCGAGATGCGGGAGAAGACTTCAGCGCACTTCTTTGCACCTCAGAATCACTTGAATCTGTTTGTACTTCATTCGCAACCCGTTCCTTATTCGCAGGATATGGAGTACTGAAACCAATTCCAAGTGAATGCAGAGGAGAATCAGCATCATCCTTCTCCACTTCACCAGAGGTTTTGTTAATTATTGACAGAAATACTCTAAAGAGGCCATCAAGTTTCTGGTAAAGTGTGAGAAGGAATATATGGAACCCTTGCAGGTCCCTCAGTGCTGCACGAAATCCCCCTCGGAACTCATGAACAACTGCTGCCATGTCAGCATTAGACAGCGATGAACATGAATCTGGTGTAGCAACATCACCCACTGAAGAAATACCTAGCTTACCGCCAGAAATTTCATACAATATATTAGCAGCGAATTCTACATTGTTCAGTATGAGCTCAACAACCTTTGGATAAACTTCTTGATCTTTTGCACGCTTTCCAGCAGGTGGACGGCGAGGAACCCCAGAATCAATAGCCACAATATGAAAATCAGAGTTCTTTTCATCGACTCCTTTCTTTGTTGAACCATGGCTAGACTCCAAGGTTCCATCAGAAAACTGAGATGAAAGTTCAGGATTTGGTGAATCTAATCTACCATTTACTGAGTTTACCCTTCTTTCTTTCTGTAGAATTTTGACTATATGTGGTCTGTATCTTCTGGCTGCAGATTTATAAACTTCATCCAACACTTCCATATTGACAGACATGATTTTATCAACATACAACAGATTTGCATTGTTACCACGCCAGCCAAGTTGACGGCAAGGGAGTCTATCCTCATTTCTGAGTATGAGATCCAGCATCAAGACCTTGCCAAGGGCTGCAGCAGTGTTTCGAGCAGCTTCAAATGAGTCAAATGCAGCTGAACTCTCAAGGAGGGGTGAGCCATGAACATAACTGCAAAAACAGGAAGGGTTTAATATTGGATTAGATTTCACATCTTTACTTCAATGTCAACTATGGGATCAAGTGGTGCTCATACTTCATTAAGAACAGGCATCTACTTAATTCAAGAGCCTCCAACAACTCAGTGCATGTTAGTTCCCCAACTTCATCTCCTGTTGTAACAGCAGCATCTCGTGCTTTTTCAGCAGCATCCTTGATCTGTTGCCATTCTGGGTTAAAATTGTAAACAACTCTACCCTGCAAGATGTATCCACTGGTCAAGAAGACATTTTTGTTAGATGAATTAGAGAATATAACCGATAATGGATAAGGTGCACCACCTGAGGTGTTTGAACTCCAAGCAATTTTGCAAATTCATAACCCAATCGTTCAGATTGTGTGGCCATTCGAGATGACGCAATCTTTATGACTGCAGCTGCTTCCTTCGGCAAGAGATCATTGTTCTCAGGAGCAACAAATAATGCAAAGAAAACAACACCCCCCGAGTTCACAGTCACCTGCAACAGAAAATTTGGCAGAAAGGTTGACCAAAGGAATGAAAGAAAGCGTTACTTCTATAGCAGAAAGATAAAGCAGTAACTAGCCAATACCAACATCTGTATCAAGTTATGCATGGCTATCCTCAATCCTGGCTCCATCTTACATAACAAAGTGTTTTCATATTCAACTAGCCACCAACTACAGTTACTAAGATGCAGTAATGTTATTTATAAAAGTTGTGTTTTAAAAATGTCATTTGAAATCATGATCTAAAATTGTGAGTTAACCTATAATTAATTGGGTACTTCAATATGGATGGTGGATCATATACTGTCAAGAACCACTTCTTGAGGGCCAAGAACCAGAATTATGAAGTATGAATAATGTCACAATTATTTACGGTGTAGACTTGAGGCACTCTGCAGTTCAGACACATGGAAACTTGTGATCTATAATTTGTTTAATGACCAACCAAATTGCCATAAATCTAAAGATGGAATCACCAGGATCAATCAAAGTATGTAGACCATGGAGTTTCTTTATAGACTGACCAAGAAGGATTGGGATGATCGTAAAACAAAGCCAATCAGTGATAACCGTCATAAGTGATTGACTTACAGAATTTCTCTCACCATCTTCATACCGTATCGAGTAATTAATATAAAAACAATTTTAACAGCCAACCAGTGTTAATTATTGAAGGCACAACACAATCAGGAACACACCTCCAGAGTTTTATTCAATTCATCCTCCAAATGCTCATTGCTGCAAGTATGCTCTGTATGATGGAGTGATGAGAGTGCATCCCAGGAAAAGTAACTTGATTCAATATCTAGCATTGCAGCACTTCCAAGCCTTTCCCACAAACTCTTTTCTGCAGTTTGATCGGCCGATGGAACATTGAACAAACCACCATCAGTTTCCCCTGAATCCGGTCCACCACTGTAGAGGAAAGGGTTGCCCCAAAAGAATATCAAATTTCATTAGAAACAAAACATATCGCAAACACACATTAATTACTTTACTAGTGAGTCTGTAAGTGAGATGATCTGAGAACAAAATCGTGGATTGATGGCCTCCTGTGGCACATCACCTCAGTAAAGGTCGACAATTGGCTGAGCAAGACCCAATTAGATCTTACTTGGAGAAATAATTGCTTATGGTGCAATATAATGTAAAGTTTAGACACTAAAACATGAAAATTCCATCTAAGGTTTGATCTAATGATATAAACTCCAAGCATTTCATACATCATCTAATATTCAATAGCTCTTCCTCCCGGTTCATTTCTCCTCTCCATATTAGCCATTCAATATTCTTCTCTTTACCTCAAACTTCACAGAAAGGACTTTACAAAAGAAACAGTTTGGAAATCTCTGCTTCCAAAATACAATCTCAAAAATAACTTCTAGAAACGGAGATCTGACTAAATTCCTCTAAAACCACAGGTTATTTGTGCATGTTTCTACAAATATGGAGAATAGCTTGACCCCATACTGTTCAGTAAAAAGATCAACCAGGTAACAGATGCATGGGCAAAAAATTACACTGATGACTAAAGTTTACCAAATCCAAGCTCAAAATCAGTAAATTTGCGTAAACAAAAGTTTGTAGCCTGTGTTATAGATATCAATAGACCACTAAATAGAAGTCATAGGTTCAAGGCTTGGTGAATTCCAATAGCAGACGGCTGATTCTCCAAGTATATAAGAAGGTTGGAATTTTAATCCTCCGAAGAAGAGAAAACTGGTATCAAAATATGCTCTTTATCAAGGTTACCAAACCATTAACCTATGGATTTTGAGATACTAGAGCCAAAAGAAAAACTTAACCAAACCTCCAATATCAAGCATTATAGCAAAACTAAGATACTTCATCACAGTGACATGCATATGAAAGTGCAAAAAAGAATAAAAAAGACTAAATGGCAGCAGCTATATGCTAAAGAAACATAATAAAAACAACCAGTATTCCACTCACACACCCGATTATGACAAATTGCCATGACATGTCATCATCTAATTGAAAAACTATGATCCATGCCAAAATGCAAAAAATGAATTGTGGCATTCTCCTTCAAATCCAGTTCATAGCCTCACGAACATGTCTAATTATAGAGAAATATTACATTCCGAAAATCTCCACATCTGTAATTGTTGATGTTCAAAGGTTACACAACATTAAACAAATCTTTCACTCTTATAATAAATGTCAAGACATTCCAAAGCTTTATTCAATGAACATTGATGCATTATCCACTAGCAAAAGCGCTATAAAAATCAAACCATACTAAATTCAAACTAAGTTCAAATGCTTCAATACAATCAACCAACTCATACAGAAATGGTAATTTTTCCCTTCAACAAACTGGCGTACCTTTCTCGCTCTAAGGATGGCGAAGATGAGAGATCGAGGGGGGTCGCACCGATCTTGGGCGCACGATGAGGGAATCCAGAGTCCCGGAGCTGGCCGCAGCGCCTACGCACCAGCGCCACCCATCTCTCGAACGCCTGCCCCGGCGACGTCGACTCCCCCAGCAACAACCACGCCACCTTCATCACCGAACCCCAAATTCAATCAAGATCCAAAATTAAACACAAATCCAACACCCATTGACAAACAGACGCACTCACCCTTGAAGATACTCCGGGTTCCTTATCTCTCTCTCTTCCCTAAAAAAGGCGCGACCTTTAGGGTTGGATTCTTGTCAAAAATCAAATTTTTAATGTAGAAAGTTGTACCTGAGGCGGTGTGATGGAGGGGGGCGAGTCGGCCTTCTTCTCGCTTCGCTCCTCCAGTTCCATGAAATGGAGGAGAGAGACAATGAGAGAGCTCTGGTAACTCCGAAGGGTGGTTTACCTTCACTTGATCAATTCAAACAAAGAACCGTTGAAAGGCAACCAAAGTCTATGTCTCTCTCTCTCTCTCTCTCTCTCTCTCTCTCTCTCTCTAGTCCTCTCCCCTCTTCTCTTCTCTTCTCTTCTCTTCTCCCTCTCTCTTTCTCACGTTCTCAGAGATGAGATCTCGCGGCGGCGACGATGGGGTCCTCCGAGCAGGCGTACAGTGACTCGCGGAGATGTCGGAGAGACCGTTGAGAGACAAGAACAAGGAGTTTACAATTTTAGCCTTCATGTTCAATATGGGGGGACAAGAATGTGGAGATAGTTTAAGCATGGATTTCTGCGAGTTAGTGTACCAATAACTCTATTTTGTTGTCTTTTTGAAAGGAAGGTGGCAAGCTTCTTTCTTTTTATGATTTTGGGGTTAAGTGGTGTGATTAAGATTGGAATCAGTATTATATGGCATTGTGTTTTATTAATTGGTATTATTTTTATCTCTTTATATGCTAAATTGGTTTCTATGTATGCGTAGAGTATAGGATTAAGTATATAAAGTTATATATAAATAGAGAGAGAGAGAAAAATAATAATAGCTTGACTGTGATTACTACATAGGATCCTCACTTTGGATAATATTTATAGAAAAAATTAGAGATGTGACTAAAAAAAATGAATCGGTTATACATTTGCTCATCTTAGCACAGCTTTGTTATTAGGTTTAATGAAAAAAGATTTACTACTTTGAAGTGTGTTCCCACATATATGTCCTTTCGCTCTTCTCCAATTAGTCGATGTGGTATTATTGTTTTACATCCCAACATATACGTAGCAATGGTGCAGTGCAAACTGAAGGGATGGAAGCTTGATAATATTTTTTCAGACTGTCTTCAAGTTCTTCAGATTATTAGAAATGGTGCTGATCCAAACTCACAAAGTATCAGAGAGAGCATACTTACCATTGAACAACTCATGGTGGAGCAACCTGAAATGGAATTCAAATACTGCCCAAGAGAATTCAATCTCTTAGCAGATTCTCTGGCCAAGCATGCATTCAGAAACCCTGGATTATCACTATTTCACAGAGGAAGTGATGCACTACACCGGTGGATGACCTATCTATTACACTTGGACTAGCCTTTTGAGTATTCTCAGTTTTTATGTCTTAGTAGTATCTCAGTTTTTCTTATGTTTCCTTTAATGTAGCTTGTTGAAAGCTCTATCTGGTCAAAAAAAAAAAACATATACGTAGCAAACATTTGGAGTTACTTCTGTGACATCTTTAGTATGCGAGTTGGCCCAAATTAACAACTTACAAAAATATATGAGGCACTAAGACGATCTCCTTATGGTGGACAAAACATTATGATTGTGATGGGACCTCACAACGATGAGCGAATGAAATATAATTAAAATATTTTATTAAAAATTATTTATAATATTTCTTTCATCATATTATCTTGATCGGATACAACTCTCACTTTTAGGAGATCAAAACTAGAGATGATGTAAATCTTGGTGAAGAAGAGCCTAGAATTCTTCAGAGAAATGCCTGAATGGGTCGATGAGGGTAACGAGACCTTCGAAAATGACACAGCTGCTGGCTGAGACAGGACGTAAGATATCATGACTAGTGACAATTAATGTTTTATATATATTTTTTCTTGGTTGAATTTGATGCAATAAAATTTTCACATCAATAATAAAATAAAATCTGATTTGTCCACCTTTTTTATCCTTATAAAAAGAGAGAATACTAAAATAAAAAGAGAGAATACTAACTTTTCATGAAATCGTTTGGGCCTTTTTATTTTTGGAATAAGAAGCTTAATATTCATCAAAATTAAGAATATAAAATAATAAAAGTACATAAAATCAGTTTTTTTTTTTTTTAAGAAATTCGAATTGCAGATGAAATTCTAACCTCTGGCGCAAAGTGGCTCGCCATCAAGGCCGATCTAGTTAAGCACGTGGACGGTGTCACTCTATTAAATGAACAACCAATGACAAGGCGCCACCTCGGACTGAGCCCATCACCGATTCATTCACACTGGCACCGCCTGAACAGTAAGTACAAATCAAGTGCACCCGCGGGCCGCGTGAAGACGCGCCGAACCCGATGACCATTAATAATAATAATGGGACTTCGTCGCTTCGACTCAAAGTTGTTTAACAACGTGGCATTTTCTGATTGGTTGTAAGTGGTCCCCACCTTGTGCAGTGAGGGATCAACGCTGTTTGAAGAGACGCAGGTGATCCGTCAGTTGGGAAGCGACAAGAAGGAACAAATGCGTGAGAAGCCGGGACATTAGGCTCCACGTTCGCCGCATCGTTACCCGTGTTAACGATAAAATAAGAACCTGTAAAAGCGACCAGAAAAAGATACTCATTGCCTTACTGGGCAATGCAGTGATATTTGGACGCGGGTATTTGATTGGCTTCTTTCATTTATAAAGACATGTTTTAATATATACACCCTTGTAAAAAATGTAATTACCACCACCCCCCTATTGATTCATTTAGTTTTTCAGAAGAGGATTGATTGGGTTGGTTAATTACTCAACTTTATAAGGTTCTACGTATAACCGCCATCCCAATCGGATCCGGAGTCAAGCCCGTCATTCACGTGGCCGGATCCGCATCATCTTATCGGATCAGGTCAAACACTATTTATAGAAAGTTAGAATTAAATCGCAACCGTCCATCACATCATCCACGGGCCCACTTGATTTAAAGTGATCCATGGTGACCACCGGCGCGCCAACGGTCGATTCTCGAGAATCTTGGTATTTCGGTAAATTACATAGAAAAGTGTACTTTTACCTATGACCCCCTGAAAAGTTTTAAATCACTACTATGAAAAATCACCCCAAAACTAACTGCGGAAAGGGGCTTGAAAAGGAATTTAATTTTTTGAAAGGGGTGATTTGTAAGGGACAGTGGCAGTTTTACAATCCACCCTTATAAAACTTTTAAATTATTATATTAAATTCATCTCAATGGAACTAACCCCTGCGTATTTAGACTTTATAAAGGGGTTACATGTAAAAAAAAAAGAACAACAGTTCTGAACTCACCCTCTCACTTGTGTCGTGTTTATTATTTAGTTCTCTCTCTCAGTGCTCACTTCTCACTTCTCACATTACAGTTGAGAAGAAAACAAGAGAGAAAGAATGGGAAGCAAGACGAGGCCTGTATTTCCAATGGCGAACTCACAGCACTACAGCGACTACGGCTTCGACCCTCAGTTCGACTACTTCCAGGTTTTAAGTTTCTAAATCTTCTTCTTCTTCTTTTCTTCTTTGAATGCTATTCTCTGGTTTTCAGTTTTCTAAATCTTTCATTTTCCTTTTTGATTTTTGTAAAGCTTTGGAAGTGGCGTTGAAAAACATAGTGTAGATCCCATTGACTAATGACTACCTCGATCCCTTGTATTAATTTTTACACTTTTTGCTTTTTCTTTTGTTTTCCTGGAAAAGGAGGTACTTTGAAAAAAGTGGTATTCTTTTTATATATTATTTATTTAATTTGGGTGAAGGTATTGGAGGAGGCCAGGAGGCACGGGAAACGAGGGGAAGCGCGGGGATCAATGGACGGGCTTCATTTCAAGCTTCAGAAGCCCATCTCAAAGGACGATTCCCGGGCGCGGTCTAAGAAACGCAAACAGTGGTGGAAAACGGCGTTTCTCTTCTGGAAACGCAACGCCAGAGGAGGGAACGAGAATCGCGTGGAGTCATGTCATCGTGAACCGACTCACCGGCCGGTGTCGGGACCATTATATTTGACTGAGAGCCTCGGCTCGAGAACGCCGTGCCGGTCCATACGGTCCGGTTCGGGTCCGCTCCGGTTCAGTCCGGCCGAACAGGCCGGGATCCCTTACCTGAACCTCAAGGAGTTCAATGTGATGGAGAGTCACCACAGGGCTTCCGCCACGTCAGCTCCTCCGCACGTGCCGGTTTATTTGGTCACGTGATCATTCTTGTCGTGACTCCGCGGTTAATTTACTCTTTTAAATTAATAGTTTGTTTTTTTTTTTTTGGGCAGTGATTTGGAATGTGATGCAGTGGTCATTGTTTACCGCGATTTCTTACCGCGAGTGAGCATATGCGTGTTAAGTGGGTGTCGTGTTCTGTGTGTTTGTTTGCGACCTCGAAAGTTGAATTGGAAGTATTTGAGTTTTAGATTTCTCGGCCTTTTTTTATCTTTTATTTTATTTGAAGAATTATCAACAACTTAAAATTAATAATAATATTTTTAATCTTTTCATTGTTTATTATTATTTATTGCATTCTTTTCCTCAAAACTTTCCACTATCCAAATGCAATCCATTTTACAATACCAATTCCATTGCTAACAAGTTTGAGTAAAAAAGGCATATGATTGCGCTAGTTGATAAAATAAAAGATTTAGATTTTTAAATTCATACCTCTAATAAACATTTTTGCAAGTGATGCAATTCTAAAATAAGAATTTAAATATGGAATTAATAGAGGCCTCCTAACAAATAATATATCATACAAGATTAGGAACATACAACCCTGGTCGATTACCTCTTTTAATGACTACCTTTATTTAGCAGGCACATATGGAGATAAATACATAAATAAAATGGTAAATGAAGCACTATTGACACAGCATAACTCGAGAGAAGACAACAACACAGAATAAAGATCAGCCTACGATTAGGAAACATGGATGGATAAAACTATCATCTTTGAAGCTGGTCAGCAGCTGAATTGCTTGTGCCAGATGATGCAGCTGCCCTGCCATTGGGAACAACTCCATTGTCGACAGGCGATGAAATTCCCCACCTCCTCTCTGACTCAAGTGGCTCTATGACTTTAACTGCTCCGTCGGTGAGTCCTACTGCAAATTGACTTGGCTCTTGTGGGTGTGTCGCAATCACCAAGGGATACACTGGAGGATTGCTGCAATGCAATTAGAATTATTATTATGTAAGCATTCATGACTGGATGGTTGAACACTCCAAGTATAATAACTATTATGACAGTAATGATTTTTCAAATATTCAACCATATATAGACTGCAAGATTACTAAGTACCTGTTTGCAGCTGCTGGAGATAAATAAGCTGCTGGGGCAATACGACATTGTAATCTCAAGTTGTCAGCATCAAAAACACCAATGCTTCCATCACAAAAGGCAGCATAAACCAGTTGGCTGTTGCATGAATAAGCCGCATGTGATATTGGAGCAGAAAGACTACCTTGGGGAACCCACTGAAATCCAAAGCAATTTTTCATGAGAAACTTTCATGGTCTTGATGGATTACTATGAGTGTCAAAGACAAGCTACCTGACGGATCCTGTCTGCCTTGGACGCATCGTATATTGCTATTTGTGTTTCATGGGCCACTAACAAGCGAATTTGATCAGAATGGAACTGGACTCGAGTATCACCAGCAGGTGCTTTCCCTGCAGGCAATTGAATGGAAATGGATTTCTTTTTCTCCCAGGTGTCAGTGTTCCATATACATAGCTGCAACAATGACATGTATAATCATAAAACTAAAATTGTGAAGCAAAGCAGTATTGACATAGAAATAACTATCTCAGACTCTCAACCTCACCTATAACTGTAAAAGTGGAAGAAAAAACAATAATTCATCTACTACCTGAGCATCAGCACCAGAAGAAACCAAGATACCAAGATTGTTGGAAAATGCTAGTCCAGTTATGCGCTTCTGATGGCTGTTCAGTTTTGTTTTAACCTGATTGAAAATCATAAGAACCGGTAAACATTAAATGAAACTTGTTTCAAAAAGTAAGAATTCAGTCACTGGCCACCAAATAACACTACCTCATCCACTCGAACATTATAGATGTGTATGGTAGAGTCTTCCATTCCAATAGCAATAATGTTATTGTCTTGTGGATGGAAGGCTAAATAAGTTGAAGCAGGTGGTGGTGGCATGAATGTAGTCATTACCTGCAAAAGATAATGTAAATGTGTGGAATCAAAACATAACATCGTCGTATAAAGACTGTTTGGAAGTTCTCATGGTACAGTTATTTAATTAGTAATAATTTACCTTGAATGTCATCATGTTGAACAAAGAGACCTTTCCTCCACATGCAGACATCACATATGAGTCATTCTTTGATAGTGCTATGCAAGGAACTGCTTCTTCGGGGTTGGTATCTGATACATCATTGATCATAAGAAGACCACTGTTTGGTTGCCAATGCTGTGGAACAACACTGGCAGTGGCCTTTAACCCTTAACCAAGTTAGAACTTAGATGTTTCACACAAGAAGATCCACCAAACACACAAGCAAACTTAGAGATGCTAGTAATTACCTTGCCAGTGGGATTCTGCTCACTCCGGCTCCATTTCCACAATCTCTGGATAGCATTTGATCCTAGAGCTAACAAACTAACCCCGGAATTTGTGTAAAGAAGTCTTGCAACCTGAACAAAAGCAAAATTTTACAACCATCACACAAGGAAGCTCAGACAAGCTCCACCAAGAACCACAAACTGTAATAGTATTCACCTTGCTAGCAGAATCTGTGCCTTCTGGCATTGAAACAACACGACATTGAAGTGGATCCAGAATTTCACACAATTCCCATGGTTTGGCCTTATCAGATAATTCCTCCAAAATTCTGGGCTTCTCCAGCCCCCGAGTAGAAGGATCACCTCCATTCTAGAAAAGGAAATTCATGAAAGGAAGAAAAGAGATTCTGTTACAAATAAAATAAAATTGATACTCAAGTACAATGTCTTAATAATATGAACAAAATTTATATCCAAGAGAATGTATTGTATCTTCTGTGATTTAAAGTCAAAATCAGAGGAACAAGGGAAAAGTCAAACAAACAAGTAGGTTTAATTAGAAAGAAACCAAGGAAACCTAAGTGAAAGTAATGATCAGAAAATGAAAATGATAAGAATGTTTTACTTTAAGCACATTGCCTATGATTATAGATTAAAAGCGACATTGCGAATAACAAAAAAAGAAAAAAAGAAAAAAAGAAAAATCTATGCCGGTGGCATAGGCTCATTCATCTTCATGTTTGCTCACCTCAGTCAATGAAAGGTGATCCATCAGACTCATGAGTAATGAAATAGAAAAAGAATTCAGAGAAAACTAATGCAGAAGAACTCAGAATATATTGGTGCAATATTACATCAGGGGGCATGCCCTTTCCTAAGACTCAAAAACGACAACACTGAGAGACTCATGTAACTAACACAAAATTCATGGAATATGGTCTTATGTTGGATTTAAGCAATGCACTTAGAGGAAAACCAATATCATGTATTTTTATATACAAAGTGCATGAACATCTTGAAGAAGCAGTTAAGTGGACAGTCTAGTTCTAAATATATGCAGAAGTTCCATGGTTGGGGGCAAACATATTCCTTCAAGGGAGTTAAAGAGTAAATTTCAATCAATTGATTCATATCACAGTGACAATTAACTGAACATTATGTTTGGACTCTGAATAGAAATCATGTACAGCAATACTGAGCTGCTAGTCACAGTATGCTGTCCAGAAAAGTATGTCGTGTTTTTTTGCAGAAAGGAACTCCTAATATTCTAGACCATACCTCCCCAAAATTGATTTTACTTACAAGAATAGGAGACGGCTTTGCAGGAGAGCTTCTGTCTAAGCGATCCACCCTACTAATGCTTGGGGAGATGCTTGTGACCACAGGAGCACCCGACACCTGATTCAGAACATAGTAATGGTCAGGAAAAACTTTAGAAATTATATTGCATGTTAAGCTTATCACTTCACCACCTTGATAGGAGAAGTTTCATATTGAGTTTTGAATGCTTCAAAAGATCGACTTCCAAAAGCTCGCAGAGATCTGAGTCCTTCTGCATTAGCAAGTATCTTGAAGCCACCATCCATTGTTGTGACAGCAAGAAGGTTTCCTTCCTTGTTGAATCTCAATCGTGGGAGACTCTGTTGTGGTTAATAATAAGAAATTAAAGATCTTCCTATGTAATTATTTAGTTAGATGCCAATAATTATAGAAACTGACCGGAAGTCCACCCTCTGCATCTGTGCTTATGAGCATGTTCACATTGTCCACATCCCAAAACTTTATCTGATTTTCTTCACCAGCAGCCAAAAAGTGGTTTTGGGTGGTGTCAAACTGGACAACACCAGTTGACTTTTTCCGGAAACCAGCATATGTCCTCTTTATTGCCCCTTCACTTTCATTCCACTCAACAAGGAAAGAGTCTCCCTCTTTGCTAGTCCCACAAGAAAACAATCTACATAGTGAAAAGAACATAATAAGTATTCAGCTACAAATGAGAATTCCATAAAAGGATCAACTTCAAGTTTTCTGCTCTCAATATAGAATCTTGTGCTTGCCTGCTTCCATCAGAGCTATATAACATTGTTGTACACCAACGCCCAGGAGAATCATAGTCAACCCTAGATCCTACATTATCATAAAGCCATGCCTTGATTTTCCCATCAAGAGCGGTTGAGAAAACAAACTGCATTTAAGAATACGATCAAGATGTCATTAGATGAAGTGAAACAAACAGTTCACTTACAAAACTATCACAAGAAGACTTTTGACATCCTACAATAAAAGCATTTACAGATCCTTTTTTCTGAAAAATGGAAGACCGGTTAAAGAATAATTTCCTGCCAAATGCAGTACAAGTTGTCATTGTTAGCTTGAAAAAAAAAAAGAGGAATAAATTTTCATACTACTAATATTCAGGTTCAGAGTAGAGATAGAAAGAGCATGTTGAAGAAGAAGCCAATAAATGAGGGTGGCACTGCTCAATCACCTCAACAAGCACAGGTTTCAGAAAATGGAATTACGTAAGCTGGTTTTCATTCACATTAAGAAAATGGAGGAGAATGTTGGATCATTGCCTGGTACTCTAATTTTTTGGTTTTTTTTTGCAAAATTAAAATTTCAATTGATATATGCTTCTCAACATAACAATAACAATAATAATAATAATAATAATGATAATAATAATGGTAATAATAATTAGATTTCCCTCATGCAGATTCTGTCCTTCATTACATATGATGTCTTCGGCTTCCACCAATATGAATTAAAACCAATTTGAATTTCTAAATTTTCTTCATAGAGTGTAAAATCATCACTTAAAAAATGGGAGTCATTGCAAATGATTAATCTGCATAATAAGAATTACGGATCCACTTGAAGGGGACACCAACGAGAAAATTTTTACTGACAAACCATTTCAATAGTCTAGGGGTTGTCAAGCTGCAAAGTACACCCATCAAGGTAGACTAAGTTTTCATGAATGGGATGACAAAAGGTAGAAAGATATATGTATAAAAAAATACCTGTATGTTCTCCTTATGATGGGGGCAGATGGAATAAACAGGGGCCTCATGACCTTCAAAAGTATACAGCTTATGACCATTCAAATCCCACACCTATAATGTAGGCGATACAACATTACTAAAGAAACAAATATGAAAGAAAACAAAAATCAGAGAGAAGAACGACCCATGCCTTTATAAGCTTATCATCACCACAAGTAACAACAGATAACTGTTTGTTTGGATGGGAGAATGCTATGTCATTAACTCCTCCCATATGAGCTTCAATCTGCTTAAAATAGTAAGTGTTATACATATCTTCCCTCAGTAAAGACACAAAAAAAAATGTTGCACATTTGCAAATTCACCTCTATATGTTGATGCAGATCATTAGGCGCTTGATAGGCATGTAGGTGAATCAAGTGCTTTGAAAATGCAACACCTGTAGTGATAAGATTAGAATTTAACTTAATAGAAATAATAAAGTTATCCAAATTATCTGAAAAAGGAGACTTGCCTATCAAGTTTCCGTCTGGACTCCATGACACTCTAGTAACTGATATGGAAGAATCTTTAACCATTGCAGCCTGTCCAAATCAGTATAAACATGAAGAGATACTGTACAAGAATGATACTTCACATATAAAAAGAATAACACAAACACCTGATCAATAAAAAAAATTAGTTATCTATCACATAAAACCAACTTTAAGTTGCCAGTTGGTTGAAATCAGAGCAGCAATCTTGAAGAATTGTTGTAGCAGCCAGAGGGAGTGTGCTTATAAAACAGCACAAGGAATAGGGTTTTAGTAATTATCTATTTACATCTAAAAGAGCCATTTCTTATAATTGCAGAAATATCCTTGAAAAGGATATGAATGAACATATACAACTTTCCCAATTGCCTCAATTGGCCTCCATTCACACTGACTTGACATAAGTCAAATGTCAACTTAATGAGGTAAACATAAGGATTGTCCACAAAGGCCAATGGTTGATTGTTATTATACAGTAATATAGATGCTGAAAAGAAACATGATAAGTAAAAAATGGGATCTCAACTTTCCCACTCCATAAATAAGATTTTTTTTTTTTATTTCCCCCTGGAAATCACAGCAAATGCTTGATAAGCACCTGAAATTGAGAAGAACAAGCTGCTATGTCTCGTAGTTTGAATGGCTTGACCACCAGTCTCTCCCGTAAGCCAATTTCCCATAGTGTTATTTCACCGGTTGCAGTACCCACTGCAAAAGAGGAAAATATTAGAAACAAAGAACAAATTAAAGAGGTAAGTACACCAATACCATGAGGATCTTCAAACCTAATAGTAGTGTGTGATGAGAAGGATGGAAGTCCATGCTAGTCACATTTGATCCCTGATTCATAGCACAAGCCACAGTTCTTGGTAGGTCATCCAATGACCACGCAACTTGTGGAATAGGAGCAGGATATGTAACCTGAGTACGAGGAAATAGGAAGTAAACATCAACATGGTACTAACAGACTGCAAGTTATCGGATTCATAAGAGGAAGGTAGTAAGACCAAGCATGTTTGTGAAATAAAATTACCTCATCAGCTTGGTGTGAACTAGACCGCATACGTTTCATTAATTGCTCAGATTCAGCATTCTGATAGTCTGTCATACTGAGAGTATTTGGAGTTCTTGGGTGTTTCAAGATAGAAACTGTTGCATACAGAGCAACCATAATTATTCATAAAAATATTCACCTAAAATGAATGGCTAAGACATGTTCAACATAGAAAAAGCAGAAGACAGAGAAGTCATGATTTCAGAGTAATTATAAAAATCAAATTTGAGATAAGAATACAAAATTGAATGAATTTAGGTAGATGTATTAAGTCCATTTGTAGGTTGTAGGTATGTAAAGTTGTACGGGTAGTCCTAGACATGTACATACAATACTCAAACATCAAATTTCCTAGGATTTGCTAGATTAAACCACCAGTAGCTTCAATTTTCAAACTCGCATACATTGGACTATAGGCAAATAGGAAAGATTTAGTGTGCAAGAGTGTGCATAATTTCCAAACAAGTAAAGCAAAGACACTAGTAGAAGTCAAAATTTTAATAGTGTTTGAAGCACCAAATTTGATAAAACACAATTCTAAAATAAAAAAGAAAACATCAGATATGAGAAAATTGGAATAAGTAAATTATAAAATCTTTTGAGTTGATGACATCAATGAAATTTTCAATTGAAAATAAGAAAAAGTTCAACTTAAAAGTAAATGTATAATAATGGACGGGTTTAGAATAGTTTTAGGAAGCACTTGGAAAGACCATGAATGGATCTGAGAAGCATAGAAGAAAAGGAAAAGGCATTAATTTTGAGATTCTCTTTCTGTTAAAGATATGATTCTTCTCCTTAAACAAAAGCAGAGAGCTACATGCAATGTGTAATCAGTGGGTGAATTGTAAAATTGAGGTTCGAATTTCAAACCTTGATTGGATGGAATGGATATGGAAGGTGCAGCAACAACAGCAGATTGAATAGATGAAGAACCACCAGCAGCATTAGCCATCCAGCCAGCTAAAGCACTTGCATTTGCTGCTGCTGCAGGTGGGAAAGGCTGGAAAAGCGCAAGATTAAGAGTTAAATGAAAGATGAGCATTTGAAGTGCCCAAGCAACAAATATTAGAAACTACTCCTTTCTTTATCTGAAAAAGTCACTTGTTGGATATAAATTTACCGCATGTAGTGGTGTATATGTAGCAGGTTTGGGAACAACTGCAAGAGGAGCAGAGACTGAAGGTGCACGAGCACCATTTGGAGGAGCACAAGTATGGTCCGTGAACAACGTCTTGATATCAGGATTTGGCCTTGGGTTCTTACAAAGCTGATGTTGCCAATTAAGGCTGTCATAACCAGAATAGCGGTCACTGACCAATTCCAGTTATACTATATAATCCAAATAAATTCTTGTGTGAATAGGAAAAAATCAAGTGGGCCTGCTAGGTGTTTATTTACCTTTGGTTGATTAAAGTTCTCAAGCGTGAAGCCTTGAGGGTGGGAAAAGCTAGCTTCTCTCGAAACAGAGGATTGGCTTCTATAAGCTTTTTAAGTTCAATAAGCATGATGCTTCGAGCTGACTTGGTGTCGCCATATTTTGATAATTGCTCATTTTCCCTGCAGCCCAAAGCACCAAAGGAAAAAAACACCTAGATTGAATAATTGATCAACTAGTACTTTACAGAGTTCACACAAAAACATCAACTCAAACTAGTAAATGTAACTATCAAAAGAGAGGAATTGGCTATAGGTATAAAAAATTGCAGAGCTTTAAAAAAGAATCATATATTGTCAATCAACTTAATCATGATAGCAAATAGTAAAAGCAAAAAAAACTTGAAAAGAATCTTCAACTCAAAGAAGATTATAAAGTATTCAGCGTAAAAGCTAGAACAGCAGTTCAAAAGAGGTTCTTCTGTTGTAGTTTATCACAAAAAGAATAAGTGAACAAATTCCAGAATTCTACACCACAGTGATGTGCTTACTCCTTAATTCAAAGAGTGGAAACTACATAACCTTATAAATGGTGGAAATGACAAAAAACAAAAAAGAATGGGGTACATGGGTATCTGCCAGTGGAAATTGCCCATTCTTGGTTTACAGAATAAGTTAAACCACCAACCAAAATTTATTAATAAGAGCATTAACTTTAATATTCCATAATCTATGTGTTCAATTTTAAGGTTTGAAGTCAGTTCTATTACTAGGCAACACTCCAGAGTGTGGACTCGCTCATGCATCAGCAATCATTCTCTAGTTGTTAAGAATTTTTTGAGTTTGTCACCACTTCCTTTTGCAGGGGTAGTTCTTGTTGCCCTATTTTGAAAAGAGGAGTAAACGGCAAAAGGAAGCTAGCCAACATATAAAATCGAAATTATTTACATATCCCAATTCATCAACAGCAGAGTAAACATGCAAAACAATGTGGAGTGTTGAGTGTTGCTAAACTTTTACATAACAAAATGACTTTTTTTAATGATACAACCAGAGAAAATTAGTTCAAAATCAATTGCCTAAGATAAAACATCAGAATTTCAAGCAATGATACACACTAAGTGAAGAAACATCCACACAACAAACCTAAAATTTTCGAGTGTGAGGAGTTGAGTAATCTCTTTATACAACTCCTCATTGAACGTCGAGAAAACCTTGAGATCCTTCACCAATATCTCTACTGCTTTCGCTCTGTCATGCCTATATATGACACCACTCAAATTAATTTTTTTAAAAAAATGAAAAATTACAAATGAGAACAGAACAGTTCATAGCAAAAATGAAAAAATAGTAAAAAAAATTACAAACTTGTCAAGCGCTTCAAGATACTTCTGCTTCCTAATCTCAAAGAAGATCTTCATTGAGTATCTATTATCATCAACCTTAGTAAACCCGGAGAGATACTTCTCCACCTCATCCCATTCCCCGGCCTGCACCTTCTCCTCGAAGTACTTAATATTAAAGAAAAACCCAGATTCCTGCTCCAACCTGATCCAAAACCCATAAAATCCAATAAAAAAATCAAAATTCCGTCCGATTAAGAGAAGAGACCGGGAAAATCATCCAACAATAAGCGAAGGCCTCACTTGTGGACAGACTCCTTGAACTTTTCCTCCTCTAGGAACTGTAGAATGAGGAACACCAGCTCTCGGCTCAGCGACGACATTGTCACAAGAAACCCAGATAATACAAGCTACCACGAGATAAATCGAGGCAGGGGCCGAATTGGAGCTCGAAATGACGACGAGACCGTAAGGGAGATGGATCTGAGGGCTGAATTCGGGGACTTCACAGCTAGGAAACGAGAATTCGAGGGATTGGAGAGTGGCCTAGGGTTTCGGCTCCCATTGAAGACAAAAGCGAGAGGAAGAGCGTGCGAAGAGATGAGGACTTTGTCTCGCTTTCTTCGATGCGGTTTGGCACCCCTTTTTCACCGGCTTATCAATTATAAGCCAGTGAACTTATCAAGGATAACTTATATGATAGCTTTTGATAAGTGGATTGGCTGTCGGTTAGTGCGGACGCGAAGAGGAGATTAAAACGGGTGGATATCCGTCGTGGCGTCCACACTTGAGTTGGGTTTGTCGGGAGATGACGTGATGTTTCGGGATGTTGAGAATTAGAGTCCCGTTTTCTCGCGATATTTTGGTTCCCAAATGGGACTCGCGGATCTGGTGTTTGGTCCAAACAAATAAAAAATAAAAACTTTTTATTTCTTTGATATTTTATTTTGGATCTATATTTTATTCATACAGATTTGATTTTTTTTCTACAATTAATAGATAAAATAAATTACAATTAATTAAAAAAATCTGCAAATACTAAAAAATGAAATTTGATCCGTCAAGTATGACATGGCAGACAATCATTGGCAGAGGTGGCTGTTTGCTGTTTGGTGAAACCTAACATTGGATCCCATGTCTCAAGAGAAGAGAAGAGAAGGCGGGTTCGGTTTCATAAAAATGCACGAGAAATTGAGAAAGATGGTGAGTGTGGGTCCCACGAAGAAGAGGAAGGCTCTGGTGAGTTTCAATTTGAAGAACAATTAATAATGATAAAAGTTTCAACGTGCTTTTCTCGTGCACGGCCGACCAGAGTCCTGACAAAGCATGGAGAACATTCATGTTTCATTGATTTTATTTCTTCTTTGTTTATTTATATATATAGTATAAATGTAATAATTATATATATACATTATATTTTATTATCTATTTTGAAGTAATTATAAAATATAAAATAAATAAATTCCAGAATAAGTATAAAATCAAAGATGTATAAATGACATTTCACATAATTTTCATATATATATATATATATATATATATATATATATATATATAGAGGGCTGATAATATGCGATTAATAGGAATCTTTGTTAAATTCGCACTTATTTGGCCTACGGAGTATTTTTTTATGGATGGAAAGATCTCTAAAATAAAATTTCTACATGTAAATTTTAAATACAATTTAGTAACCGCTTGGTCCCACTTAACGGTTGAAATTTACGGGCCGTTGAGAATTCCTATAAGTTTTGATGCTGTTAAGATGAAGACCTCTGAGTTCCCAAATTGTATGAAAATTGACTAACTTATTTTTCGATGATCTTTAATCCATCTGAAAATTGTTGAAAAACATGCTCAGAATTCAGAATCATAGCGGTAGGAAATTTACAATTTCCTAGGCTCGATGTAATCAAACCCGTATATATATATATATATATATATATATATATATATAGTTATTTGTTTGATTAAATAGATATGAAGCAGCTGATAATCTAAGAGCACTTACATTCGGCGGGGCAAAAGGCTGGCAAAGGGCTGGTTTTGATGTTTTGATGTTTTTTTTACACCGCTTGAAGGATTGCCCAGATGGATGGTAGGCCCCACTCGCCTGGGCAAGCGGGCCCACTTATAATAATATTTTAAAACATTATCCACATTATTTTTTAAATGAATTAGTTATATCAGTTGGCATGAATTAGTTATTTTTTTAAAATGTATATAAAATGATTAGTTATATTAGTTAGCATGAATTATTTAAAAAATAAATAAAATAATGGATAATGTTTTTGATGGTTATATATATGTTTTATAAAATCCGTTTATATTTATAAAATTGTTATGAATTAGTTTTTAAAAAAATTTCTCTGGTTTTAAAATTTTTAAATTTAATCTTAAATTTATGAATTTTTTTGTATCTTAATTTTTTAATTAGTTTGTATGTGTTGGCTAAGTAAAGAAGGGAAATGAGTACTTTTATTCGTGATACAAATAAAACATAAAAATTCATTACAAATAAAAATAAACATTTAATTATAAATAATGTAATTAATGTTATTACTTTGTTTTAATTAATGCCCTTAATTGCAATACAAATAAGACATTAATTATACATAAAAGTTAATATTTAACCACCTAAAAAATATAAAAAAATATTTATGAATAGTAATTGCCCGGGCAATTGAAGGTTTGGGGTGTAAGTTTTTTTTTTTTTTGAAGGGTGAATTGCTATGACAATTCTTGTCCGGGCAATTGAGGGGAAGAAGTGTAAGTGCTCTAACTCGTTTAAACCTTTTTCTTTTTAAACAAATCACTATAAAAGCAATTATAAAGGTATTCTTGCTCCAAAAAAACTAGGCATTTTTATCTTAAAAAATGGTTTTTTTTTTTTACAAAAATACTTTTTCAAGAAGAACTTGCTCAACAACTTCCAAAAGAAAAGACCTAAATATGTTATAATTAAAAAAAAAAGGTCAAACCAAACAAGATCTAAATATGTTATAATAAAATGAAATAGATATTTAACTATTCATCCCTTCAATAGTTACTTAATTGCCTAGAGGTCCTTGGGTGGGGGTGTCTAGAGATTTAGTATAAATAGCGTTTTGGGTGGGTAGGGTATAAAGATAAATAGTGCACAAATAGTGCTAGGGACTATTAGATAATTTCCCCTAAATGAAATACCTTTAATTTTTCCCAACCATATCTTTAAATTGCCCAAATATCGACATAGCTCCATATATGAATGTTTGTTTCAAATTTCTGAACTTGGCTATATATACATATACCACGTTAATCTCATATGCATGAATCAAGTTTAGTGTCTCAAGTCGGCATTTGTTTTCTAGTGCCTTTTTGGAAATTTTATTTTGAACAGAATGCATGTATTCCTTTACTTTTCTTTTTATGATAATTCTCATTATTTTATAAGAAAATAATAATAATAATAATAATAATAATAATAATAATAATAATAATAATAATAATAATAATGGTGTTATTTATTGGGCACACACGTAGTCGGCAAGGAAACCTAGCTAGCTAGATGTGTAAATGGATTGATAAAGACTGAGATTATGCCAAGTCATCATGTCCACATCAGCAATCTCGTAAGGGATGAATCAACTCCAAAAATGCATCTCTCATTCATTCAGATATCATTGTTTATTTTATGTAGATAATGCTTTTTTACTAAAAGTACATTAAAAAAAAAAAATTAGTCCTCTTTTTGCATCTAGAATTCAAACCAAAGCTTGTTTCATTGGTGACCCATGGACCCCACTCATATTAATATATACAAATAACTCTTTTGCTTCAAACCAAAGTACATTAAAATTATGTGTACTTCATTCGACTAAAAAAACAAATGAAAAATTGTATTTATTTATATATATATATATAAATACAACAAGCGTCCCCAGTTGGCAAACGATCAAACTGTTCACAAGCAACTTGAGTTCGGTTCGATATTGGCTCGAGTTTGATTCGATTATATTAATAACAAACTGAACTTGAACTCAAATTTGAGCTCAAAAAAATAAATGAGTCAAATTCAAATCAGAGTCAGCTAGTTTGAGTTCGGTTCTAAGTATATATATATATATATATAGATTCTCGGAATCTTATATAATTAGATGTTAGTGCTCTTTAGAGGACCATGGAGCTGCGTGGTGAGCAAAGAGTGAATGGCCTTTTACTAAAGAATACTTGAAAAAAAAAATTAGATAGCACTTAATAATGTTCAGCACTAGCATAGTGAATTTTATTATAATTTTATAATTTTTTTATTTTGAGATTTTTTTAATAAATTTTTTATTATTAATATGAGCCGAACTCAAACTGAAAATTATAATTCGAACTCGAGTTGAAAAATTATAATTCTAACTCGAGCTGAAAATTATAATTTCGAGCCTAATTCGAGCTAGGCTCAGCTCGTTCAGGTTTGGCTCGTTGCCACCCTAGTCCCCACAAGAGAATTCATAGATGTGCCCGGACATAAAAATTAGTTGCTACACATATTTATAGCCCTCACTTTGTGTATATGAGAGTTCAATCCCAAGATTATCCGGAGAATATTCCACATTTGTCTTCTATAAGGGATCCGGTACCAATAGATTAAGAGGTTGTTAGTCAGATCTCTCACGTTAAAAGTTGAAACACAATTATTTTTTTTTTAAATGTAATGATTTATACACACCCTATTTTGTTATAATCATTTCATTAATATTATAAATTATCTAACAATTCATAGGTGACAAAGCCACGTCATGACACCAATCGAAACAACCTATAAATAAACTACTACAGTGGAGATAATAGTTCAATCCCCTGTGGCCCGTTGAGCTTATTTTTTAAAAAAAGATTTTAATAATAAATTTTCTTAATTAAAAAATTCTCATTTATTGGGATTTACACTTTTATTTTTTTCAACAACTATAAATAGTTAGTTTTTAAAACTATATTAGATATAAAAAAAATCTAATAAATAGTCTATAACCATTTTTTTACACGCATGAGGGTTGCGTAGCTTTTGTATAACCTGCAGACGACCTCTATTGGTTAATTCTGCTTTTATGATGAGAAAAGCATAGTGTAATAAAGGTCCAATGAGAGTTTAAGTAAGAAAAGGGTGAAGCCGACTCTTTCAATTATTATTATTATTATTTTATTAAAGTGGATAAACCACATTTTTTTTATTCAATATTTAAAAAAAGTTACATTGGCGCTCAAAATTGAGCTCTCCCAAATTATTTCCCTGTTCGGGGTTCCCGGGGTTCCTTGGGATTCCCAATCACAATTACATGGTGCTGATAGTGGTCCCCTCCTATAGAGTCAGCCGCAGAAAGTCCTCTTCGAAGTCGTCCTCATTGGTTGGCGTTTGAGGTTGGATTGCATAGAGGATAGAGAGCTTTAGGCGATGCCGTTAGTGGACCTAGCTTCTACTTCATGTCGGCGTTGACACCATCCATCCAAGATAGCAAGAGGAAAGCAATACCACGAATGATCCCAGAGCAAACGCGTTGTTTATTCTTGAAGCATCTTCAATTCCTTTCCAGCCAAATACTCCATGTTGTGGTCATAACCGCAAGATTCCATCCCGTATGCTCCTCCTTTGGCAGTTTCCCCCCCAAGCTATGATGTCCCCAGAGCTCTTGAGTCGATCGGGGGCGGGTAGATAGGTTGAATAGCGGGCAAAAGTGTTCCCATATTTGTGTTGTGACCGAGCAACTTGTGAGGAGATGTTGTACCGTTTATGTTTGCTCATTGCATAGGTAGCACAGGGTCCGGCTCCCTTTCCATTTGCGTTTGATAAGGTTGTCCAGGGTGCTTATTTTGTTATCCGCGACTAGCCATGCGAATTGTTAAATTTTCCTCGGGCACGGGAGCCGCCATAGGTTGTTTGGGAATTGGCTCCGTACCCTCCATCCACCGTGAAATTGTAGAGGGATTTGACCGAGAATGCCCAGTTCCTCCCAAGATTCCAAACTCTGGTGTCCTGTCGATCCGCTTATGTCATGGTGATTGCTTCCAGAAGCGCGTCCATCTCTAGCGCACCTTCCCTAGTCAGCGGCCCTTGTTTCAGCAGTGGTTGGGTTTGTGTCAGTTTGTCCCTTGCCCTCCCAAGCGAGAAATGCTTGTTTAGAGCAGAGGCGACAAGATCTAGGAAGATGCTGCTCGGTGCTTGCCCTTGGATCCATTTATCATGCCACAGGTTGACTGTGTCTCCCTCCCCTTCTTTCACTTCAAGTCCCATTTTCACAATTCGCCACTGGTCTGATACCCCTTTCCAGAAGTAGGATGCTCTCCTTGTCACTCCCTTATGGGGGTTGAGGAAGGAATTCCTGAAGTACTTGTTCAGAATGATGCACTGGCATAAGTTGGTCTGTCCGTTGAGAAGCCTTCACCACCACTTGCCAATCATAGCTGCATTAAAACCTCTAATGTATGTAATTCCCCATCCCCCTTATTCCTTTGGTCGGCAGATGCGCTGCTAGTTGACCAGCCTGTAAGCTTTGCCCTTAAGCTCTGGTCCGTGCCAGAGGAAATCCCTCCTCAGATTATCTATTCTCTTAGTTACCCACTCTGGGAGCTTGTATATTGATATCCAGTAGTTTGGTATAGTTGTGAGGACCGAGTTGATCAAGGTGATTCATCCCGCCATGGAGAGAAGGCGGCCCTTCCACGAGCAGATCCGCCTACTGATCTTGTCGATTAGTTGGTTCCATTCCAGGCGTTTAGGCTTTTTCTCGGATATTGGGATTCCCAGGTAGTTGATGGGGAGTTTGCCAATTTGATAGTTGATGGTGTTGGCCAGTGTCGCTGTTCTTGTCTGGTTCAATCTGAGGGAGAGGTGACTCTTTCAATTATTATCCTAGGTGTAAAGTCAAAGAAAGAAATTGAGTGTTGAATCCACATACTATTATAGTAATTGAAATGAATGAAAATATTAAAATTTTCAAATTTTTTATATTTTTATATTTTTCAATATATATATTTTTTAATAGTTGGGCCAACGTGGCTCATGCTAGGCAAAGCCTTGACATTGTCCGTATCAAGTAGGCACGAAACCGGTCTATTCACAAGTGACGTTAATAAGATAAAAATAATTTTTTTAATAAATAAAAATGTGGTGAGAAAAAATAATTTTTAGAAACTTACTAATAATGATTCGTTGACTTGGTGCATAAAAGCTTGGTGAGCCTGATATTTTAAAATCTTGTTGATCCAATTTAATGAATAATAAAGAAACAGTTCAAGTGTTTCCTGTGAAAATTTTGTTAATAAGAAAGAAAAGGGTAAATTATCTAAATAGTCACCCAACTTTTGGGTTGCTCCTATTTGAATCACCCAATTATAAAAACTTTCAATTGGGTACCCCAACTTTAGAATTACATTCAATCAAGTCACCCACACTAACACCGCTAATAGCAGGCTGACGTGGCATGACATGTGGCACCCAGGATGCCACGTCAGCCTGCCACGTGGTAAAAATAAATAAATAAAAAATTCTAAAAAATTCTAAAAAAATCCTAAAAATTCTAAAAATTCTAAAAAAATTCTAAAAATTCTAAAAAAATTCTAAAAATTCTGAAAATTCTAAAAAACTTAAACTTTTCAAATAATTATTGTTGAAGTGGTAGTAAAAAAAATCTTAAAAAATCTTAAAAAATTGTTAAAAAAAAATAAAAATTTCTTTAAAAAAATCTAAAAAATCTTAAAAATAAACAGGATTTTTAAAAAAAAATTCAAAAAATTCCGGTAAGAATTCTAAAAAATTCTAAAAAAATCTAAAAAAATAAAAAATTCTAAACATAATCTAAAAAAATTCTAAAAAATAAATAAGATTTTTTAACGTAATCACAAAAATCAACCTGGAAAAATAGTAAAAAAATATATATGATTTTGTAATTTATAAAATTAAAATGGGCTTTGTAATCACAACAATCAACCTGAAAAAAATAATAAAAACGGTAAAAAAACAATATAAAATGAATATCTTCAAAATCATTCCAACTTCTTCATAACCTTAACAACCTTAATCACAACAATCACAACATACAAGCACATTTCACTATTTTTCAGTTTTATTTTTGTAATTATGTTGTAAAATCCTGTTTATTTTTTAGAATTTTTTATATTTTTTTGTGCGTATGTATTATTCTCCTTCCAAAAAAATAAAAAAAATCTAAACATAATCTTTAGAATTTTTTAGAATTCATACTGGAATTTTTTGAATTTTTTAAAAAATCCTGCTTATTTTTTAGATTTTTTAGAATTTTTTTATTTTTCTACCACGTGGCAACTAACGTGGCATGCCATGTCAATAATAATTATTTGAAAAGTTTAAGTTATTTTGCCACGTGGCAAGGCTGATGTGGCAAAATATAAAGGATTCTTTATATTTATAAAAAATTAAAAAAAATGTATATTTTTTTAGATTTTTTTAGTATTTTTAGAATTTTTTGGAATTCTTACAGGAATTTTTTGAATTTTTTAAAAAATCATGTTTATTTTAAGATTTTTTAGATTTTTTAAATATTTTTAAAGATTTTTTAGAATTTTTTTAGATTTTTTAGTATTTTTTTAGTATTTTTTTAGAATTTTTAGATTTTTTTAGATTTTTTTTATTTTTTTCATACATGGCGGTGACGTGGCATCCCGGTGTCACACATGCCACGTCACCATTACTTGATGTTAGTGTGGGTGAGCTTTATTGAATCTGATTAAGTTAAAGTGCGATCTAATTGAAAGTTTTTATAATTGGGTGACTCAAATAAGAGCAACCCAATAGTTGGGTGACTATTTAGATGATTTACCCATAAGAAAAATAAAATTTTATTATTGTATATTTTTTTCAAAACTAAGAAATGTGTTCCTGTGAAAAAATTGTCAATAAAAAAAATAAATAAAATTTGTCAAAAGTTGACAACAGTGCAGATCTACGTGGTATTCGGTGTTTGACTATTTATTATGGAAGTGAAGAAGAGAAGATGAGATTTGTTTGGAAACAAACGGTCTAAAAACTGAAACGCGTCCAAATTGGCTGACTGCCGCCCATCAATCTTGTCCCCTAATCTTCATAGGCATGCACAAATCGCTATGAGCCTTACGCCACTTTGATTACCTAATCATCCCAATGAATTATCATTTTTTTTAATATCCAATTTAACTCATCTATTATACTAATTTGTAACTTTAGATCCTTCTATTATAATTTGAGCATTTTTTATCCCTATATTTTTATAATTTTAAAATATCGGCCTCTAAGGACATATTTAAAAGTCTATTTAGTCCCTAAAATTGACAAAAAGAATCATTAAAGTAGAGAGACCCCAGGGCTCAAATTATAAATAATAGAGGGACCTAAATTCACAAATCGGTATAATAGAGGGACTAAATTGGGTATTACACATTTTTTTTGAAAATTTTCATATTAATTTAATTTCAAACCTTATATAAAGTGTTACATGATTTTTGGAAAATTTTGAAATTGATTTTTGATATCGACTTCTAACTCTTTCCTGAATTAATATAGTTCATGCGTCTAAAGTATTGTTTGGTTTGGGGGATTTTGGGTTATATGTCATTCAAAATACCGGGTTTTCAAAAGTTAATGTTTGGTTGGAGGGATTTTAAAACTCAATGTATTTGAAAATACCTGAGATAGAGGATTTCGAATTATACCCAAATGGGTAATCCGAAATCCAGGATTTGGATTTACTCTGACGGGCGTAATCCGAAATCCAAAATTGGATTTACTCTCTAGTTTTTCAAATCCTTCCAACCAAACTTTTAATTTTATAATCTGGATTCTCAGTTACTTCAAAATATTTTCATCTAGATAAATACATTTTTAATAAAATGTTTATTATGGAAAATTGAAATGGTGAATGATATGATTGTGGGTCTCATTTTATATTATAACGGATAGCTCAACCATTATGGGTGATAGGTTAATAGATAAAAGGTTAATGGGTTGATGAGTTGGCATGGGTATTGAGCCTTTAGAAAGCTTAACCATTAAATATGCCCTAATGAATGTGGTTTATCCACTTTTCAAAAAAAATGTTGATCCCTCCACTATTTATTTTTTTTAACGGGGTATATGGTAGCTAACTTTCCTTGTTAAAATTATATAAAAAGTAAAAAATATTTATGAAAATTAGTATATACTTCCCCTATAGATTAAAAAGAGCCGAACTAACCATTTATTTATTTTTAAATAAACATTTATAATAAAAAAAATCAGCCCACTTTTTAACTTTCATTAGTTGTTGATGCTAGGAAATCTTTTTTAAAAGTTTCAATTTTTTGCCCCTTGGAGATCATAAGATTAAAATGGTTTCTTTGATACGCTCTCCTTGTATCAATGGCACATCTCAGAGCGTGTGCGAGCTCAGAGGTAAGGAAGAAGCAGATCATAAAAGAAGATCAGAGAAGAAGGGAAGAGAGTGGCTTGGAGAGAAAGAAAGTATTCAAACTTTATTCAAGATATATATTCGTTAGGGTTTCTCTTTTACATCCCACTATTTATAGTAGCTAGGTATTGGATCGATTGGTGGGGTGAGTATCCCTCACGCCAATCCTTATGAGCTAATTGGCTCGTACATGAGTTATTTCCGCCACGCGCTTGCGGAGGTGATGGCGCACGTGTTGTACTCAACGTATGTAGTCACTAGCCCAGTATGATTCCTTTCGGACGTGACGACTGCGTGGATTGTGTGGCTCTGGTCCAACTTGGTTGGGCTGCACCTCTTTTCCTTCAGTATTTGGCTTTACTTCTGTCTGGTTGGATGGCACCTCCAATTCAGCAGATTCTTCAACATCCTGAGTCTTCAGCAATAGAGGAAAGGTTGTATCATTCTCTCCCCCTTGAACAATCACCTTGTCCTCAAGGTGTAGATCAGGATAAAGCTTCATGAATTTGTCAAGTGACTCTCAAGTGGATTCTTTCGGTGGGCTCCCTTGCCACTGTATCGGTATCTGTCTTTTGGTTTTTCCATTCTGCAACACAAGGCAGGTAGCACAAATAGCCAGAGGAAAAGATGTTGGTCCAGTACTGCTTGTTCCAGCTGGAAGTGGGCAGGCGAGGTTAATAGTTGCTTCCTTGAATGGTTTGAGCAAAGAAATATGGAAAACATGATGAACTCGACATCTATGAGGCAACTACTGCTTGTTCCAGTTGGAAGTGGGCAGGCGAGGTTAATAGTTGCTCCCTTGAATGGTTTGAGCAAAGAAATATGGAAAACATGATGAACTTGACATCTAGGAGGCAACTCAAGTCGGTAAACAACTGAACTAATACTCTCCATCATAGTGAAAGGTCTATAAAACCTTCGTGCTAACTTGTGAAACTACCGCTTAGCCAATGTTGTTTGACGATAAGGTTATAGGCGGACCAACACCTGATCGCCAACCTTTAACTCCAGTTCCCTCTGCACTATCCTGTTTTGAGCACTATGGAGGGTTTCCTTCAATGTGCGTAGGAGTATGGGCATGTTCAGATTAGCTTCTTTAAAAAAGCATAAGCTCCCAAAAAAACTAAAACATTGCTTTTTTCAGAAGATGGTCATGTAGTGCTTCTGATAAAAGCAGTTTTGGAGAAACAATTTTAGGGTTACGCAATTACCATATTACCCTTATGAAATCAACAAATGATAGGGGTTTTTATACCTCTCTCTACAAGCAATTTTAGGGTTCCGCCTCTTCTCCTCTCTGAGAGATCCGAATATCTCCCCTCATCCTACTTGTAACACCTTATCCCGATACAGGGACAGAATGTCACACCAGCTGAGCCGGGAGTACACCCATCCCATAAGCTGTATAATGTAGACCTGATGACGATAATAATTCAACTAATTAATGTGACTGAATAACAAAATATTTAAAGTCTTATACAAGGTTTACAAATCTTGCGGAAGCGTTCTAAAATTCTATACATTAACCAAGGACAAACTATTCTCTTCTGCTAAGTCAGAGCCGTCTACTGGAGAACTTAATCTCGAATACCTGCACATTTCACTTGAGTGAAAATCACTATACAAGGTACATCTATAATTTCAAATAAGATAGTATTCGAAATAATGCTAATTAATTCATATGCATTATCTTTGTCAATAACATGCTGAAAGCACATGAAACTCGGATAAATCCAAAACAAGAAAACCTCGATGTTAACACATGGACATGTACATGTTCTTACAATTAATTTAGCAATGTAATCATTGGATCATAATTTCAATATCAAGAAGATCTGGCCTCTACGGACTGTGCTCCCACAGAACCGTAGGTCTAATCTGGTACCGGTCTCCACGAACTGTGCTCCCACAGAATCGCAGGTCTATCTCAGTAAACCGGTCTTCTACGAACTGTGCTCCCACAGAATCGTAGGTCTGATCTGTCAAATCGGTCTCCACGAACTGTGCTCCCACAGAACGTAGGTATGATCTAGTAAACCGGTCTCCACGAGCTGTGCTCCCACAGAACGTAGGTCTAATTTAGTAAACCGGTCTCCACGAACTGTGCTCCCACAGAACGTAGGTCTGATCTGATAAACCGATCTCCACGAGCTGTGCTCCCACAGAACGTAGGTCAGATCTGTCCAATCTCAAAGCCCAGGTATGATACCAGACAAGTCCCGGGCGGAACGTATCTCTGTCCCCAACAACCCTATGGTAAAAAACCTGTTTACCTTAATTAATGTGCACGTATGCCAAATATTGAAATTTCTCTTTGTCTTGATCATATTCTCATTATTCATTTCCTTTATTCACATATATTTTCATTTACAATGCACGTAATAAACAATGAAGATGCTAATATGATCTTAATATCAACAGTAACATTGCACAAACTTCGATCTAAAACTCATGAAAAATTCGGATAAACAAACCCGACGATCAAATCCGATCATAAAAAACCATACCAATGTATAGTGAAACCACTCACCTCTGGTCCTTCTTTATTTAAACTTGGTCGGATCCTCCCGTGTGATCCTCTGTTAGTCTCGTCCTATACAAGTATAAGAATTGTAATTAAAATTCTCGTATTTATTTTAGAGGGTCTTTCCTCTTTTATTCCTAATAGTCATAATACGAAGTTGAGAATACGGAAACCGTATTCCTTATTCTACAATTTAATTAATTTCGTTAGAATAAGGTAAGCTCGTTAAGCTAAATGAACTTGATTTCTCTTAGCGTGTATCTCGCGTGTCTTTAAAAGGAAGTACGAGATTTAGAAATTATAGAACTTTGCTTTTCTTCCCTCTATTATCAACCTAGGAGTTTCCAACATGCTTCTTGGGGTGTCAAATTGTTGAGCGTGATTACGGAAGTTATATTTCTCTATAAACACTAAAAATTTCCATAAAATTTCGGCAGCACCTCCTCTATTTGGAAGGCTTCGAAAAATTATACAAACATTCTCCAATCCATTAAACTTATACACAATTCATACAAGATAGCAATGTAATCTTGTTTATTAATTCAAATTAGACCCCGATCCACCGAGCAGCTCTTACATAATTAAAGTGTTCGATATCCTTCACAAGATTTTCGAGAAAGAAATTCCCTGCAACAGTTTCAAGCACACTTAAGCATGCTGAAATTCAGTAACTCAATACCTAGCTGCAAGTTATATTTCTTGGTTTTCATCAAAAATCCTTAACAGTAAACTGTATGACTTAATGAGTTATAAAACTCTATAATCTTCACTCTAACATCAGCATTATAAACTCAAAATTTGTCAGCCAATTTCAGGAACACTTGATGGTAATAGCAAAGGCATAGAGACCAAATTCACTTCTAAATTCCCAATTTTACCAACCTGTCTCTGGTGAGGTGGTGTTGTAGTCGATGAGGAGAAAGGAAGAGATGGAAGGGAGGGGTGGCGTTGCGATGAGTCCGGCTTGACAGACTGCAGGCGCGTGGGATCTTGCGCGAGATGGTTGGTGGTCGGCTCACTCGAAGCCGGAGGCGAGGCACCAGCGCTGGCCGGGTTCGTCGTGGCCCGAGAGGAGAAGGGAAAAAGGAGGAAGAATGGGCGTTGCTCGCTACTTGGTGGAGGTCGCGCGGCTGTCCAATTGGCAGGGATGGCCGCGATAGTCTGTCGCTGACGAGGTCTGCTGGAGCTGATCGCCGGTTAGCTCGACGGAAATCAGGGAAACAAGGGAGAAGAAGGGGAAACGTGGGTCTGAAGGCTGTGTGGTCCATTGGAAGACAGAGCTCCCTCTTAAGAGCTAATCACCCTCCGCTCGGCTCCCCTGTGGCTTCACGGGGTGGCTGTGCATCCACGAGAGAGAGAATGCGACCAAATCCCCCTTTCTCGCTCGTCCCTCACGCGCGCACAGTACTCTGTTTTTTCTCTCTCGTTAAAAGAACGGAGAAGAAGGGGAGAGAACGTTGACTGCACTTCACTCTCTCCCTTATTCAATTTCCTAATTAATTAAAATTAAATCTAATATTTTCTTAACTTGATTAAAATAAAACTAACCCCATCTACTAGTTCTCCCTTCTAAACTTTAATCTCTGATTTAAAATAAAAGCTAGTTTCTATATTTAATTAGATTTTATTATTATCATTTAGTTTATTAAATTATTTTAAAAACTCACAAGGTATTACAATTAAATGTTATGGGATACGGGCGATCATTCAAACCTACCGGTTCCATCACTTTCGGCTTTCTGGCTCGGCCCGATCTACTTGTCGGGACTCTAGTTTGCCTCGTGTTGCCAACCTATATTTGAATTTCATTAAAACTTAGTAACTCCTTGTGGGATTTTCCAGAAAATTCAAATTTAACATAGAAAAGTTTTGGGGCGTTACACTACTCCTCTTCGCTTCCATGACCCCCTAAACTTCAATCAACGACAGCGTGATTTCGTTTCATAGAGGTACCATCTGAATGCCTAGAACTATCTTTTTTCCACTATTGTGATCTTGGTTTTCGATTTCGATGCTATTGAAGATATCCTTCGATTTGTTTGTGCGCGATGCTCTATATTCTTCCGGTTTTGATTTCGCGAGGGCTTGGAATGGGTACTTGTGTTTGATTTTCGGGCTTAGGATGAAAAACTGTGCATCGAAAGCTTCATTTTTTTTCTTTTTCTGTAAATTATGTTTTAATGCAAGTGCAAAGATGAAAATGAAGTTCTTCGGTATTTGATTAGTTAGTTAGCCATGTTGGATGTGTTTGGGATTCTTTCCCTAGTGCTCCATGGAGCTCAATGGCTTGAGCTTCTGAAGGAAAGCTTGCGTTTTGTGAAATTGGTCATGATTTATTAGGGTTCTTGAATCTTTGAATGTTACACAGAGAATTATCTTGATCAAAACTTTTCTACATTCACTTCAGTGTAATTTTTTTGGTGCAAGATTGAGGTTTGGTTTCTATTTGTCTGTCTTTCTTATTTCTTGATATGAAGAATTTCATATTAGGGTGTGATTCAATATTTGTTAATGAAGATCTTATATTTGTTTATATTTGTTTGTCTTTCTATTTGTTAATTTATTAATGAAGATCTTGTATTTCTGAAGAACATTGTCAATATTTGTTAATGAATTTCATTTATGACTGCAATTTGAAGTGCACTATGTTGCTGAATTTTTTAGTAGCTGAAATACCATCACTAGGAATTTCGGTATATCGGTTGATAAATTTCATTTCCAATGCTTGAAATTAATCAAAAAAATGCCTTGTAAATGCATGTAGAATGCCTCAAACTCTTATATTTCAGTTTTCACTTCAGTCTTAAACTCTTACATTTCAGTTTTTTTAAATGCTTTGTAAATGCATGTAAAATAATTTGTAAATGCATGTAGAATGCCTCAATCAATAGTGATTGTTATTTTTTATTATAAGTTAATGTAGCGTATTATGGGCAGAAGTTCATAAATCTTCTTGAAACATGGCTTCCATACTAGCACCCAAAAGAGTTGTTCAAGGGACAAATACAAGTGATGGGAATGTGGAGAAATGTGGAAATATTCCAAAGGCTAGATGGGATGACACAAAGACTGAATTTTTTTTAAAGATATGTATTGAGGCGGGTAATAGGCCACACACACATTTTACGAAAGAAGGTTGGAAAAATGTGGGGTCAAAGTTTGGTGCGAGAACATGCCTAAGTTATAACTATAAGCAACTAAAGAGGAAATGGGACTCACTGAAGAAGGAGTTCTCCGTATGGGCAAAAATAGTAGAGCACCAGACAGGCCTTCATTGGGACTTTGTTAAAAGGATAGTTTTGGCAAGCGATGATTGGTGGGAAAGAAAAGGACAAGTAAGCCAATTCTATTTGCTTCATAGTCATATATTCATTATATAATTTTTAACTTGAAAACACATTGTCTTTGTTTTATTGTTTTATTTGAAATAGAAAAATCCAGAATATTTGAAATGGAGAAATAAGGGTCCAAAGTTTTTAGACATGATGGAGATTTGTTTCAGAGATGTGGTGGCGACAGGCTACATGGCAATGGTACCATATACGGAGCCATCTACTAATAATGAAGAAGCCAACCAAAATGTTTATACTCAAAGCATGAATAAAGTAGAAGTAGATGCCGACAACTTTGATGATTGATAAGTGTTCAAATGAGCATTATTTATATATAAAATTCATGCATATTACTATAAGTTTTGGAGGAATATTGGCCCACTTGTATTCAAAATGGCCTTGTTTCTGTAAACAAGGCAGAAAATAGAGGTTCCAAGAGAAGGGAAGCGTTTTCAAGAGAATACGGTCCAAAACAGGGGAAACAGAGCAAGAGAACCAGCCCATACGAAGTCCCATACGGACCCGTATGGACCTGGAGAATTCAGATCCAACCTCTCCAGCTGTACGGACCCCTAAATGGACTGACAGGACTCCGTATACGGACTCCTGAGAGCCATAAGACCCCGTATGGAAGTCCGTATACTGGGTCGTATATCATAAGTCCGCAGCTGCGTTTCGAGCGAACCAAGGGTAAAATCAGAAAATACACCCAAAACCCTAGTGTGGGGTATAAATACAAAGCTTAATTAGGGTTTTGGGTCATCTTGGAGCAAGGAAATCAAGTCTTGGGGGATTTTCATCATCTTCTCCACCACCAAGGAGGAGAGGATTGGAGGAGTTCTTCCCATCCAAACGCTCAAGAAGGAGAAGAAGGCGCAATAGGAGCAACAAGGAATCAACCAACGGAGCAAGATTAAGGTTTTTCCTCATGAACTTTATGATTTCTTTCCCTATTAGCATGGATTGTTACTCTCCATTGATGGAGAGCTAATTTCTTGATACTTGGGTGTTGATGAACCCTTGGATGATGTTTAATTGATATTGCTTTTTCTATGTTAATTGCTTGGTTGAATTCATTATGGTCTATTGGATGTTATGTATGATAGTATTAACCCCTCTACGTTGCGAGAGCCCGGAGAGGTTTCTATAGTCCACATGGGGGAAGATGCGAGCGCCTCCCCATGTGTAGACAATCTCCAATAGAAAGGGCTATGAGTACACCTGGAGCCCGGGTACTAAGGTGAGCGAATCCTTTAGATGTCTTAATCCCATAGCTCTTCCAAGAGATAGGTTCCCTAGAACATAATCAGTAAAGGCACTAGATTTAGTAATCACCCTCGAGCGAGGGGATGAAAGCACATTAGGAACCTTTGGCCAATGATTCACCAAGAATTAGCATAGATAGCACTATCCATCTCTAAGACAATCCAAGGGGGATTCAATAACCCAAGTATCCCCTTCACCAATTGATTGTCTTCAAGGTCAATTTGCTGTTAATTTGTATTGTTAATTTTAGAATTTAGGTTTAGTCACCACCAACCAATCTTGATCGATTAGATAATAGATGAATAGCCACTACTAGTACTTCCTTTCTCCCTGCGGATCGACAACCCGACATTAGTCCACTTTATTACTTGACTCGACCTGTATACTTGCGGATTTAGCGCATCAATGATGACGGTGATAGTCCTGAACAATATATATAATGCTACTCCAAGGGGAGAAACTTGTACAACATACGATAAAAAGAGACAAAGGACGTCACGTAAAGAAAGGAAAAAAAGTACAAATGAACAATTGCAAGAATCATTTAGTCGCCTACTCTCTGAGATGGACAATATGTCCCATGCAAGTAGTGCGAGAGTTGAGAACTACGATCGCTATAGTATAAACAGATGTGTGAATTTAGTGGATATTGTGCCGGGGATTGAATGAGGAAGCCCACAATACTTCCTCGCAGTGAGGTTGTTTGCAAAGAAATGTCATAGGGAGGCGTTTGTGTCACTAGTGGAAGTGGATCCATCGCTTGTTACAAACTGGTTGAACACGTTCAACATGGACAACATCGATCGATTTTAACTCCGATAGATGCTCATCTATATTCATATATGTTTGGACTTGTTCATTTCGCTTTTGGTTTATGTATTGAGCTTGTATCTTCAACAGTGTTAAACTTTTGCTATGTCTTTGCTTTATGTGTTGAACTTATGTGTTGAATTGGGTTAAATATGATATGCCTTTGCCTTATGTGTTCAACTTATTGAATGTACAGAAATTAAAATTTTTCACTGTTCAACATATATGAATTGTTTCTGTAATTGAATTGTTTCTAATGTTTTGGATTTCTGTAATTGAATTGTTTCTTGTTGTTTTGGATTTTTGTGGGCCAATGATAGGTTGTGAAATTGCAAGGCATTTGTGCGTGTTTGTTATCATTTCCTGAGTTCTTTTTATTTTCCCCTCTAATTTCCCTTAAAATATTGCATTAAATACAAGCACTATCACTAGATTGTTTTTATTTTATTTTATTTTATTAAAACTATGATTAGATTGTTGACTCTTTAAGATTCCTTAAAATTTGTAGATATTTTGAGAACAACAATCTCAGAGGTGAGCTTCCAAGCAGTTTGAGAAACAGGGAAGGAATCAAAATTCAGTATGATAGATAATAACAAGATTATAGTGCTTTTTTTTCCAAACAAGAGATACATTAAATCCAATAAAAAAAACACATATAGATGGTTTTGTGTTCATTTTGCCTTTGGATGTAATTATTAACTATTTACTGCTGCAATGAAAATCAACCTCAGATACCAATTAAATTATACATTGTTTTGGTATGTTTTTGTTTTCTTTTGGTTTCTTTGGCCTAACGTCTTTTCTTTTGAAGGTGGCCTGACAACTTTGGTAAACTAATTTCTTTGTATTGGTTTTTGTTCACAACTTTCTTTGTTAGATAACTTCTTGATTTTTTTTGAAATAATAACTGTTGAGTGTATTTAATAACTTCTCAATTTTCTGTATGATATTTTTCTGTATTTGAATATATTTGTGTGGTATTTGGTTTCGCAGTAGCAATCACCAACAGCCTTCGCAACCGTTTGCACGATAGGAAACAGTGTGCATATTATCACTCCAATTATATAAATTAAGGTAATAGACACTTGTTACTAGATGAGATAATGTTATATATATGAAATTCATGATATTATAATTATGATAATATGAATCTGAAACCTATTTTACTACACATAAGGTTTTTTTTCAAGGATCTGATCTTCACATTGTTGGGAAATTATACTTTTCTTCTACATTGTTAACCAACCTCTTACCATATTTTGTAATGAGATTGACACTATCTAGTTTATTGTTGAATACTAAAGAAGTTTAATATAGTGCTCTATTATTAGAAAACAAACAAAACATTTTATTATAAATATAGCAGGTTTCGAATACTAAAGAAGTTTAATATGTGTTGAATTTAATTGTTTGTGTTGAACATTGCAATAAACATTTGTTATGGTTTATGTAGGGTTTAACTCTAGAATGGAGTTCTTGACTGATTCAGATAAAGAATCGAATAAAGCAATGTCTGATTCAGAAGAGCAAACTAGCAATTTATATATACAGATGGATGAGTACATTGGAAGGATGTATGCAGGTGCGGCAACTGCACAATTTCAATATATGAAGTCAATGTTGAAGAGTGAGAAGAGAACATCTGCCTTAACTGGACAAAGGTGGGTTAATAAAATAATGGATGGATCGGAAACTCGTTTCCTCGAGCAAGTCCGAATGAGAAAATCTGTATTTAGGAGATTGGTGGTTGAGCTTACTCAAAAGTATGAGCTACAATACACGAGAAATATCACTGTAGAAGAATCGGTGATAATGTTCTTATATATACTTGGACAAGGAGCCACTTATAGGAATGTGGAGGAGAGGTTTCAACATTATGGAGAGGTAGTGCACCGACAGTTTCATCGAGTGCTAAAAGTTGTCCACAAGCTTGGAAATGATATTATTATAGGAATTTCAGAGATGTGGAGGAGTACATCCTAGGTAACGATCGATATTGGCCTTACTTCAAGGATTGCATTGGAGCAATAGATGGGACATATGTGGCCATTCATGTCCCAGCTGAGAAACAAATCCCATTTATGAATAGAAAAGGGTACACATCAACAAATATCCTAGCTGTATATGACTTCAACATGTGTTTCACATTTGCGCTTATTGGTTGGGAGGAATCGACGCATGACACATGTATACTAATAGAGGCTTTAAGAAATTCATCTTTGAAGTTTCCTCATCCACTCGAAGGTTCATATTTACTTGAAATTAATTTTAGTATTTATGTTCTATATTCTTATTTTTTGAATTATACTTTTGTTGGAAAGTACTACCTTGTGGATTCTGGATATCCTACAATGAAAGGTTTTTGGGGCCATACAAGAGTGCAAGATATCACATTCCACAATTTAGGATGTCTCGTGCCTTTAGGTTTCCAAATGAAGTATTCAACTATCATCACTTCAGTTTGAGGAGTATTATAGAAAGAACATTAATTTGGGGTTTGCAAGGCAAGATGGCGGATATTACAAAATATGACCAATTACATGCTGAAGGTACAATTCCAAATAATATGGTCATGTTTTGCTCTCCATAATTATATTCAAAGAATGGGTAGTGATGAGGGTAAAAACCGAGGACCCTGATACATGACACGTGGGTCAATCCTATCCTTTGATCCGTGGCAATAACCCCCTCGGGTCTCCGCTCAAAGTTATCCTCCTCGGGAAATAGAAGGAAGACAACCGCCTCGGTTCTCTTAAGGCAAGTCTCATCGGGGAAAACTTACCTCTTCGGTTTTCAGAGACCACGCGCCCTGACCCGAAGAAGGCATCACGGGCCCCGAGCTCGCAGGCTACGCCACGAACCGAAGGACTTGACACCCTTCTAGAAAGAATTACAGTTGAGGCCGTTGGGATCTAACTGAATGACAGCCTGGCAATCTGGAAACATCTAGAAGAAGAGGCCGTTAAGATCTAACTGAATACCAGTCTGGCAATCTAGAAACATCAAGAAGCAAGATGAGCTGTTAGCCTAACTAACTTCAGCTAGCAACCACGTGGTCTATTGGGAGCTAATCCACTAGTCTACACGTGGTCTATTGGGTGTGACTTGCTCCCCAAGCAACTCCCGCTCCCTGAAGCCTATAAGTAGAAGAGCTCACCAAGTCATCTAAAAAGGCTGGATAATTGGCAAAGCCCTGCCTCTCTAGAAACTCAAAATCCACTCAAAAGACTTGCAATTCCATCGATTTGATAGTGATTTCATCTCCGATCTTGGAGATCTTCCGTGGTTTTCTCCCCGATTCGGGGTTTCCATGTAAATCTTGTATTCATCTTCCTCTTTTGAGTTTTCTCTCTTGATCCTTCTCGATCTCATCCAAATCTATCCCCAATCAAATTACAAATTCAATTGTTGATCTGAATAGCGGATTCTTCCTAATTCTTGCATCAACAGGTAGTAATGATTTGGAGGATCTTGAGAGTCTTGAAGACATCAACCAATTTCAAGAAGGAGAACAGGGCTTCGAGGATGGTGAGAGTTCACTTGTTTATTCTCAACCAACCTACGTAGACACCCAACAAATGATCATAATTAGGAATGCTATTTGGGATCAACGCTCCAATGGATCTACGAGTTGATTTTGTAGTTTTTACAAATTATTGTTATTGTCATTGTAGTTGTTGAAAAATATTATTGTTCTTGTTCTTATGTTTGTTGTTGAAATTTTTGTTTTTGTTGCTAATTGTTGCTATGGTTGTTGTGACGTTGAGTTATTGTTAATTGTTGTTGTAATAGTAATGACAATATTGTTGTAAAGGTTGTTGTGATGTTGAAAAATATTATTGTTTATGTTCTTATGTGTGTTGTAACTTTTTATTCTTCTTCGTTATTGTTATGGTTGTTGAAATGTTGAAAATATTATTATTGTTATTGTTAATTGTTGTTGTAATAGTAATGAGAATATTGTTATTGTTAATTTTTTTAATATAGGTGCCAAGAAAAAATGCAAGCTTGCTGGTGGTAATAATAATAATAATAATAATAATAATAATAATAATAATAATAATAATAATAATAATAATTAATATGATGATAATAATAATAATAACAATAATTATTATTAATAGTATTAACAGTAATAATTAATAATAATAATAATGATAATAAATATATAATAATAAAAGTAGCAATAATAACAATGATAATATTAATAATAATAACAATAATAATAATAAACATAATAGTATTAACAATAATAATTAATAGTAATAACACATGTGACAAAAACATAATACTTGAGATATTGTTATACTTGAATGAATGTCCATTTTAGTAATTTACCACTAAAAAAGTCCTTGTGGGAATGCACATCCAAACAACTCCCCAAATAATAAAGTACTTCTGGATTAGCCAATCCAAACCCAAAATAAACAGAAGCACTTAACTTATTCTTAGAAGCACTTTTTTCGATGTCCTTCTAGGATTTTGAAAAAAAAAACGCTTTTTTTAGAAGCCAATCCAAACATGCCCTATATCCCTTTCAATCAGTAGAGAGTCTAAAGCTTTTATAGAAGTAGCACCCTTCATATAAGCAGGAATAATAGGAGGATCATGTCTATATAATGCCTGAAAGGGGGACATTTTAAGTCCACTGTAATAGCTGGTGTTGTAACACAGCTCTGCCCAACCTAGGAGATTTACCCAGCCTGAAGGTTTATCTTGTGTGAATGCTCGCAGGTATTGCTCTAAGCCTTGATTGACCACCTCGGATTGGCCATCAGTTTGGGGGTGGTATGTAGTGCTGTGATGTAGAGAAGTACCACTGAGCTCAAACAACCTTCTCTAGAATTGGGTGACAAAGATTGGATCTCTATCAGAAACTATGGTTTTAAGAAACCCATGAAGTTTAACCACTAGATCAACAAAGAGCTCTGCAGTTTGCGCAACTGTGAATTGAGTTGGAAGAGGACCAAAGTGTGCTGATTTTGATAATCTGTCTACGTCCACCATGATGACTATAAAACCTCTGGACAATGGTAGACCTGTAATGAAATCCATTGTGATCTCCTCCCATACTTGAGCAAGAACGGATAAGGGTTGGAGTAAGCCAGCTGGGGCTTGAGTAGAATGTTTAATCTGTTAACATGTAAAACATACTGCCATTCCAGCTTCAACATCCTGACGCATATGGGGCCAATAAAAGGATAAAGACAGACGAACGAGTGTTCGCTTTACTCCCATGTGTCCAGCCAGTGGTGTTGCATGGAATTCATGGAACAAAATGTTCCTAAGCATGAAATCAGAACTGATATATTAGTAATGCTTAAACATCAAAATGCCATTTTGTACTGAATAACGTGGGGAGAGAATTCCTTGATTAAATTTCTGGTGCAACTTCTTCAAATCATCTAAATTGGAATTATCCTTCTTGAGGATATCCAGTATATCAGGAACTGGGCTACTTGCCAAGAGAAAGTGCACTGAATTTGAATGCTCTGATTCTTCATGCACTCGAGATAAGGCATCATCAGCTAAATTGGCACTCCCTGGCTTGTACTCAATTTGAAATTAGAAGCCCAGAAGTTTGTGAATATATACCTGTTGCTCTGGTGTTTGCAGCACCTGCTGTAAGAGCTCTCGGATTCTCTTATGATCAATGTGAATGATGAATGGCCTCCCCAAAAGATATTGACGTCATTTCCGCACTGCTTCAATAATGACATATAACTCCCTGATATATGTGGAAGCCTCTTTTAGTTTAGGACTAAGCTTCTCACTAAAGTATGATAAAGGGTGAGTGTTCTCCATCAACACAACACCAACTCCCATATTGGAGGCATCAAGTTCGACCACAATCTCTTCAGAGAAGTCAGGTAATTTCAAAATAGGAGCCTATGTCATTGCTTTCTTCAAAGATGTAAAGGCTGAAGTAGCCTCAACACTCTACTTGAAGCCTTCTTTGCAGAGTAAATCAGTGAATGGGGCTGCAATGGTGGCATATCAACGCACAAACCACCTATAATACCCAGTGAGACCAAGGAATCCTCCGAGTTGCTTCTGATTATTGGGTACTGGCCATTCCAGCATAGCAGACACCTTCTGTTGATTAGGTCTCACCCCAGAATCAGTGACAAGATGTCCAAGGTATTCAATTGAACTTTGACAGAACATGCACTTAGATAATTTGATATAGGATTGATTGATTTGCGAACAGTCAAATACTTTCTCTAGATGCTGGATATGAACTGCCAAAGAGGTGTTGTAAACCAATATATCATCAAAAAAATACTATTACGAATCGATGCAAAAATGGAGAAAAGATTTGGTTCATTGTGGCTTGAAAGGTAGATGGAGCATTTGATAATCCAAAAGGCATCACCAGGAATTCAAAATGGCCTTCGTGAGTTCTAAATGGTGTCTTATACATATCCTTAGAATGCATTCTTATCTGATGATAGTTAACCCTTAGATCCAATTTACTGAAGATAGTTGCACCTCCCAACTCATCTAATAGCTCATCTATAGTGGGAATTGGGAAATGATATCTGATCTTGACTGCATTCAGAGCTCTATAATCCACACAAAACCGAAAAAAGCCATCCTTTCTCTTAACCAAAAGCACGAGAGATAAAAATGGGCTTTGGCTTGGTCTTATGAAGCCTTGATCAAACATCTCCCACACTAGCTTCTCTATTGTAGTTTTCTGAAAGTGAGGGTATCGATAAGGTCTAACATTCACTGGTTTTGTTTGTGGTAATAGGTGAATTAGATAATCAACTGTTCTTCTAGGTGGAAGGTGAGTAAGTGTTCCAAACAAGCCCTTATAACGCTGCAACAATTGCTTAGCACCTTCAGGTATCCCTTGTGGTAGTTCTAACTCATCTGGTACCCTATCCTTATTGGGCACTGATTCAACAACTGATAAAGGATGTTGTTCAAATAGATAGGAGAATTCATCATGCTGTAATAAAGCTTATAAATAATGTAGAAATGAGCCTCTAATTGGTTGTAACCTCACCAAGGAGCTTCACAATTATGCCTTGCCAACAGAATTCCATAGACAAGGTAGCATAGTCATGGAGCACTAGCCCAAGATTTTGTAACCATTGAATTCCTAGAACCACATCTGGCCCTTCAATGAGTAAGACATACAAATCGACAAGAAATGTTTGTCCCTGTATATTAATGGATACTTGAGGGCAAGATAGATTACATACCAGGTAGTCTCCACTGCTAATATAGATACATAATGTTGTGGTTGGTTGCACTGGTAATCTCAGGGTTTCCGTGAGCTTGGGTTTGATGAAGTTATGAGTACTTCCATTGTCAATCAACACTTAGAAGCACTGCCCAGAGATCTCTCTAGTTAACCGTAATGATCGTGGATTTCCTTGCCCAACCAATGTATTTAAACTGGAGATATCACTCGCGATTAACTCTTCCTCTGGACGCTCAGTAACCTCATCTTCATTATTCTCTGCAATTTCATCATCCTCTGTTCCCATAAGAAGTAAGTACTTGCTTCTACATCGATGCCCTACTCCCCACTTTTGGTTATAGTTGTAGCGCAATCCTTGAGCTCGCTTGTCTTGGAGCTCAGCTATGGATAGGCGCTTGACCGATAATTGAGGGTTAGGAAGCAAGGGAGGAAGCGCATTAGTCTTCAGTGGTGCACCCAATATCGATGACCCCTGACTTCTTGGTTGTGATGAAGGGATTGTAGTCAAAGTAATAGATCCCGAATTAGTGTTCCTAGGAATAGATGTTGTTGCATAGGATGCTCTAGGTTGTCCCTTCTGCCATGATAGTTGATTGAGTGTTGAATCTTCGATACAGGCTTCATATGCTCGAGCTAATGTAAAAGCCTCCATCAGAGAAGTGGGTCGAGTCATCAATAGCTCCCGTTTGAAATCCATGTACGTGAGCTAGAAACAAAGAATGTGATCAATAAAGACTCAGAATCCTAGCGACCTTGTTCATCAGATCCTTAAAAGCTGTTTGGAATTCAGTCGCTGTTGAGGTTTGAGTAAGCTTCGATAACACACCATGAGGATCCTCATATACCGAAGCTCCGAATAGATGCCTGAGATTGATAATGAATTGCTGCCATGTGGTTAATATGTTGTTTATTTTCATCCACTAATACCAAGCAGACACTTTTTCTTCCAAATGAAAAGAAACAATATGCAGACGAAGAGCATCAGGAGTCTCATGGAAATCAACGAACTCTTCGACTCGAAAGACCCATCCATTCGGATAAGATCCATCGAATTCAGGTATGTCCATCTTCATAGAACGAGTCATAGAACTTAGATCTGTACCTCCGATCGGGAGATTAGTACGAGAAGACATACCATTAGATCCGGAGGTCGTCACCACTTGTGATCTCAGCTCGTCTATGCGTGTATCCACCGTCTCCATGTATTGTTGCAACGAACGATAAGGGACTGATTGCCCAGTTAAACTTGCATCGCCTTGATCGCCTCCATGATTTTTGAAGATTTTGTCGCCATGGTTCCCGATCTATTCAGCTCTCAACGAAAGCACCAATGATAAGATCTTCTGGTATCAGTGGCACAACTCGGAGTGTGTGCTAGCTCGGAGGTAAGGAAGAAGGAGATCAGAAGAGAAGATAAAAGAAGAAGGGAAAAGAGTGGCTTAGAGAGAAAGAAAGTTTTCAAACTTTACTCAAGATATTAGTTAGGGTTTCTCTCTTACATCCCATATTTATAGTAGCTAGGTATTGGATTGGTGGGTGAGTATCCCTCACGCCAATCCTTATGAGCCAGCTGGCTCGTACACTGAGTTATTTCCACCACGCGCTTGCGGAAGTGATGGTGCACATGCTTTACTCAACGTACGTAGTCACTCGCCCAATATGGTTCCTTTCGAACGCAACAACAACGTGGATCGCGTGGCTCTAGTCCAACTTGGTTGGCCTGCACCTCTTCTCCTTCAGTATTTGGCTTTACTTCTATTTGGTTGAGTGGCACCTCCAATTTAGCAGATTCTTGAGCATCGTGAGTCTTCAGCAACAGAGCATCCTGAGTCTTCAGCAACATAGGAAAGACGGTATCATTCATGCTTGATAAAAATATTAAATCAATATTATCTAGATTAATCAAAATATGAAAATATGAAAAATATTAAGAGAGGTTACCTTAGTTTTAAGAATTTAAATTTATAGAATATACAAATTAATAATTGAATATAATCATTTTACTTATTCTATATCATATTGGTTAATAGAGGAGGTATTTATTTTTTTGTGTTTCTAAATAATTACAATATTTGAAAAGTTAAATAAATAACTAGATATACATAGAAAAAAAAACAAATGATATATATAGAGAGAGAGAGACTTCTTTCCCCGCCTCCATCTCTCTTTCCCTCTTCTATTGGGCTTCGAACCATGGCGATGATCAGCGGGCTTCGGCGGGTCTCATGCCGATCGGCGTCTTCTCCGGCGTCGGTGCCATCGCTACTTCTCGGCATGGCCCTCTCCCGGCACATCTCCACAGCGTTCCGCGAGGAGCGCGACACGTTCGGGCCCATACTCGTCCCTTCCGACAAGTCTCGATCTCTAAACTCTGAGATTTTTCTTTGGCTTTGCCGTTTTTACTTTGGGTTTGAGTGGTGGATCTATCTGCTTGGTGTTTATTTAGGCTGTGGGGTGCTCAGACGCAGAGATCGCTGCAGAACTTTGATATCGGCGGCGAGCGCGAGCGAATGCCCGTGCAGATCATCCGCTCTTTTGGTATCCTGAAGAAGTGCGCTGCTAAGGTTTGTTGATCTTATTAACACTCTCAGTGCCATTTTTTATTTGATTTCAGCGTTGGTTCGTCCCTGAAAATGATCATTTTGGAGGGAAACACATTGATTCAGTGACTTTCCAAAAAAATTAGTGCTGGAATCTCCACGTGCGAAACAAAGTTGATGTTTTTCGTGTTTTAATGGTTCTTGATTTTGTGTGCTTTATGGTCCATCACTTAGTTGCCAATTGTTTGTGATTTCGCTGCAAAGTTATCCTTCAGCTACTGTTTGCCTTTTCTTTTCTTTTTCTTTTTCTTTTTAAATGTTTGGAGTTGTAAATTTATGTGCTTTTTGGAGTATGCTGCATAAGTTGCGCTAATCTCAGTCAAGAGTAGAATCTTCACCATAGAGTGTTTGGTCCATTCCCTGAAATCCACCTCTTGGCTCCTGCAATCTGTTTATCTCACCTTTTTCTCCAACTTATTAATAGTTTATGAGGTCTGCATCTTACTTGATATGCATTCTTGTTTTCAAATCCTAATGCTATTTAATGGTTTGTTGGCATGAAGCCATCCTTACCATTAACAGTTTTGGATTAAGGATTGTAATTGGCACAATTTAGGGTTTGGTCCACATCTTACTCAATTTTCATTGGTCTTTCCAATTATCCTACACAAATGATGTAATCTGATGGTTGGTTTACAATCCATCGATGGTCTGTTGTTCCTTTTAAGTTAATTGAAGTAGGCCTGCTTTTCTTGATTTCTTTTGATTATTGGATTATTGGATGTATGCATAGTAACCCTTTTGTGCAGGTGAACATGGAGTATGGTCTTGACCCAACTATTGGGAAAGCAATAATGCAAGCCGCACAAGAGGTGGCTGAGGGAAAATTAGATGATCATTTTCCTCTTGTGATTTGGCAAACTGGTAGTGGAACTCAGAGCAACATGAATGCCAACGAGGTTAGTAACTTATTTATGATGCAATTCTGTACAATGATTAATTATGATATCTTCTTATCTATTGCACTTCTTTTAATCATCACAGGTGATAGCTAATAGAGCAGCTGAGATTCTTGGCCATAAACGTGGTGAAAAGATTGTACATCCAAATGACCATGTTAACAGGGCACAATCCTCAAATGATACATTTCCAACCGTAAGTCTGCTTTTGCTCCAGGGAGTTTCATGTTGCATTGACTGTCATTGGTTTCCTGCAGTGCTGATAAGCTTTATGAATAGGTGAACTTTCTATCGTCATTGTTATATAGGTTTTCATGTCTCTTGTGAACTACCAGTGATCAAGCTATGACCTAAGGTTTAAAAAAATGTTGTGGCTGTTGAGTATAAAGATATTAGTCTAGCTTGTGGCCTTCTTATATGTTTGTTTTGTCAATCCCTATTATAGAGGACTTATTGAAAGAGCTGCATCCAAGTCTTTAGGTGGTCTCTAGTACAATGAACACAGTAACTTTTTCCCCTTATTAGTACTTAGTGCCCATGTGTGCATCTTGGTTATGAGATTTGCCGAACAATCCATGTCATTCTACTGGTAAAATCTTATCAACTATTTACTTTGCATCACAATACTTCTGCCATGTATTCACAATGTAGAAGTGTCTTTGTACAAGTAACATGGTTACATTTTTTTCAGGTAATGCACATTGCCGCAGCTGTAGAAATTAATTCAAGGTTTATACCGAGCTTAAAGCAGCTACATACTTCCCTACATTCGAAGGTGAGATTTATTTATTTATTTTTGTTGAAGTATAGCCCTATGCACATGTTTGTATTATGTCTGTTCTCTAAGGTAGCTCAGGTTTCTATTCCATACTTAAAAGAGATATGATGTTTCCAGGTGTAAGGCCTATCATTATTGGTTCAATAAAATGAATTATATAGTCAGCTGTATGCTTTATTCCTTAGCTTTTAGGATTACAAGGCCATGCCATACCATCTCACTTCGAATCACTTTGTTTCTAGTTTACTAACTGCTATGCTTTCTTTTCTTTATTGTGATGCATCTCAACAACCTACTACCTTTCTTCTGCGCTCTTCTCCTTGGACTTTCTTAGGTTCTATATTTTACACATGAATTATTGGCTTAGCAAGTATTAGAATGCAGCCACCGTGACATACTACCTTAACTAGAGCATCTATTTAACTCTTGAAGAATTAGACTTTTCAAGTAGATATAATAGTTAACTTTCTGATGTTTCCTCTCTTGAGTAGTATCTTTAACTTTGCATTTAGTTTTTATTTAATTAGTTTGGTCAGTTCTCAATTAAATTCTTCCTGTTCATCTAGAGTGTTGAGTTTAAAGATATAGTGAAGATTGGACGCACACATACTCAGGATGCTACTCCTCTAACTCTTGGACAAGAGTTTAGTGGGTATACTACTCAGGTACTCATTTTTATGTTACACTGTTGTTGATTGCTGACCTCCTGCTTCTTTATGTGTTTCTTGTGTCACCATAGTTGTTTTGAAGCACAAAGAAATCTCACTGAACCTTGGCTTGCTGAATTTTTTTTTTCCAGGTGAAATATGGGATTGATAGAGTCTTGGATACACTGCCTCGCATGTATCAAGTAAGACACCTACTCTATTTATCTTTTCACCGTTATATTTTTGGTTTCTCCCTTATTGAGACCCCACTTTGAACAGCTCGCGCAAGGTGGTACAGCTGTTGGAACTGGACTGAACTCAAAGAAGGGGTATGCTTATTTTATCCGGAATAAAAATTTTATGGCTTCTGTAAATATATATGTTCTACAATTGCATATATGCCTTCACCATATTGATATAAGTATTTTCCACTGTTGGGTTTCGCGTAGGTATCTCAAACCTTTCATGTATAATTCCTAATCTATCTCATTTGTTTCTTATATATTCTTTTATTCTCTATTTGTCATCTAATGCCTTCACTCAAATTTTATACATAAATGGCAGGCTGCATAGCCACATTGAGGCCTTACAATTGTTCTATTTCAAAGTCAATAGTAGAGTGAAATCATAAATTAACCTACTCTGGCCTTATTCTGTATACCACTATTGATTGTTCAAGTATGCTCTCCTTTCTATTCTTTGATTTTGCTTAGCCTTTTGGAAGAAGGGCCACAATCTTTTACTCTCAACTCTCAAATATGTATAAGGAGCTGAAAATGACTGAAGGTATTAGAAGTCATGTCTGTAAAATGATAGATCAAGTATCAGATTGTTTTAAATTTTTAATGTTTATCAAGATTTTGGTTCACTTTAGATCCCTTTTCACTTTGGCCTAGTTTTCCCTGTTCTGCAGTGAGTTCATTGGATGATATTGTCAGTACAAACATGGGGATCCTTTGAAATAAGGATCCTTTTGTTTGATTCTTTTGGTTTGCATGAAGTAAAATGGGTTGGAGACTTCTCAACTCAAACTGCACTAGTTAGTTGTCTATTTTAAAAATCAAATTAGAGGAGACAATTTTATAAATTGTACCTAAAGCAAGCCCAAATTTATTTGATTTGATTTTATATTTCGCCAAGTAATGTTAAGAGGCATGCAAAACTGATTACATGATTTGAAAATGCAGAGTTGAATAATATTCCCATTTTGCTTTATTTGAATTTCATGTGGATCACTTCAATTGAACTGTTTATGACATGGAAACAAGTTAAATTTACCCACTCTTCTTTGGCTTTGGAATTTAGATTATGGGCATGACATCAAAGTGCCTACTTTTTTGAGTATAAGCCAAGTAGATCAATGGCTTAATAAAACATGAACCATACTAAAATGAAAATTATTGTTTGGTTCAGTCTGTTTGTTTCCTTGGTTGCTTGCACGCCCCTATCATGTATAATGCACCATTTTGATTTACTTGGGATATAGAAGTACTGGCTTTGTTGATCTTTGAATGGCATTCTCGTCAACATTGGAGAATCTACTGCAACAACCAGTCACTTTAGTTCTGCTGACAGTCATTTCGTTATTTTCTTTATTTATGAGAAACAATTATTCTATTATTGTGGGGTTCTGCATTAAACTTTCCTTGCTTTACATGTGTACGATATTCAGGTTTGATGTTAAAATTGCTACTGCCGTAGCTGATGAGACAGAGCTACCATTCATTACCGCAGAAAACAAATTTGAAGCCTTAGTTAGTATCTATACTCTCTAATAACTCTCTTCCTTCCAATTTATTGGTAATGTGTAGTTATGGTTCTTTGAATCTTGAATGCTATTGTTCTGCTTGTTGATTAAATATAGCCTATGGTACAATTGAACACTTTCCTTACTTGTGAGAAATAAAATGCCATTGCATTTTAAACGAGACCAATACAAATTGGATAGTTTCTTCTACTATACAAACTCAGATAATTCTTATCCATTAGCTGGGATAAAGTGGTAACTACAATGTCCAGTTTGCCCCTTCTACTGAAGTGAAAGAGCTTGGTAATCTGGTCGAATGATCTTTTCACCACAGGTTGTCAATAATTAGGTAAAAGGCTATAAACAGGGAAAGATGAAAGTTTAAGTTATTTTGATATATATATATATATATATAGTCATGTTACTGTGCGGCCTGTCGGATACCGATCAGGTCGTCTCCCATTTCGGCCTCTGGAGCATGTTTGAAGGATTTTCAACCATACAGATGGGAAAATCGTCGAAAAATAAGCTAGTGTGTCAATTTTCATACAATTTGGTGACCGTTTGGTCATCCCACTTAATGGTTGAAATTCTGAACCGTTTAGATTTCTATAAAATAAGAACCGTTAATTGGGAGGACCAAACAGTCACCAAATTATATGAAAATTGACAGGCTAATTTATTTTTCGATGATCTTCCCATCTGCACAGTTGAAAATCCTTCAAACATACTCTAAGGGCCAAAATGGGTGTCAGTCGGATCAACACACTGATCCGGCCGGCCTGACTGTATCATCGGTATATATATGTATATAGGCGGCAATGATAGTATCTTGTACTTGAACCAGTGGCTCATTTTTTTCTGAGTAACGAGGAAGAGGCCAAAACATGCCACTGAAAGACTACTGAGACAAAAAGATGCACTGTCAAGCACGTAGAGGAGGTAGGATGGGCAGTTGGTCAGATCTAGTATGGATCGAACATGGACGATAGGTGGAGTCGGCAGCTCTGCTAGGGTTATATGTAATTGTTTGCAATAGACTCCTTTTAACATATAAACATTGTTCTATGTAATTGTTTGCAACAGACTCCTTTGAACATATAAACATTGTAGAGTCTAATGCTCATACTTGTTAACTTATAAACATTGTAGTTTTGGTGCTTGTTTTCATTCTTTTTAGTTGCCTTTGAGACACTTATGTGGCTATTTCATGTTCCAGATTTTAATGAATTGAAATTATAGAGTCCAAAATGTATCAGTCATTTGCTGCACTAGTCTTATATTCATTATCCCATCATATTTTCTTTTGTTTCAGGCAGCCCATGATGCTTTTGTTGAGGCTAGTGGAGCCTTGAATACAGTTTCCGTTTCTCTTCATAAGATTGCAAATGACATCCGACTTCTTGGGAGGTACCTAGTGACTGTTTTGGTTTGTACTTTTGTATAACAGATGATCTGTTTTGTGAACTTCAAAACCACACATTTTCAGCGGTCCTCGTTGTGGGCTTGGCGAACTAATTCTTCCCGAAAATGAGCCAGGCAGCAGCATCATGCCTGTAAATATCTTGAACTATCTGCTCGGTTCTGTTGAAGTTTTTTCAATTTTACCTTGAATGTTATCTTGTGTCAATCTGTAGATAGCAAATCTCTTTTAAGGTTCATTTAGATTATATGTGCTTTCTGTATTCACTCCTTTTTCTTACAGCATGATATTGATTTCCTTTTTATATCAGGGAAAGGTTAATCCTACACAGTGCGAGGCTCTCACCATGGTTTGTGCTCAGGTACTGTTTTCTTATATTCACATGTCCCTATAATAACTGAAGTTCACTTGGCATTTCAGTCTGGGTGGTATATGTTAGTTTTAGAATCTAGGGTGATAAGCATATCTCAAATATAAACTATGTATGCTATTCCCTGGAAGCATCTTAATGAATATGCAGACATTTTTGTTATTGTTGGATTGATCATTGCATGCGCTGATATAAACCAATTTTATGCAAATGTTAACCTATTACATTTGTATTTGAGCCTATACATACTAAGTGTATGGATTAAATATTGTAGTAGACATATATTGATGATTGCTCTTTAACTATACATGCTGCAAATCTTAGTTTGATATATAGTGAGAATGGAATACTTGTTGTTCAAAACTAAATGCCATCTTAGCTGAAATGTTCCAAGTTAGGTGCCTCCATTTTTCCAGAAATACAGTTTCTCAGGATGTTACTGTGGGATCTAACCGGATAATATCTCCTGGGAGTGGTGGTGGTGTCTCTAGTTTCCACTGGTTGGAGACAATCAGAACTAGTGATATCACTTTGGGGGTTTACATCTTAGGAGTTGGACTTTTATCCTTGTGACTCCTTTACACTCATTAAACTGTGATTTTTTTTTAATACATTTCTACTCAAGGTTTCTTTCTTTGTTTAACATAGGATGATATTCCCTTTCTTTGACTCTAATCAAACTCATCCAGTGCAATTTTTTTTGTAGGTTATGGGAAATCACACGGCCATTACTGTAGGTGGATTGAATGGTCATTTTGAACTCAATGTGTACAAGCCTGTGATTGCCAGTAATCTGCTTCGAGTATGTTCTATTTTTCTGTATTATTGTCAGACAACTAATTTTTTTTTTAAGGAATCAATATATTTGTCTAACACAAAATTTGTGACACATTCTCAAGCTATATAAATATTGAAGCTTTGAATTTATCTATTTTTCAGTCTTTGAGGTTGCTTGGGGATGCATCCTCTTCTTTCGAGAAGAACTGCGTGAGTGGAATCCAAGCAAACCGAGAGAGGATATCAAAATTGCTTCATGAGGTAAGACCTTATGGCACTGGGATTATGTATTGCTACATATATTTGCTGATCTTAGAAAGAAACTGACATGTCATTATGTGTTGGAAAAACCCTCACAGTCCCTGATGCTTGTTACATCCTTGAACCCTGTAAGTTCCCCAGATACTTTCTTGTTCATGTTTTCCTGAGTTGTGTTATATTTGATAAATGTCATGATAGTCACGTGAATATTATTTATCAGAAAATTGGCTATGACAAGGCTGCAGCTGTTGCCAAGAAAGCTCACAAGGAGGGAACAACTTTGAAGGTAAATCCCACGACAATCTATTGACATTTATCTTTGTTTGACTGAATCAGTTTCTCTAGCTAATATTTGACAGCAAAATACTTGTCACACACCACTCTTAAGCATGCACAATGTGGTGCTTGAACTCTGGACAATCTCCACTTGGATGCAAGCAGTTTGACAGTGTATTTTAAGCAAGCAACTTTCTAGTGGACTAGGAATACATTATATATATTAGAAACATGGGACTAGATTTTTTTTTGTCCTCTTTTTTAAATAGTTTTGGTAGCTGGCATTTTGAAACAAGCATGCCTCCACATTACAACATCTAGTTATCCTGCAACTGCAGTTACTTTTGATAGATGGCCTTATAATGTTCAAACTGCTTGTTATTTTGATTTATAGGATTTCTCAATGCATCAAATTTTCTGTGCAGAATGCTGCATTAGACCTCGGAGTCCTGACCAGCGAAGAATTTGATGAACTCGTGGTACCTGAGAAAATGATCGGCCCATCGGACTGAACATAGAAACATACCAGTTTCAAAAACTAAGCTATTTTCCCATTCATGCTCCATCAGTTGGTTGGATGATCACTAATTTTTGCACTCAGTAGGTGGTGTTTCAAGGAAAATAAAAAGTTTCCACCAACATTGATGGTACAATTCTTTTGACTCCTATAATTTTCCAACTGATTATTCCAATTATATCAAGAGCTTTTCTTCTCTTTGTACCAGAAATAAAGACACGATTGATTCTACATGAGCAATGATCCGTTACTCTTTTCCGTTTATTCAGTGGAATTCATTATTCACATAAATATAATTCCAGCAATTGTTAACCATATATATATATGAATGCTGGAAATTTTAAGTTTATATATAACACGCACTCATCATGAAGATCAAGCAGCAGCCTTGCAAGTTCCAGTGACCAAGTCCCAGATGGCCGGAAGAAGGAACTTCCGGCCACCGGCGCCATAAACATTGAAGCTCACCTTACTCCGGCGATCCATCAGCAACTCCCCAGGATACCCTGGATAGGCCCCGGCCCCAAAGATCCCCGGGCATGCCGTCACGGCCTCCAACGGTGCAAGTCTATCCCCTTGGTACCACCCATCGCCGGCCGGATTCGTCACCGCTCCAGCCATCACCATCGCCAAGTTCATCACCATCCCATCAACCCCAACTCCATTAGGCGCCACCAGCGCCGGCCCCGGCGGGCCGTACGCCGGCTTTGCGTACGGCCATGCACACGTCCCCGGGCACTGCATGGCCGGATCTCCGACGTGCGCCACCACCACCTTCCTCCCCGGAACCAATTCAACGTTGTTGTGAAACCCGCAAGAATCCATGCAGAACTTCTCGACGGTGACGTCCGCCGCCGTGAGGATGAAGTAAACGCCGTTTGAGTCTAACGGCAGTGAGCCTCTCGTTATGGCTTTCTTTACTAACGTGATGAGGTCGGAGTGGGTGAGAGATTTCCCTAGAGAGCATGCAACGTCGGAGTATTGTTTTCCGGCGAGGTTGATGGCCTTGGTGGCTGGTTTTCCGGCGAGATCTTTGTATGCTTGGGTGGTGGACCACCAGTGGGAGACGGTGGGGTGGAGTGGTGGGAGGGTGGGGTGGGAGAAGGAGGAGAAGAAGGAGGAGATGGCGGACTTGTGGGTGGGGGAGAAGGAGCCATACCAAGTGAGGTAGATGTTAATGGGGGAAGTGAGGAGAGGACCATTGTGGTATTGGAATTGGGTGCTAGACATAGAGTTATTCATCATACAAAGAGAAAGAGGGAGTAGTAAAGACAGAGAGAAGAAGAAAGAGATCAGAGGCATGGCTTGACTGATCAGCTTTTGTTTTTTGAGTGTGGGTTTGGTGTTCTTAACATACACAAGGTGCTTGGGGTTTTATAGACAAGTTTATATATGGAATATTCTGCTTTGTGTTTGTGTAGGGGCAAGGTTAATGCTGTTTATAGGAAATGAACACCAAAAAGAAGATTGTTCAAATGATTGAACCATTTACTTTAGGTGATTAATTCATGAACATCAAATCAAGTCCACCTTGATTTAACCAATCATTTATTTCTATTTCATTAATAAGTTTTTTTTTTAAAAAAAGGTGCACAAATAACATTTATTGATAATAGATTAAAAAAAAATATAAAGTAATAATATACAAAATAGACCTTGATTGGGTCTCGAGGTCTTAGGTGCCTTCTATGCTACCGTGAAGGCACGGCTGCAGTGACACACCCACACCAAAAAATATATATAAACCAACACCTTACAACCACTCTAGTGGACACTCAATGGTATGATACCGTGGTTTAAAAGCCATGGTAGCTATAATTTATCAGGTTTCAGTAGCCACCTACATCATGTTAATACTATTCGTCATCAAAATCAACATCGGGTGATCATACATGGTAGAGACTTCTCCTTGGTGATGATTGTCAGGTTTCACTTGATAATGGATTTCACAGCTTGCACCTTCTGGCCGTGTGAGATGTATCAAACTATATATATATATATATATATATATATATATATATATAAATCAATATTACAGATTAATAACAAGGATATAAGAGTAATTTTCAATTTATTATGAATACCCACTATGAAGAATGTGTGTGTGTGTGTGTGTTTAGGGGTAAGGTTAATGTTGTTTATCGGAAAAGTCTACCAAAAAGTTTTAAATGATTGAACCATTAACTTTAGGGGGGACTCGTGAACATAAAGTAAAGTCTACCTTGATTTAACTTGAATGGCTATCGTTTATTTGAATAATTTGTTTTAAGCAAATAATCGTGATAATAGGAAAGGTTCAAGAAGTCATTTTTGACTTCTAATTTTGTTCAGAGTGAAGTTCCATGTAACTCAGTTTTTGAATATTTCCATCTCACTAATAAGATTTGTAATTATTATAAATATTTTTTTAAAAATTTTTTTACCTTAACATTTCATCTTGAAGAATATATAAGTGATGATAATTTGTAAGGGTACATAAACAATAATAACAAGGATATACAAGTAATTTTTATTTTTTATGTATGGCTACTAACGGAAGCATATTGATAGTTTTGTCCTCATGTTTATGTTATTGTTAAAATTTTAAAAATTGCATATGATACAGGTATATCTGGTTAGACACGTGGCGACATCCCAAGCACCCAACCGACCGGCTCAGATCCTCACCTCAGACACCCCTTTTTGGCAAAAAGGTAGCTGCGAAGTCAAGACACGAGGAAAAGAAATGGCAGGAGATAAGGCGCAAAAGATATTATGTCAAGAGATAAGTACGGCAGGAAAAGTCTCTGACATGGAGGGGACAGACGCCGAACCCGACAGAGGGGGATAAAAAGGGGAATCAGGGCATAAAGCCTGCCTTGACTGACTCTTTCTCTTTGCACAGGTACTCCAACAACCATGAGCCACTCATGATTTTCTCCGGCAACTGTTAGCGTCCTTCCAAACAAATAAATCATAAACGTTGGCTGGAACTGGGTTTGATCCCAAGGAGGAACCGTTATTAGCACTAACAGCATATATAACACTTGATTTGTTTAAATAATTTAATTATAAAAATAGAATTTTCCCGAGGGTAGACATGTAATTTCAAAAAAAAATGAGAAAAGGGATCATATAAGATATGTTTTGGATTTGCACCAATGATTGGTTTGGTAGCATGTAAAACTCAACAAGACATTGTTTCTTAGTATAGAGTTCACATGTGATAGAGAGTTGTTTGGACTTTTGAAGAACTAAAGATGAATCTTAAATTGTGATTTATGAACAACTTAATTTTGAGAAGATTAGAATTATAAATTTTTTTTAAATTATATGGTTAGTTATAAGTCCTTGATTATTATTCACTTATATCATGCTTGAATTGTATAATTATTTATGGTAATGTTCTAAAAAGAATATAAAGTCAATAAGAACTTTAAAAAAAAAAAATTATCATGGGAAATTAACTTTTCAATTACTACAATAATTACATTGCTAAAATTAAATAGGATTATCATGATATTATTGAACATGAGTTGCTTGTGGGTGGGCATCAATAAGATTTTCTACATGGTGGGATGATTCACATTAGTCATAATCAACTTAATTGCAGCTGCGAACCCTAAAGGATATCGTTGAACGAAGCCTCACTCTTACTAGAACGAAGGGCTTAATGGCTCACCGACGCAGACATTTTGAGGAGGAGGACAACCAAAATGAGCATGACATTGTATAGCACACATGGACTAGCCCATATTTTTTCTCTCTCCCTCGCCTCTTCAAAGGCTCCTATGTAACATCAAACCTGGTCTGTGTAATCCTTTCAAATATTTTCTATCTTTCAATAAAAGAATGTGGTTTATCCACTTTATCAAAAAAAAAAAAAATAATAATCAACTTAATTTTAATTGAATTGATATAGCTTGATTTGATGTTTTCAAACAAGTCTAATTTCACAATTTTGGAAGAATATTGGGCATGCTTCAAAAGAAATATGATATTTCAAGATCAAACTTTAAAAAAAAATAATTAATTAATTAATTTCACTTTAATAAATAGATGAAATTTTTTCAAAATTGACTACTTATAACCCAAAATTTTCAACGAATGAGTTGTACCTATGTTTATGATTATTAATCACATACCGTGAATTTTTTAGAAAACATCGTTGGTATGATAAGCTCATATCATACATTATTAGATTCACAATTACTATATCGACATATATATACTCAATCGTTAATCATCATCGACAAAAAAATTCATGAATTGTGTGTTATTTATTTTTATTTGTGATTTAATTAAATTTAATAAAACAAGGATGATGGTCTCAGTTAGACAATCTATTACGATAGATTGACAGCACAAACAAACACATCAAACAAATAGTCCAAGGATTGCTTCAATGGGTTCCACCCAACCATAGATAAAAAAGACCACTCATTGGATGGATTGACATGCAACCTAATCTCATTCATATCCATCCACAACTTTGCTTGGTTCTCAACCCTTAGACATGTTTGCTCCTAAATAAACTCAGATATTCTATTTTAAATTATATATTAGTTTTGGATATGATAGGTAAAAAATAAACGATAAAAATACTCCAAGTTAACAACAACAACAACTAAGTCTTAATCCCATATTAAATGGGGTTGGCTATATGGATTCTCTGTCTCCATATCCCTCTCAAAGCCGCAGATTCAAATTTCAATATCTAATATACGCATGCGTTCTAGACATTATCTTTCTCCACGTAATCTTAGACTTACATCTACCATTTTTCTTATCTTTTATTACTAAACTATTAAATTTTTGAACCGGGGCACTGGGGGGTCTATGACGCACATGTCCAAACCATCTTAAACGTCATTCTCTTATTTTATCTTCAATTGGTGCAACATGCACTTTCTGTCGAATGTGTTAATTTCTAATCTTATCTAATCTTGTATAACCACTCATCGACCTTGACATCCTTATCTCTGCCACACTCATTTTATGAATATGTTGAACTTTAGTTATCCAACACTCACTCTCGTATATCATAGTTGGTCTAACTGCCATTTTATAGAATTTTTTCTTCACTTTGTTAGCCATCTTCTTATCACATATATAGCATACCCGTGGTACCCCATTTCAACCATCATGTCTTGATTCTATGGGTTATATCTTCATCTATCATCCCATTATCTTGAAAAATGGAACCTAGATACTTAAAATTGTTACACTTAGGCACTACCACCACACCTAATTCTTCACTTTTCCTCTATCTCTCCTACTTAGTCTAAAATTACACAAGCATATATTCCTCGGCCTTACTTCTACTTAGCCTAAAGCCTATACTTTTAAGAGTATTTCTCCATAGTTTTAACTTTTGATTAAATCCATCTCTAGTCTCATCAACTAGGACAATATCATCTGCCAACAACATACAATTCCTTGTCATGGATGCCATCTCTGGGATATAACTAGTTAACTCATCAATTACTAGAGTAAACAAGTCCCTAATATAGACCATTGTTATAGGAAACCCCTTCATATCTCTTCCCACTATTATCACACTCATAACTGCTCCTTCATACATATCTTTAATAACATTTATATATTTAACATGAATGTCTTTCTTCTCCAATGACCACCAAAGGAATTTTTTAGTACTCTATCATATATATGCTTTCTCTAGGTCAATGAAAACCATATGGAGATCCTTCTTCTTATCTTTATAGATCTCCATCAAGCTTGTTAACAAAAAAAAAAAAAAAAAAAAGAGGCTTATGTTGTAGATCTACCTGACATAAAGCCAACTTAGTTCTCTAACACTTTCTTAATATCCTTGAGTCGAAGCTCTATTACCTCTCCCAAAGTTTCATGGTGTGGCCTATTAACTTAATACCTGGGTGAAGTTGATGCAATTTTCAATATCTCCCCTTATTCTTACATATAGGAACCAAAAAACTTTTCTCTCCAATTGTTCTGGGCATCTTTCCCCCTCTTAGGATAGAGTTGAAAATTTTGGTTAACTATGATACCCCCACTTCTCTAAGATACTTCCAACTTCAATCAAGATGCCATCCGGGCCACAAGCTTCAACATGGCCATGATTAGCAAATGGTGGTGGAGGCTCCTCAATTGTCAGGTGAGCATATGTAGAAGAATTATTCGGAAGAATCAGAACAAATACTTTCTGAACTCGTACCTGAACCCACATATGAAGGTCTCAATAAGGGCATCTTCTTTATGGAAGGGAGTCACCGACCAATAGAGATTGGTAGAAATGGGGCTTACAATTAAAGCAAGGAAACAAGACACGGTGTACCTGTGACACGACAAGTGGATTCAGGGGCAGGCGCCGAGCAACTTAGTCCTATCTCTCCTTGACTCAGTGAGGGACCAACACCTATCACTTGAGAAGGCGAGAGACAATGTAGCACAAGAATGACCAATGCTAAATCAAGGCCCGTTAACTAGGGAAGGAACGCAGGAACTAAGGGAGTTGATGGAGTCACTCACAACGACTGATGAGGGGAGGAAGGATGCACGAAGCTGGAACTTTGAAGCCAACAGGACTTTTTCGGTCAAATCCCTTTATACCTTCATTAATGATGGCGTAGAATGAAGCCAGTTCCCAAATGGCCTATGGAAATTGCAATGCCCAAGGAAAATTATGCTTTTTTGCATGACTGACAATGGATAACAAAATACTCATGCTGAACAACCTTGCAAAGGGGAATTGGAGGGAGAATCGTACTCAATGTTACCTATGCAATGAACATGACGAATCTGTGGAACACCTGCTTACCACATGCCCAGTTACACGACAGCTTTGGCTATATTACTGTTCGATGTTCAACCTCAATACATATCCTTAATCGACGAGGGATTTATGGGGATACTACAGCCTGGGAAAGGATCTACATAAAGAGACGCGTACGGGGTGGAGCCTTGCGGTCATAGCCATAACATGGAGCACCTGACTTGAAAGAAATCAATGATGCTTCCAAAACAAACAATGTGTTTGTTCTGACATTATTCAGGGGTTTCTTATTGTCTGAAGCTAGGCAGATGGAATCTATTGTCCGAAGAACCTTGGCCTTCGATCATGGGAGATCATTGCAAATATTAATGAACATGGACGGCTTTGAAGATGAGTCGACGGGGCAAATCTCACTAGAGAAGTTCGATAGAGCACCCGAGGTTCCCTCGGGGATCCATTTGGGCAACTATGTATCAACCTTTTATTTTATATTTCTTATTAATCAATAAAGGAATGTGGTTTATCCACTTTAATAAAAAAAAACCCACTAGCATATCATAATTGCTTAACTTATTTGTTAAACACCAACAATATAAGCACTTTCTTAATATAAAAATAACAGTCCGAATGGGGTTAGAAAGGTATAGGAATTAGAATTTGATCGGACGTTAACTTAATTATAAAAAGTTCAAACTAGTGACCGACCTATTTATAACCTAGGTTTATGGTTTAATAAACTAATAAAGAGATGCGAAGGACATGATGGAATGGTTGTTAAAATTTTGCAATTTGGATAATGATTGATGTGTTGGAGGGTGATGAAGCACCCAATCAAAGACTTAATGAATGAATGAAGGTTCCGTGTCCTTTTGACTCATTGTAATGCACTAATGTGTGGTGACTTAAGTTCCTAACCTTGCATGAACCTGTCTGTCATCACGTAATTAATTATGAAAGTGAGATGCTCTATTCTTTGGTTTGGTTGTTAATGTCACAAATTTAGTCCGTGATTCACCTACCTTTTACTTTTAGGGGAAGAAAAAAGTTATTATTTTTAAAGAAAGAAAAATGACACATATACCCTTATATTTATTATGTTCCGAGAAAAGAATTTATTTATATAGACGAGGAATCTTGGTTTATTTATTTATATTTCTAAAAAGGGCTGTATGTGAAACTCTCCAAAAAATCTAGAAAGTGCCCTCTCCCTCTCCTATTAAAGTTAGCCAATAGATCGACAAACAAACGATCGAGCTGTTTGTGAACAGTTCGAGCTTGAGCTCGATTTGAAATTCTTAGCTTTTATGTTGAACTAGAGTTCCAATTTCAAGCTCAAAATTAATTTTGAATTGAGCTTAGCTCTATAATTTATACTTTTTATTGTATACAAGTATAGAAAAAAATTAACCTATAAATAAACTTTTAACGTACTCGAGATAGTTAGAAAGGAAATCCATTTGATTTTAATTTCAAATTACATCTAGTCAAGATTGAGTTTTCAAAATTAAAATTGAGTCAAATTCGACCAAATCTCTTAAAACTAATTTCAAACTCAAGCTAAGCCCAACCCGATAAGCTCGGTTGTTATACTCTATATTATAAAATTATATAAAGATATACATATACGTGTAAATCTAAAAACAATGAAATTTATAGTGGATGAGTAGTACTCCACTATTAGGATAAAATAGTTGAGTGGTGAACATCACCTTCAATGGGAATAAGATTCCACATATCTAAGTGGATGTTGGTCTTTCTTAGAAAATTTCCATTTTAATTCAACCATTTATTTATTTGTTGATTTAGACTTTTGTCCTAACTAAGTGACAACTAATTCTTCTAATTTCCTATTATTATACGACATCATTAGTTTTTTTTTCAAATAAATTTTTTATCAAATTTTCTATGATTCCCTTATTACTCATTAATTACTTTTTTATGAAGAGAAACTCATAATTATTAAAATTACTAATATTATGGACCATGTACATCAAAGCAACATTTTGTGCATAATACCAAATTGATATTTGTAAATACTTAAAAATAAATATTGAAATCAAAATAAAAGTTTGAGGTTTAGATCAATAATAACTCAAAATTGAGCAATTTAATTATTTAATCATTTTTGCAAACTAATTATGGGAATATTCTGAATTATATACTTAAATCTCCTAATATTAAAATTTTTAATGGTTATCATTTTAATACCTTGAAAAACATATTATATAACAAGTGAAGTGTCAGCTTGCAAATATTGGTCATTTTTATGAATATTTTAAAAAAGAGGAGGGTCTTCTTGCAAAATTGATCTCTTTCTTCACCAGTTGCGATTCCTAAACTAATTTCCCTAAAATTCCCGCAATGGAGAACTCCCCCTTTCCCTGATTCTAGGGTTTCGATCTCGATCTAGGGACGATGGCGACGGTGACGATGGCCACGGCGGCGGGGATGGCGATCGTGCTCTACTATGTCCTGACCCGGAGGCTATCGGCTCGGGACGCGGAGGATGTCTCGAAGCCCGGAAGGGCGGGAAGGCGGCGGGTGGCGCCTCGGAGGCCTGCCCAGGCGCCCGCGACGTGGCGGGAGGCTGCGGCTACGCTGGCGGAGACGTTGCGGTTTGCGTACGCGGAGACGCTCGGGAAGTGGCCGATTGGGGATCTGGCATTCGGGATCAAGTACCTCATGAGGCGCCAGGTCTGTCGATTTTGTTCATTTGGATGTATGTTCTCTTTTAACCTCGATTGGTGATTGATTTCTCATCTGTTATTGTGATGCAGGTGTTCTTTTATATCCATTTTATGCAGAAAGTTCTTGTTTTTTTCTTGGTTGTTATTTTGTAGCTATTATTTTGTTGGTTTCTAGATTGCCATATATTTAAACATTTCTTTGTATTTTTTCCATAATTTTTTTTTTCCTTTTTCTTTCCCCTTCTGAAAATCTCTTACAATGAACATTTTGTTGCTGTGAGCTCTGGAGTCTGGTAATCCCTCAAAAGAATGGAATACTATATTACTTAGATAAGGGCTAGTAATATATCCACTAATTAATGGATCCCAGTGCTTGTATGAAGACCTTTGTTTCACATTGTAGAATGGTGCATGATTTTGCAGGGAAATCTACATGTTGCAAGTGTGTATGCCGGAAGTGATTGTGTACAGCTTACGGGCCCAGAGATGATGGCTGAGTTGATTCATCTCTTGAGGTTATTGAACCTTTGCTTGCTTTTCTCGAAGAAGCCATTTTATGTGTTTTTGGAATCTGCTGGGTATTCACAAGCAGATGTTCTTCTTCAAGAGGCTAAGGCGGGGGTGCGTAAGTATTATGGTTTCTTTAACTTGGTCTTGATAAATGATTGCTAGATGTGTCACTCTGTTTAGATAAAGCATTGCTTTTAGTTCTTCAACATCTACTATTACGGTTCTTGTACTGACATGCAATTTTTGTTTTATTATTGTTTTTTTCTGTGTTATTGATTCTTCCACATACTGGTGAACTCTGTGCAGCTTCTGAAACCTGCTTTCACAATTATACGTGATGAAAGATCAAAATGTTTTCTTCTTATAATTCGAGGGACTCATAGCATTAAGGACACACTGACTGCTGCAACAGGTGCCGTGGTACCTTTTCACCATTCAGTTTTAGATGATGGTGGAGTAAGCAATTTGGTCTTAGGATATGCACATTGTGGGATGGTTGCTGCAGCTCATTGGATTGCCAAGTGTACTACACCTGTCCTCCTTAAAGCACTTAGTCAGCATCCAGATTATAGTATTAAGGTATGACCTCACCTATGACAATATTCTTGATAAAATCACTCTTGAACTTCTACTCCATTGCCATTCGTACAAGGGCTCATTTATAGAGTTGAGTAATCATTATTCTTTTTCTTTATTGATTTATCCATATACCATGGCTTTTGTCTTCTGATCTGCTTTGACATCTTTCTTGCCAATATGAGTCTTTACTATCCAGTGCTACAAGTAATGTTTCCTTTTATCATGAATGTTAGATTGTTGGGCATTCTCTTGGCGGTGGAACTGCTGCTCTCTTGGCGTATATTCTGAGGGAGCATAAAGAATTCTTTTCAAGCACTTGTGTTGCATTTGCTCCAGGCATGTATTTTTTTTTGTTTGCTTTAGATTTTGGTTTGAGCACCTTTTGCTTTTCATTTTGTGAAGTCATTTATGACAGCACTGCATCCTAACATTTTTTTGTTTTTTTATATTTATAACATAAATATCTTATCTTACTTACCCTAACCACATTATTTACTTTTCTTAAACAAGGATAGTTCAAATAACTATTTGAATTTCCTCTTGCGGAAGGAACAAAATCCTGTTGCAAACTTGTCCTATTGATTTGTGTTGCCTACACCATTAAATGGTGTTATTGGTTTCTAACTCCAATAAACGCATCTAACTGCACTTAGTTGGTCAGTAACAAGTATTGTATGTTCTGATAACAAATAGAACAGAGTATGCTTGAGGTTATGCTTCTTCATTACTAATAATAACTCTTGTTCTCTGCAGCTGCTTGCATGACATGGGACCTTGCGGAATCTGGAAAGCAATTCATTACTACAGTTGTCAATGGTTCTGACTTGGTTCCCACCTTTTCAACTGCATCAATTGATGAGCTTCGAACTGAGGTACTTCAACAAATTTGAAATGAACTAATTGACTTTTCAGTTATCATACATATGGTTAGGTAACTTTTGAAGTGTTATTGATATTCAAAATGCTCACACACACACACACACACACACACACACACACACACACACACATAATTTTATTCTTTTCCAGTATAGTGACATAATGACTTTTCTGAATAGAATTAAGATCTCAATTTGAAGTCTAGATAGATATTGATTTTCACTGCCACAACTATTTACTGGGGCCATTTAGTCTGCAGCTAAAAATGGGACTCGCCGGTGAAGTTAAAAGTTCAAAATAAGTTCATGTAGTTGAAATTCTCTCAATAAGGTTTTTTTTTTCTTTGGACATAAGCTTGAGATTTCTTGGGACTATACATAATCCAATTTTTTCATATTAGAGTTGGACAATGATATGGCATCTATATGTCAATTGAGAGTGATGGTATGGAGGGGGTCATTGAAGTTGTGCTTTCTTTGACTGGATAATTTGTGATCCTACATCAAGGATCATAAGTAATACTAGTGCAAGTGCTCTACTATACTGAGATTTGATTGTACTGAGTGTTAAAGTGTGCAGCCAGCATATTCTGTAGATTTAGATAAACAGGTAAGCATTGTGCATAAGATATTGTCCATGTGTGTGTGTGTTTATTTTGAAAACTGCCTATACTGTGATCTTCCATCTTTGATAATCCTTCCATTTGGATGAACTGGTCAAGTAAATGGTTGCAATTTCCGTTATGTTTCCACATTCTATTTGTCAAGTTTTTACAACTTAAATATTGTGTTATGTGTTCATTTAGTTTTTCATTTGTATATTAGGCGTTAAATTTCTACAGTTCTCTTAAAGTAGTAGTTCTTACATCATGTCATATCTAATGTTGATGTCCTTTTTAGGTGACTGCATCATCATGGTTAAATGATTTGCGAGATCAAGTTCAACACACAAGATTCTTGAATGTTGTTTATCGCTCTGCATCTGCTTTAGGATCCCGTCTACCATCTATATCTGGTGCAAGAGCTAGGGTTGCTGGTGCTGGTGCACTTCTACAACCTGTTTCAAGTAAAACTCAGGTACTATTTTGCTCTTCGATTGGAAGAATTGGAAGAAAATTTCTTTTAGACAGTTGCTTGGATTGAAAAGGTCATGTGCATTAAACTTGTTGTTTTGTGGGTTCAATGAATATCTTTTCTGAGTGTCACCAGCAGACAAAATATCTGAATGCGAAATAACCATTGACATAAAGGTGGGATTTTGGATAGTTTGAATTTGCATGGTAATGTTACATCCCTCTGTATTGGACTTATACCTACCTCCATATATATAACTTGTTGGTTAAAGACCTTGAAACTCTACACGGTGGCTTCGGTGGCAAAAGCATTGTTTTTACTGTTGCTATTATTTGGTGACAAATTTGAGAAGTTTTTGGATATTTTTCCACAGCTTGTGGACATTGTTATGAATTCTAGGTGGTGGAATACTTCTGGTATGATTGATAATAACCATAATTGGAAGGACTTTAGAATATTTTTAATTATTAGGATTGTTAAATGTGTAGTCCAAATTAGAGATGGTACTCAGATTTGCTATTTTCCATTTCAGCAAAATATATAATTTTTATACAGAAATCAGCTATAAGAGCTGCAACACATTCATCAGTAAAATGTTGTGTGTGCATCCCTCTCCTATATATGTAGCAAATGGTTTTCTAGAATTTTTAGTTTGTCATGGGATTGGTGGCCTTAGGGTCTAACCAGAAGTCAACCATAACATAACATATTTTTCAACTTTTGCTATATGGATTGGTCTCTCAGATATAATTGGCACGATGCTGCATTTCTTTCAGTAGTCTATTGCTAAGATTTTTATATTTGGTAACAATACATTGTGTTTACTGAAGTGTAGTCACATACAGTTAATCTTAATACTTGTGCACTGACACCAATCATAACGAGACAAGATTTCAGATTTCATAGTAAAAATCTTTGGTGCTAGAAATCTGCTTATGTTGCATTTTTTTTCCTTCAATTTCTTTTCATGACTCTCAGTCAGTTCTTTTCTCTGATGACAATCTTAGGTTGTGATGAAACAAGCACAGAATGCTGCGCAGGCTGTTGTCAGGAGTCGGTCTTCTTTGTCTTCATGGTCTTGTATGGGTGCATCGACGGCGTGGTTGCCAAGATTTGTAAACTCAAAAGAGGATGCAGGTGATTCCTGCACTTCGCGGCGAACAAGCTCGGATACTCTTTTGATAAAACAACTCAAACTAGATACAGATGTCGATGGACTAGATTTCAGTTCCTCCCGGAACTCGCATACAATGACGTAATCGGAGGAAGATGAACCTACAAAAGCCGATGAAACTACTAGTGTTTCCATCGCGAGAAGAGATGACTGAAGGTCAATTGTGGTTTGAACTGGAAAAGGAACTTCACAAGAGAGGGACTTAGCTGATAAACAAGCTCGAGAAGAGGAAGCGGCAGCTGTAAAAGAGATCACAGAGGAAGAGAACGTTATTCTCAAAGAAGCAGTTGAAAATCAGCAGCCATTATCTTCAGATGACTTGGAAAGGCACCAGTTCTTTCCTCCAGGTAAAATCATGCATATGGTTGCAATGCCGGTGATCGATCCTAATACTGGCGGGGAGATCTTCACCGATGACAATGTTGGCATCTACGAGACCCCAAGAAACCTGTACAGTAAGATCTCGCTTTCACCAACTATGATAAATGATCATTACATGCCTATGTACAAGAAGATGATGGAGTTACTAATTGAGAAGCTGGAGAAAGATGGAGAAGATGTTGATCATGACTGTACAATAGTATTATAAAAGCTGTTTATATGTATTCCGATTGAGTACTTCATAGCTGAAGGCTTTCTATATTGAACCTTTAAGAGAGAGGTGTATATTTAACCGGTCACACACACGCACACACTATATAAGATCTGTAAATTACCTATAAATATTTAACTCTAATTTTTAAATATGCCCTTTTAAGTTAAATACTATTATTATATTTTTATGATTTATCTTTTATAAAAGAAAAGATTAGGGCTTGTTTGGTTTGGCCGTTTGTGCTGTTTTCATCGTTTTTTATTTTCCATGAAAACATAGAAAAACATGAAAACATGTTTGGTTTGCTTATTTTTGTGAGAAGGCGAAAAATGAAAAATGAGAAAATGAAAAAAAATATTTTCTACTCTTAAAAAATGATGATGGTATAGTTGTAAATAAATCACTCTAAAATTAATTATAAAAGTATCATGTTTGTTATTTTTTATTTTTTAAAATATATTTTTTAAAACTTTTATTATTATAAAAATATATAAAATATCATATTTGTTAATTTTTTATATTTTCAACTTTATAAAACATTATATTTTGTTATTTTTTATTGTTAAAATATTTTAAACTTTTGTTATTATAAAAATATATAAAAATATCATTTATCGTTTTTATTTTTTAAAATATATTTTCTTAAACTTTTGTTATTATAAAAAAATATAAAAATATTATATTTGTTATTTTTATATTTTATATTTTATAAAAATACCATGTTTATCATTTTTTACTTACAAACAATTTTTATTTTCTGTTTTTAAAAACAGCAATAAATCAAACTAAACAATTTTTCAATTTTTTGAAAACGTAATATAAATCCTTTCCTTTTCACGTTTTCCACTTTTTCTCAAAAAACAGAAAACAAAGAGCCCCTTAACAATTTAGAAATTAGTCTCTTGGCAAATATAAAACCTATTTCATAATAACAGATACTTAAGTTTTTCAAATTTGATTGCTTATAAAAATATATCACCCTATCACTTGCCAACCAATCTGTCCTAACAATTATATATCCTGAAAATAAATCAGCCATATAATTGTTTTTAATTTTGTATTGTAGTAATGGTGGGACCCTTCCGAAGAGAGGATCCTTCCAAAAATTGGCGGGTGGCCCACCTAAAGTAGGGCGGGGAAATCCACTCGCCTAATATGTGTGTTCGATAAACAGGGTGTCGGCACGACCCGCCGTCTCTAAACGATCATTGACGTGTCGCCTCTCACCCTGACAGGACGGGTTAACTCTCTAAGTTACGACCCCTTCCTATATATAGACACTGCCGAGAGGCGCAACTTCTTTATTCTCCGATGTGGGACTAAACTAAATTTAAGAAAAAACTTTCTGCACATGAATATATACAAAACACCCTGTAAAAGAACTCATACTAAAAATAACTCTTGCTGGGTATATATGTAATTACAAAGTTTGTAGGGTTGTATGTGCAAATGCAAACCATGAAAATTGGGGAACCCTGAAACATCAGACTCAAAGTTCCATTAATAATGTATCCATAGGTCATAAATATAGTTCATATATATATGATCAGTCTTCAATGACTAGAAAAATTCCAACCAAATTATTGAGAATTCAACAATGAGCTATTCATTTAGCTGCTCGAGTCATCCTCCATACCGACCCTTGAGTTCTTCTGGAGGTTCTTCTTCCATGATTCCTGATCCTCGGGAAGCCAAGTACTCCCGAATAGTTGTTTTCCGGTTGCTGATGAATGTGTGATCGAAGAAATTATCATATGCATTTTCACCGAGATTTTTCGCCGCCAAGACACTGTAGAGGAAGGTTAGTCTTTCAGACTGCGAGTATGTAAATCTTAGCACCTCGCTATGTTACTTCTTACAATGATGACCCTTCCATTTTGAACATGCTTACAGTTACGTGTAATGATGAAGAGAAAAGATGGAAGTGGCAAATTATTACCAATGTTCAAGGAAAATAACGACAAGGCAAGTGCATATCATCCCGCCAAATTTTATCTATGTTGTATCTTCCGGGACGCTGGAAGAAAGGTACTCGGTTACCCGCATTAAGTAAGTAAGCTGTGGACATCAGAGAAAGGAATGATTCAATCCATCTATTACAGAATAGAATTTTAAACATCCAAGGCACTCTTAATGGAAAGAGCTCCCAAGAGTAAATCAAAGTGTGAAATCCTTCCAGGAAGTCACAAATTTCAAGCAATGGGCTGTTTGAAATAGGGATCACAAAAACAACAGAACACATGAGTTGGATATTCATGCATTCTCAAGAAAATGCACACCAAGCTGTCCGTAAGCCAAGGACCAACCTAAAA